>JZKD02S1936476.1:45739-69527 GCA_000966675.3 Picea glauca
TTCTATTTTTTTTTATGTAAATTAAAAAACCAAATTAGTAAATAAATTTTAAAGTGACCATTTAGTATCCATTTTTTTTTCTTTTAGCATAGGGATCTATGGTAAAGGTCACCGTTTTAATTAGGTCATAATGAGCCATAAGTTTAATGTTTAGAAAAAAACGTTTTGCTGTAGGTAGCGTCACTCTTTTATTTAGGTTTTGATCTTAAGGTTTTTCTGAGAAACTAGTTGAGTTTTAAGTCCATACTTGAAAAATGTTGTAATTTTAAGCCATGTTAGAAAAAATGATGCCACCAGTAGCACCACTTTTTGATTTGGGGGTTGATTTTCATATTTTTTTTATGTAAAAATATGGTTTTTAAGGGCTAGAGTTCTCATGTTTAGTTCACGGTTCTTGTTAAGTCGGTAACTTTATTACTTCTCTTCAGTTCTCGGTGTTTGATGGTGGATCTTAAACAAATACCTTATTCCCCTCCATAGATCCCAACGAAGGTTCTGGAAGGAGAATCTGGTCACATGCACTCCAACTCCATCTTTCACTATGTAGTCTGTGTTAGTCATTCATGGACCTGAGACAAGTTGCAACTATAGCCAACATCGATGATTTTCTCTTACTTAGGTCTGACCGTTTGCACAACTTGTTTTGTCGAATGATAATTTTCTCTTAATTGCACTGTCCTCCTTTAGAACTTCAGTAGTTGGCTCAAGGATGAGTCAGATATTAGTGGTGGGGGCCTGTTAGCACCCAAAGTTTTAGGTTCATCTTTGCATGCATGCACAAATAGAGTTGTGCATGAACATTCCATAGTTTTGTGTGCTCCTAAATAAATGTGCGAGGAATTACATAGAGTGCACACCAGACCGAGTTTCTTCAGTTGTGCACCAAGCTTAAAGACTACCAAGTATGCACCAGTCTGAGTTTTGTCAGTTGTGCCGAAAAACAAGGAGATGCCCGCCAAAATCAAGAAAGGAATCATTGAGAAATATCCCTAAATTATTGCTCCTAGTAGCATAGGAATACGTGGGACAACCACAAAATGCATTGGCTAGGTGATGGCCATAGGACTAGCAACAATAATTTATTGTACCCTTAACTTCCTACCTTACTTTTTCAACCCAGTTTTGTACAAACTTAATAGGTGCTATGCACTATATGTAAAATATGCATTTGTTGGTATCAAAGTTATGAAATTGATGAAAGGATGAAAATATTCAGGAAAATAAAATGATAGAAAACAACCTTGAACTATTTTCTTGAAGGAAACAAACCAATCTAAAAGTATAGTTAATCTAGATTGCATGGATACAAATTATTCTAACTGGATTGAAGAATACTGAATCAAGAAGATGAAACTAAAAGTAAAAATATGAATTCAATCTAAGCTATGACATAATGTTGTAATAAAAGTAAATCTACACTAATGCATGAATAAACCAAGATGTATGTCTAATCCTTTGATCAATGTCAGACTAAAAGTATTTTTATTGTTTATTGATTCCTTCATGAAAATGAGTTTAATCTAAGTCAAGATATGAAGCTGAAACAAACCTACAAGAGATTTCTATAGGAATTGTGTAGCTCTACAGGATCTGTACAATTTCTTCAGGAAGCTCCTACAAGAAGCAAAATGAGGTTCAAAAAGGTAGAGTAAGTATTTAAGAGCATGAACAAAACTAGACTACAAATAAATGGAGTAAATATGAGGTTCTTGACCTTGGGAGGAACCTATGAGTTCTCCAAGAGTCTATTGAACATTTCTATAGGATTCCTGCTATGATTAGTTAGTTAGTGATATTCTTAACAAAATTTGGGATTAATCATGAAAAGCTATATTAAACTTCAAAAGAGAATAAAATACTATCTAACATGCATTAAAACTACATAAATTGTAAGAGGGCCTGTGAGCTTTGTTGGATGGGCCCTACCCAAGAAGTACAAGGATCCCAAAGGAAACTTTAATGGACTGAAAACAAAACCATATTTATTTCATAAATATCAATAATACATCAAGAACATGAATGCTATGAGTTCTCCACAAAAGTATTCACAAAATCTCCATACAATACTTCCTCCAAATTTTTTACATATCCCTCTTTTAGACTAAAGGTGTATATATATATATATATATATATATATAGAGAGAGAGAGAGAGAGAGAGAGAGAGAGAGAGAGAGAGAGAGATTTCAACCTCCCTTCCCTAAATCAAGGAGAGGAATGAGTAAATGAGGGATCTCCTCCATTTACACCTATATATTTTACTGCTATTGATCATAAGTGGTCATTAATGCACAAGGAGTGCTCTTGGAGGTAGATAGGGACAATTTTCCTTGATATTTGGTTGGAAGCTCCTTGAGGGATAGAAAATACCTTATTTCTAGGATGTTGACACCCATTAATCCTACAGTTTGACCTCGTTGGTGGAATACACATCTTTTGACAAAAACATTAGAGAAAAAAGGTGCATTATACATAGAAATCAACTACAACATACATTTATTAAGAAACGTGAAAAATAACCATGACTTACTATTAAATATGGTCAATAAGAAAATATTAAGTCATTTTATAGTGGAAAAATGTGCCAAAGATGAGCCTTTGGAATAAACAATAATGGGGCTCATCATCACCCCCTAGATAAACTTTTGCAAACCCTTTGTGGAACCATTTTTTTCTTTTCGTCCTTACTACTATTGTTGTTGTTGTGTACCATGTTGTTGTTCACTAAGATGTTGTTGTTCAACATTTTTCTATTTTTCATCACCCTGCTACTATTCAGTGCATTGTTGTTGTTCATCACCCTACTGTTGCTTAATGAATTCTTGCCTCATATCCCAAGCCAAATATCTGGTGATAACTTATTAATCATGGTATCCTTTATCCTTCACAATGTTGTCCTGTTCTTCTTCTTCCTTTTATGAATTGAGACTAACCATAGGTGCTATAGGGAGATGAAGTGGAGGGATCATCCTTAACCCAATCCATTTAGACATTATTTTCCTTAAAGTTTCTTTGCATCATGGTGTCCTTAGGAGAGAAATTTGCAAGGTATTGTGGGAGTGAGGTTCTTTGATCTGTAAATCACGAGACAAGGAGTGCCACCTCCTATGGAAAGCATCTATTTCTTCCTCTCCCAATCACCTGAGTGAGTTATCAATATAGGCTATTGCTTCCCTTTTTTTGGCTATCCATCATGGAGCTACATCCTTATCCAAAGAGAGGCTATGATGATTGTTTAGGACACATTTATACCTGTCAGTGTCAACTCTAATCCATAAGGGTTCTTGCAGTTCTTCTTCCTTATACTTCTTGAATTCTCGTGCCCTCATTTTCTCATGCCTTATCCATGATGCAAAGTCCATCAATTGGACATCCCCCAAATATGGATTGGTATTCCACTTGTAGGAGTGTGGAAAGATGAGGTTATGTAAGTAGAATTCACATATTTTATCTCTTTCCTCCATACTATAGATCTAATATGCATCTAGGAAATATTTGGGGGTATCAAGGTTGAATTTCACAAATTTATCCAAGTGTGCAATTTGATTCTTATGCCATTGTTCCTTCACAAACACTGTGTATGACCTAGATGGTGGTTTTCATTCTAACATCTCTACATACACTTTAGATATTTTTTTGACTTTTTATTTCCTAATTTTCACCTATTCATTCTTCTCATGCATATCTCTTCTTTCCTTGTTCATTTGTTGTTTCAACTTCTTGTTCTCCACTCTCAACTTTTAGGTGTATTCCACTTTTTTCATAGTAATACTTTGGAATTTTTCCTGCATAAGTTGGAGATGTTGTTCCAATTCTTGAGAAGCCTCATCTTTCTATTTTCTTTTATTATCTTCTTCCACCCTTTTCCAAATGATGGAATCAACCTTGGATTTCTCTAATTCTAATAAGGTTTCATAAAGAATTTTTTCCATAGGGTTTTTTATTTTAGAGGTTCCTTCCATTGGTATTTCCTCTTTCACTATTGTCTCCTTTTGAGGTTGCTTCCCCTTTGTTTCTCTTTGTTGTTCTGGACCAAGAGAGTCCTTGACCTCTTCTAGTTGGGATGTGATGGTGAGTGGAGTGGTTGACACTGGGATTTACTTCTTTTGACTCCTAATTCTGTTGGATCTCCTTCTTCTAGGTTGTACCCATTCTGCACTGGTGATTTTCAAGGGGATGACAGTGGGGGTTCCTAAAACAGTCAATGAATCAACCATTTCCTTTTATTTTTAATATAACTTCTACTTTTTCTTTTTCTTTTGTTGTTTTGACTTTTTGGGCCTGGTGATTTTATTAGGATCTTCTCCCATTTTTCTTTTCCTCTTCATTCATAGCTTCATGAACCTATTCAAATGCCTACTAATACATGTTTATGAAATCTTCCCACAATGTTTTTCCCCCAAAATCCTAATGACATATGAAATTATCAACTTGATGAGTCCGTGATGTGATAGGAATTTTTTCTTTCCTCTCTATAGTTTTAGGCTCATATCTTTTAATGATTGAAGGAGGAAGTAAGGGATGCTCAGGTTCTAGTGGGGTACCTGATTTGGAAGGTGCCTGAACTGGTGAATTAGTCTGAAGTGGTAAGTATATACGACACTCATCCTTCCCTCATATGTGATGTATTTGATAATATGATATGCTACTTCTGGCCATGGGTGAGGGAGGATTTTCCTTTTGATTCCCTGGACAGTTTTGTTGATTCTCTCATAAACCTTGGAAGGTTATGTTGGTTCTCTCCTTTTGAATCCAAATCCCATGGTTGTTGTCAAGGATGATGAGTTGAGTTTATGAGAAGAGATAAAGGTTGGTTATTGGTTTCCTATAAAATGTTCAAGTTGAACTGTTCCTTAGAGAGGATGACAAATTGAGTTATTTTTTTAGATAAACATGGTGATAAAAAAAAATCAACAAGGGTTTTTATTCAGAGAGAGGAGAAAAAATGAGGGTTTTCTTGAAAATTACTACGTTGATATGTTTCTCTGTAGTCACTCCTATAGATACTGATCATGTAGATTTCTATAGGAATTGTGTAAATCAAAATTCTATAGGATGCATTTTCAAAGACTAAAAAAAAATCTAGTGCTGAAGGAATATGGCCATAGCTCTGTAAAATTAATCACTTTGACAAGAAATGAGGAGAATTTAACACAAGGAGAGTAGGTTTTTTTTAGAACTTCTCTACATGACTCTGAATGTGGGAGAAAACTCAAGTTTCTACATGATGTGATTTTCTTGTTGTTTAAGAATCCATAAAACCCCCAACAATGCCCATACATTTATAGAAACATAAATATTGAAATTAATGTAACCAATGCTGAGATTGTGGAGCTATTCCTTTTCCTAGGGTTTCACGGCTACATGTAGAAATTATTTTCTTGTGGCATCCAAAAATTCACTTCCTACGATTGTGTTGCTTTCCTTCCTTTCCCGCGAGCTCGACTTTAGCTTAAATTACCCTTTCTTCCTTCTAATTTCAAAATGGTGCTCCGATTCTATATAACTCCGAGATTTTCCCCCAAATCTCGAATTGGACTGTTCTATTTCCATAATAGTCTTCTTGATGTTTTTATTATTCCTTAATTCACACTTTCTAACTCATATCAAGGAACCTCCACTTAAACTATTTACTCTCCAAATGCCAATTCAAATCTTGGCAGGAATTATGTCCACCCCCATTGACAAGACGTGGACATCCTCATTATTATCACCATATAAAATTAATACATTCTTGACCATATGAAATAAGCATAGATAGATATGTATGAAGCTTAATTAAATGTTTTGAGGATAGATAGTTATGATACCTTTATTTATCTTTGCATGCACATTAATTTTTCTTCTTGCAAGTGGCTGGAGTAATGGTAATGGTGGTTTGTATTCTTGATAGTGTCTTTAGGTTCTCTTGATATCCTCCTCGATATTAGATATACAATTCATTGGGACCTCATGGCATCCAATCATTCTACATGACACAAAGAATCATGTATATTTATTTTTTCTAAGTTGAATATTTTTTACAGGATACAGAGTATCCTGTAAAATCGATTTTTTACTTTTCAAGGGTATATCTGATGGAAACAAATGGTTGGATAAGGTGGTTCTGTTATTGATATTATCATTTGAATTGTTGATGTTGGTATTAACTCTAATTGTCTTCCATTATTTATAGAATCATGTAGGATGATAATGTAGAATAACCTTGTAGGTTGTTTTTATTGAAATGAAGGATATAATAAAACATGTTGCATATGGAAAGTGGTATAGATGATGGAAATGAAAAAAATGGATAATCATATGGAGATGATGAAAATTGTTATGTATGAATGATGAAATAAAATCGAGAATGCTTACTGTCCTTATTGAATTTTTTTTGACTACTGATTTTATTCTTATGCAGACGAGTGCAACAATGAATTTTTGGGTACCTGCAAAACAAAACATTAGTATAAAATAAATTTTTTTCTTCCTTTTTTTTTCTTTTTTTTTTCCAAGAAAGAAGTGTCATCACTAGTTTTCACCAATGCCCTCCCTCATCAATCCTCTGGGAGGTTTTCTTAGTGATGATATTCATTTATTTTTCATATCTAAGACTTCCTCCATTAGAGGTTTTCACCCTAAGATCTTTCCTAGATGCCTCTGAGAGGTTTTCATCTAAGATTTTTATTCTCATTTTTTAAATATCTCTTTATTGGGATGGATTGAGTGCATTTCTGCTATCAATCACATCCAGATTTTATTTCCTCATTGTTGTTGTGAATTCTTCTTTTGTTAGGGGCTTATTGTAAGTCTTTAGTATAAATCCATTCACTAGTAGGGATATTCCTTCCTCATCAATGGTTCTGTTATCATAACACTTTTCAATAATGTAGGGTCCTAACCACCCAGTCATTAAATTCCATTTGAAGTCTTTAAACCTTGAGTCATATAACACATCCCAATCCCCTTCTTTGAATTTGTTGTACTTACTATTCTTGTCATGCCATTATTTTCTTTGTTGTTGCACTACTTTAGTGTTGAATAGGGCTTGCATCATGTACTCATCTAAGGAATTCAGTTGGCTCAACCCTTCTCTTTGTGTTGATTGTAAATTCATATCTAATTTAGTTGTTTTTCTCAATGTATGATATTCAAATTAAATAGGGAGCATGGATTTCTTATGACAGACTAATTCAAAAGAATTAATCCCTGTGGTAGTTTTCCATGTAATTTTGTATGGCCATGTTGCCTCTATGGGATTCTTTGACCAATATTTCTTGTTCATACTCATTCTTTGACCAAACCTTTAGAATATGCTCTCTTATAAGAATGCAACTATATTTGATTTTGTGGCATCCTTCATGGCCCTTACTTTAGCCCATTTTGTTAGATAGTCTGTGCATATCAATATGTGTTTCTTTTTCCTTTATGGAGGATCAATTATTGGACCTATGAAATGCATTCCCCATTTGTCAAATGGTTCCAATGATACTTAGGGATGTAAATGCATCTCATTCATCCTTGTAGGTTTCCCCATTATTTGACATTCATCACAATGTGAAGTGGATTTCTGAGCATATGTATGTAGGGTTGGCCAATAATATCCATATTGTAAGATATTATAAGTTGTCATCTTAGCTTCATAATGACCTCCACATGGTTCACCATGACAAGCATTTAGGATATCATGCACCTCATCTTCTCTTATGCATCTCCTCAAAATTTGTTCTAGGCAAATTCTGAAAAAATAGCCTGCAACCCAAGTGTAAGATGAACTTTTCCAGACAGTATTGCATCCCTCCCTGTAGGAGAAATGTTGGGGGAAGTTTCTTGTTGTTAGAAAATTTTCTATATCAACAAACCAAATGGGGTTTTGTTGATATGGAAAATAAGTTCTCATCGATCATGCCTTCTTCAGTAGGGCTAGTCAACCTCGATAAAAAATATGCAACTACATTTTTCTTTCTAGGTTTATCAAGAATTGTTATATCAAATTGTGGTAATAACAAAAACCATCTAATCATCCTACCATTAATGCCAGGTTTATTCATCAAGTATCTAATGACATCATGATCTGTATGTACAAAAGCTTTATACCATGTAACATAATGCCTGAATTTATTGATAGCATGGACGAATGCTAAAAATTCTTTCTATGAAACAATGTAGTTGATATGTGCACCAACCATATTTTTACTTATGAAATAGACTGCATATGGTTTATTTTCTTCATTTTTTCCTAAGACTAATCCTATAGCCTTGTCTGATGAATTAGTGTGAATGTGAAATGGAAGAGCCCAATTGGGACCTTGTAATATAGGAACATTTGTGAGTTTCTCTTCTATTACCTCAAAATCTTGTTGGAAGTTCAGGGTCCAACAATAATCTACATCTTTGGAAAACAAGGTAAAGAGAGGAGAGGCTATTTTACTGAAATCCTTGATGAACCTTCTATAGTATCTTGTATGTCAAAGGAAACTTCTAATGTCATTTTGTTTCAGAGGTGTAGGAAGTAGGGTGATGATTTTGATTTTTTTTTTCTCTACTTCAATCCCTCTGGAGGATAGATGATGTCCTAAATCAATCCCTTCATTCATCATCATATTACATTTTTCATTGTTGAGGAACATGTTCATTTCTCTACATATTTGAATAAAAATGTGTAAATTATCCAAGGCTTCGTCAAAATGCTTTTCGTAAGGGGTAAAGTCATCCCTTTAGATCTCAACTTTTTTGTGAATGAGTTCTGAAAAGATGTTGCGAATTGTTCTTTGGAAAGTGGTTGGGGAATTACAAAGGCCAAAAGGTATGAATCTGTAAAAAAAAATTCCCTAGGGACAAGTGACTGTGGTTTTGTGTTGATCTTCTTGACTAATCTGAATTTGATTGTATCCACTAAATCCATCTGGACAACCTATTCCTTCTCTACTTCCTCCTATTTCTTATTGATATGTAAGGTACCCATTTGCATGACTAAAGAGTGTAAAATATCAATTTTCATGTCCTCTATTAACCCTCCTAATTCATTCTTTATATGAGTTGTAGGGTTAGAATATTGAGATGCCAAACCTCTACTTAATCAATAATATGAAACTAAAAGAAAGAAGATGAATTCAATCTAAGCTATGACATAAAGATGTAATAAAAGTAAAGCTATAGTAATGCATGAATACAAAAATTTAATTATCTAATCATTTGATCAATGCCATTCTAAATGTGTTTTTATTGTTTATTGATGTCGTCATGAAAATGAGTTTAATCTAATTCAATATCTAAAGATGATACAAACCTACAAGAGATTTCTACAAGAACTGTGTAGTTCTACAAGAATTGTATAGTTTCTACAAAAAACTCCTACATGAACAAAAATGAGGTTAAAAATTGTAGAGTGATTCTTTAAAATCATGAAAAAATCCAGACTACAAATAAATGTAGTAAATCTAAGGTTATTGACCTTGGGAGGAAACTAGGAGTGTTGCAAGAGGCTATTGAACATTTCTATAGGATGCTTGTTGTGACTAGCTCGTTAGTGATAATCTTAATAGAAGTTGGGATTAATCATGCAAAGCTATATTAAACTTCAAAAGAGAACAAAATAATATCTAACATGAATGAAAACTACATAAATTGTAACAGGGTCCTTGATCCCTCTTGGATGGGCCCTACCCAATAAGCACAAGGAGCCTAAATGAAACTTTAATGGAGTAAAATAAAAACCATATTTATTTCATAAATATCAGTAATACATCAAGAACATGAATGCTCTAAGTTCTCCACAAAAGCATTCACAGCATCTCTATACAATATTTCCTCCAAAAGTTCTACATATCCCTCTCTTAGACTGGAGGTCTATATATATAGCTAGAGAGTTCGACCTCCCTTCCGTAAATCAAGGAGAGGAATGGGTAAATGAGGGATATCATCCCTTTTCACTTGTATATTCGACTTCTTCTAATAAGAAGAGGTCATTAATGCACAAGAAGTACTCTTAGAGTTAGTAGGGACAATTTCCTTTGATATTTGGTTGTGATCTCCTTGAGGGAGAAAAAATACCTTATTTCTAGGATGTTAGCGCCCTCGACTTCTGCAGTTTGACCTGGTTGGTGGAATACACATATTTTTACAAAAACATTAGAGAAAAAAGGTGCATTATACATAAAAATCCACCTCAACATACATTCATTAAGAAACATGCAAAATACCTGTTATCTCCCAAAATAGCATCGTCATTTTAGTCGGGTTTTATGGTGGATAGCATGGCTATTGATAGTTTCCTCAATTCATTTTTGAGTCTTTTTAGCTGCAAAACTTAGGTTTTGGTTTTTGTCTTAGAAAATAATATGATCCATAAAGTCTTCTTTTCAAACTTTTGCATAATTCACTTTCAACAGCTAACGTGTGTCCAAAAGTTGACTGTTAGTTGTGGAAAGCGGTGACTTTCAACAGCTAAGAAGCACTTTTCATAAGTCTATGCGCTGTTGAAAGTGGTGAATTTCAAAATGTCCAACAATCAGTTTCGCAGGTCATGCGTTGTTGAAAGTGCATACTTTCCGCAGCTAACAGGGATTTTCCACAGGGTCATGTGCTGGTGAAAGCGAAGACTTCCAATAGCTAAGGATAAGTTCTCACATGGTGGCGCGCTGAGGAAAGTGAAAGCTTTCAAAAACTAAGGAGCAGTTCGTGCGGGATCATGCGCTGCTGAAAGTGGTAAGTTTCTACAGCTGAGGGGCGTTTTCCACGGGACGTTGGTTGGAGAAAGAAGGAATCACGTGTGCTTATCCACGTTTCAAAATCAACTCAACCTGTGATAAGAAAGACGCGCTAGTGGAAGTGGGTAATCATTTCAACTCGAGTTTCATGTCCCAATCGGATTACATCTCGGATCCGGCTCAGAAACTCACGCTCTAAAATCATAGCATCAGGGATGGCAAGTTCAAATTTAGTGGTTCAGGTATAGAGGCTGTACTCCCGGGTTGGAAACATCAAATCAAATCTTTGGTTACATATCAGACATTGTTCACAAAGGACCGTTTAGAGTTTTGAATTGCAAATGGAAAGAATGATACTTAAACTTGCAGGGAACTTTTCAATCCCTTCTCGAGCTCCAAATGAAGATCTGAAAACACCATTGGATATCTTAGATTCTCTAGATGTCTATTGACTATTCATAAATGAAAAAGGGATTTTTTATGACCGAGAAATTTGATTTTGAAAATTTGCCCGCTTTCAATAGCGCAAATCGATATTTTATGACCCGTTAGCTGTTGAAAGTGGCGGCTTTTCGCAGCTAAGGAGAGTTTTTTACGGGCTATGTGCTGTGGAAAGCTTGTAACGGCCAGAATGTTAGGATTTTCGCCCAGATCTGGAATTTTCGAATTAAAAGCAGATGAAACCTTTTGGATTAGACAGGTGGTGAATTATTCCATCAAATCCAAAGGCTATTTTGGGAAAGACAAGTCAAAAGAGGAGTTTTTGACTAAGTTTTKCTTAGTTTGATGAAGCAAAATATCAGGACACTTTGCCACATCAAAAAATTCGACTTGGTCTCTAATGGAGAGTCATCATTTAGCCTTGGGAGGCTGTTCTACACTACACCAACAATYAACAGAGAGAAATCTAGGATTGTCCTCATTTTGGGGAAGCATCCCACTTATTTTGCAACTGAATTTTGAGTTACTATTTTTAGTATATCTGATCCATGTTTTTAGGATCTGAGAACATCTTGTAAAAGCTATAAAGCTACATTCTGAAGACTAAGATGTAAGTTCAATTTCAGMTACTTGTTATACTATGATTGTAAGCAGACTTGAAGGATAATACAAAGATAGATTTCTCTCTTTTACAATATYAGATTCCTCATCCGTCTCTCTCTKTTTTATGTAAATTGTTTTAGCTGYAGTGACTGTCATCTCACCAGTTAGCTCATAATTTATTTAAAATTGCTTTATACAGTTTAATAAGCCCTATAGATTGTATTTGGCTTGTTAGCTCTGTCTTCTCACTCACTTAAGATTTACCATCTGATTATTGTTTTATGAGATCTCTGTTCATTTGACTACCCATTTATGGTCTGAGTACTCCAGTTATGATTTCTTATCTCATTGACCCATCTACACAAAATACAAAAACATTTTTACTTGAAGTTACCAAGCACCTTTGGTCTACAACCACAAAGGGTTTCTTGGAGTGATAACAATACCCATGACTTACTATTAAATATGGTTAATAAGAAAATATTAAGTCATTTTTTAGTGGAAAAATGTTCCAAATATGAGCCTTTGGAATAGACAATATTGGGGCTCACCACCAGTAAGTTAAGATTTCCCTTGATGGAAGAAGTTTACATGGAGAATTGGCAGGCACCAAAAGCATGTGAGGTTGTTTTACCAGACAAATGAGTGGAGAAGAGAAGAAAGAGGCAATGCTCCCCAGGAGAGAAGGCTATAAAAGGAAGCTTTAACATCATAAATAAAGCTAGTTGTCTTAGTGATTTCTAAGGAGCTATCTAGTGAGACTAATTGGACATTGTGAGCAAGAGGCTCATTGTGTCTTCAATATTGAGCTCACTCTGATCCGGTTGTAATGTTTTAATTATTTGAATATAATTTTGTTTCTATTATATGTCTAAATTTTGAGAAAGGGTGCATGAGGAAACATGTTGTGGTTCTGGGTTTTTTATAGAAAAGATATGAATTTCAATGGATGTCATATGTATCTATCCTACATAATGTATGTCTGTGATGTAATGGAAGGCTTCTAGTAATAAAGAGATGATTCCAATTTGTGATTCTATTTAGAGTGAGGAACCAACAGATCTTTCCACACAGTCTAGTATGGATGATGCCCTTGTTTGGGGATGTCGATTGGAATGGTATTAGGAAGAGGATGTTCCTAAGGGAGGATACGAGTCCCAATGTAAATTCATTGGGGAGGTATCCATAAAAAAGGAAGGATATCCTCTAAAATGACTATGAAAGAATTAACCTGAGGATAATAATTACTGCAAAGAGTTCAAGGAATTCCACATGGTGGAGAAGAAGATGCATCTCATATTCAAGGTCATAGGGGAAGTTGCATACATAAATTTCAATATTGAGAATCTGGATACTAAGCTAAGAATGTTGCTATATTTATTCTCATGCTTTGTGAAACACCAACACGCTCAAGATTTGGACACCCAGACTGTGGTCATCTTGGATATGCCTATTCCTTTGCATTCAATACACCTGTCAACCCACCTAGTGGAAATGACAAGGACAAGCTACCAAAAATTCATGGTTTTACAACATAACCTTTCAATTTTAGTTTTTGGTTTTAGTTTATTTTTGTTTCCAATAGTTTGCTACATATCTAGAAATTTTATAGAACATCTGTAGTATTTTGGCCCCTCTGAGGATGATGACATTTTGATATATGTTGAGTCTTGGGTTGGTTTCCATTATTGGTGACACAATTATAAAAATACTATGCATGTAAACTCATTGTTCATATGAAGTTAATTCAATTTCTAACTTACAAAAATAAAAGTGAGGATAAAAACAATCCCTCTAATTATAGGACCATTATGATTAAGCCCATTTTATCCAAGCTATACATAAGTATTTTGAAAAAGAAAATCAACATTTGGGTAGAAAGACACATAAAAAGAGCTAAAGGATAGGAATTATTTAGAGGTTATCATTCAACTATGGACCACCTTATTACACTTAGTATCATTGAGGAGGAGTGTCGCAGTAATAAAACCAATCTCATTTGTTGTTTCATTGAATTTAGAAAATATTTTGACATAGTTCTCATGACTAACCTTTATAATAGGTTAGAAGAGATAAAAATTACTTTTGAGTTGAGAGCTTCCATGGTAAGGCTGTATGAGAATATTCTTTCCAAGTTTATGAAAAATAAGGGACAATTGAGAGAAATTAACTGTAATATAGGACTTCAGTAAGGTTGTCCCCTATCCACTACCCCTTTTTACATATGGATTGACAAGTTCAAAGATTGTTTGGAAGATGCAAGTTGCGTTTTCACAACCTTTTTTGGTGTATTCATCATCCTTACTCTTTACAATGGAATTATTTTTCTTATGGTGAGGAGTCCCTATGACCTTCGTAATAAACTAAGAATCCTCAAGGAATTTTTCTCTAGTATGGGTATGACTGTGAATATTGAAAAAATCAAGGTTGTGATACTTAAATCCAAAAAGATAAACTATGATGATTTATTATATCACAACAATATCTTGGAGGAATTTCCTTTAAGAAAATATCCCATAATTAATATTCATCACAAGACCAATTGGAACCATAGTGTTAAGAAAAGGATAAATGGAGGGTGGAAATCTTATTTCGGGCTTGAAAATAATTGTAAATTGGAAGAACTTTGGATATGGGAAAAGAAAAAACTCCTCTTTGATATTCTTGTTACTCTTGTTATCTTATATGCATGTGAGGTTTGGGGATGCAATATATCTAGAGAATATTGGAGAAAGATAGAGTATATATGAAATAATTT
This sequence comes from Picea glauca, assembly GCA_000966675.3. Lineage (NCBI taxonomy): Eukaryota > Viridiplantae > Streptophyta > Pinopsida > Pinales > Pinaceae > Picea > Picea glauca. The sequence goes on from JZKD02S1936476.1 coordinate 60,231, forward strand.
CATAATTTATAATCTCAAAATTAAAGGAAATACACCATATCCCATCATCCTCATAGAATTAAGACTTTGTCCAATTGAGAACATGGCTATGATTAGGTACTTGATGTACAAGAACAAGATAAACAACATGGAAAACAAGAGGCTACCCAAAATTGCTTCAAACTCTAGCCAAAACCATCAACAACTATGTTGGAATTATTTTCATTGATGTCAAAGGATTAATGTCATATGGAATTACAATACATGCAACATTTCTAAGTTTTTTTTTATATTTAAAAATGGGTGCATGTGAAAAAAGTAAAAATTGAAATGGTGGTTTCAAACCCATGGATTTGGGTATTTTCCTATGGTATTGGGAAAAGTAAAATAAAAAATGGGAATTAATTATTTATATAATGGACATGTCCCTTCATGAAGGGTCATGAAAAGTATAAAAATAGAAAGTATTGAAATAAAGTGTGTGTGTGAAAAATGGATGAGCAAAGATTGAATATCATTCAAAAAGTGAAGAGTTGTGAAATCAATTTCAGGTTAGCTAGGAATTTTTCATGATAACTTATTTTATGGGATGTTTCAGACCTTGAAATTTTGAAGAGATGAAGGAGATATCTCTAGGTACATGTGGTAAAAAATTACAGATTTTGGTTCACTATACCATCAGAAATATTCCTCATGGAAGTTAGTGTTCTTGAATGCTCCTGAACTCAATTTCAAACAATTCAGCTTGGCACTTTTGCTATAACTTATTTTATGGAATGTTTCAAACCTTTAGATTTTGAAGAGATGGCGGAGAAATCACTTGGTACATGTGGTAAACTTTTTTATTTTGGTTCACTAAAATTTAGGAGATATGATATTTGGAAGTTAGGGTTCATGAATGATCCTGATATCAGTTTCAAATAGGTCAGTTTGGTATTTTCACTATAACATCTTTTCTTGGACTGTTTAGAATGTGAAATTTTTACCGAATAGAGGAGATATACTAAAGTAACGTAGGTAAAAAATTCATATGTTTTTTATTTCACTTTTTGAGATATGTTTTGTGTAAGTTAGGGTTTATGAATGGTCCTGATATCAGTTTCAAACATGTCACTTTGGAATTTTCAGTATAACATATTTTTTGGGACTCTTCCAACTGTGAAATTTTTACTGAACAAAGGATACATACAAAATTACCTCTGGTAAAAACACTATATGTTGGTTCATTATACTTTATGAGAGATGATATGTGGAATTTGGGGTTTCTAAATGGTCCTGAGATCAGTTTCAAACATGACAGTTTGTCATTTTCACTATAACTTCATTTCTAGAACTCTTCAGATTGTGAAATTAAAAAAAAAATAGGAGACATACTTATATAAGTACCTTAGGTAAAAATTCCAAAATCATATTTGAAAATTTGGATACGTGGCATGATGTACAATTTCATTCTTAGGAAGAGGAACAAAACAACAAGCCTTGGGAAAGTTACCATTTAGAATTTTAAATTTTAGTCATACCTGGAAAAGGAAAAATTAGTGAGCAGACCTGGTCAAGGTAGAAGCAATACTTAGACTCGACGAAGGAAAAAGGAATGAGTAGACCTAGTGAAGGAAGAAGTAGGAAAAAAACTTGGTGAAGGCTGGTGTCTCTTGATAAGTTGGTGCAAGTCACACAAATATTGATGTCTCTTGCTAAGTTGGTGCTTAGCAGTGGGGATTGGTGTCTCAAGTATATTGATTTCTACAAATATATGTAAGAGAAGGTTGGTGTCACTCAAACAAAGAGATTGGTGTCTCTTGATGAGCTAATGCTTAGAGGTGAGGATTGGTGTCTATGAATATCTATAAGAGTAGGTTGGTGCCTACCATAATTTGTACCAATGGGGATTGGTGTCTCTAGTAGGTTGGTGCCTAGAAATATTTGTAATAGTAGGTTGGTTCCTACAAAGAATTATAAATATAATTTTTGTGGTTTTCTCCCAAAAGGTTTTCCACATAAATATTTTGTTCCATGTTCTGTAGTTAATAAATCTCATATGCAATTGTTTTCTTATGGTTGATGAATGTTTGAAAAAGTAAAAAAAAATGTTTTATACTAATTCACACCCCCTCCCCCTCTTAGTATAAGTATGCTCAACAATTGGTATCACAGTGAGTTCCTTCAGAAATAGTCTAACCACTTGTTGAGCCTCAACAACCACCCATTATTTTCAAATTTGAAATAATTAATGATGGGTCCCTTCATTAAGTTTCATTTGATTTTTTATCATAATTTATTTTACTTTGTTAATAATGGTTCATGTATTCTCTTTAAAAAAAAATAGAAAAATCTTAAAATATGCAAAGAAAACATAGAAGAAAACCTTTTTGCAATAAAAACACCCCCTTTAAAATCATATCACCTAGAGGGTCATCACCCCCATGCTTCTTATCCCACAAAAACGGCCCATACTTGATATGCTTATGTCAAACACTTCACCAGTATTACATACTGCATATATGATGAATGTAATGGAATGTTTTATGACTTAAAGATTATACGATACATGATACCCGATATATGATATAAGATATATGTCTTTCCAATCAAATGAGACTTGTTATATAAAATATACACGATACCCGATACTTGATATCATTTGTAAAAATTATTAAGGGATAAAATAGGGTGAAATATGTTTAATTCCTAAATTAGCACTCATACATTGTATGATTTGAATATTTTCCAAGGCTGCAGGAGTAATTGATTACATAGTCTGTTCTAATAAATCAATACCGCAATTCACGAATAATACATAAGTTGTGAATTTATGGTGAAATGAATTTCAATTAAATGTCATTTATAGTACCTGTAAATGGATCTACGAATAAATCCTAGCCTTTAACAACACAAATTACTAAAATTTTCATTTTCTTTTACCATATTGAAGCTTCCATAAATACTCTAAGTTCTCAAAACCTTGGCTACATAATGGATTTGTCTTCTCCTTGTCACAATTAAAGTAAGTTTAGTTTTTACTGTTTCTTGTAGTTTTTATTAAAAGAACTACAATATGTCACTTAGTCTAATCCTTTTTTCTTTGAATTATTGACATAGGATTGATAAAATTCCACCCAAAAGAGAGAAGACAAGTCCACAAAGACATAGAAAGAATAAAATCCCAAAACACTCTTATTTTCAGATAATTCATATAAAGTGGGTGTTAGTTGTAGAGAATGGACAAAAATGTATGGATTTTTGGAAGTTGGTGACTTTTTCAAAGAGTATCAAGAATATGCATATCACTTTGTAGATATTCAGATCTCTTATTTGCACAAGATAGATTCTATACCAACCCTCATGCCTTATATAGACATGGTACACTGCATAATATGTCATGTAAGTTTAGACACTTGCACTGTATTACATGATTCAAAGCAAGTAGTTGGGTTCTTCTACCATGATGACTTAGAGGAAGTGTATGCATTACCAACCCCAAAAAAAAATCTAGACAAACAATTTATTGATGCTTTTGTTAAAAAAGAGGTCATTAATGAATAAATTGATGGAGGATCATCCTTTCCACCTCAGCAACACACCAACTATTTAGCACATCAAAGCACATTCAAGAAAAAGAGAGGTGTATCCCTCCCATTTTTAAATTTTAAATGTAATAAATTGTTATTAAATGTTGTAAGGCCTAAGCAGAGACAAGTTATTTCCTTTGTGCATGTTGTAGATAGAATTTCCTTTAATAAGCTTGAGTTGGACAGATCTTGAGCAATGCCTTAGATATGAGAATGTACATGATCATTCAATATAATAAGCATCAGTACATAGGCCTTGTAAATGGTGATTAGACACCACTAGTGTAGTTTGGAGTGAAGGCTCGATGAGCTCCTCTTGTATAAATCATTGTAGCGCATGCCCAGAAGAGGTTGTTGAAATTTGATTGAAAATCATTGTAATCCAAGGAGAGAGTCGATATTCTGTTGCATTCCGAGATTTTGCACACATTGTAATTGACACTCTAATATTAATACAAAAGAACAGATTTCATTGTTTATGAAATCATGTGTGGTGAATGAAATTTTTATGTTGTCAATGTGTGTTCATTTATGTTGTAGATGTGTATGATAGGTTTCCATCTGCATGGATAGACAAAATTATTTGTTTGTGAATTTGCTGGATTATTTATGGGTTCTTTAGGCTGTGCAAGGAGCGCACAACAGGGTATTGGAAACTCTGTAGCTAGCGCAAGGAGTGTGCATCTGAACTCTTTCAAGTCAGAGAAGAATGTGCTAGGAGGGCACACCAGAGAAATCACAAATCAAAAGGAGCCTCAAAGTTACTGAACACCTTGAAGGAGAAATTGTTCAGAGAAGGCACAAAATATAGAGTTGATGAACACTCTGTAGAGCTCTACCAGGTTGGAATTGAGTAGGTGAAAGTGTGCACAAGAAAATTCTCTTCGATTTTGGAGAGAAGAGTGTCAAGGATAAGACACCACAGACTTGTTGAACACTCTTTAAGCTCAACAAGGAGTTCTTTGAGCAGGTGCAAGGAGTGCACATAACCAACACCTTTCTAAAGTGTTGGAAGAATTGAGTAACACCAAAGTTGTTGAACACTCTAGGGAAGAGCTCTGTAAGTGTGCAATGAGCGGATGCACAAAGTGCATTAGTGAACCTGAAAAATTCTATATTCAGGAGAATACCTATGCAAGGAGTGCACTAGGCCAACACTTAGACAAAGTGTTGAAGGACGTCGCTTGAAGGCTCAGTTCAGAGAGGTGAAATTAGTTCAAGTTCAGGAGCTCAGAAGAGCCTAGAGTGTTCCAAGAGGGCACTAGAAAATCCTTTGAAGGAAAGCCAAGGGTCGATACCCTTTGGAGTTCTGAGAAAGTTCACAAGCTCAAAAGTGAAAGTGCAAGGTGTGCATTAGAGACAAAATTTATTCAAGTTCAGAAGCTTAGGAGGAGCAGCGAAGTCGAGACCCAAGTAGTTGTGCTTGCAGGAGGATCGAAGGCCACAACCTTTGACACTTGCAAATTTTCCCAATTCGAGAGAAATTATAAGCTCAGGAGGGAGGATCTACAACAACCGTCAGATCAGCTATAGAGAGAGAGATCTAGACCATCAAATTCCATGTCCAGACACTAGAAGAAGAGAGAAGATGAGAAAGACATATCCTAGCCATTGGATCTAAGTGTGAAGGATCAACAACCATTGGATCTAGGTAAGTGCATGAGATTTAAACTTTCTTTAAGTGCATAGGAGAGCGGACTCGCCGAAGTCCCAAAGTAAATTGGGACCATCCATTTTCTGGAGGGATAGGTGGCGAAAGATCAGAAGGTCCGGGAGATATACGTGGATCAGAAGAAAAATTGTTGAAGTCGCAAAGGGAGAATAAATACAGACCGTGGGATCTTGAAGGGACACGTGGCAAAGACCTACGTTCTTTGGAAGAACAACACTTCAGGGAAAAGTGGGAGTGGAGTGTGAAAACTTCCCAAACGCTAAATTTGCGAAGCATATCCTGGTCGTCGATCACCAGGAGACACATGGCATCAGATCTGGAGGTATGAAGGTATAACACTCTATAAAAGAGTCGTAGCGGCGTTGCAAACTCCTGAAGTCATCGGGGGGCGGAAGAAGATCTAAGTTGTCAATTGTTTGAACACATGGTGTCAAATATGTCACTTCGTTGATAGATCACTTCAGGGGAAAATAAGAGTAAAATCCTGAAGGTTGAAATTCCTGAAGGCCATAATCCATATTAGTCATGGATGAATGGAGGGACACGTGGAGAGTGGAGATTTAATGCGGAGAAAAGTCATTTCGGAGAAAACAAAGAGTTAAGGCACGAAAAGTTCTGAAGGTCGAAGCTCTAAACTCCATCTGATCCTTCTCTTGGAAAAGGATGCGTGGTGGATGATCCATCACTTCATAGGATTGACACCTCAGGAAAAAGGGGAGAAAAGGAGCTTTGAGTACAAGTCGCCCGAAGTGGAATCAAAGGAAAATATCGACCGTTGATCGTGGTGAGCACATGGCACTCGATCTATAGCTTCGGGTGCAAATAACTTTGGGGAAAACGGTGTCTGCAATGCTTGGAACTACTGAAGTTGAAGTTTTGAAGTGGATCATAGCTATTAGATGTTGTAGAAGTGCATACCGTAGATCTCGTTTGGGTGATTTTTCCGGTTCAGAGTTCCGGTAAAAAGGCTTCAGCTGGAGTTGAAATGATCGAAGCCTGAAATTTTGAAGCACCTTAAGGTTAAGACCCAGGTCATAGCCCAAGGTCATATGAAGAAAGAGGGGCCTCGCGAATGGATCTAGCACATGTTATGCAAATTTTAAAAGGGAACAGGGGCTTAGTAGGATCCCGCGGGTTACATATGACCTGTGCCTAAGGTGAAAAGGGGCATGTGTAGAATTAATTTGGGGGACAAAAGAGTCCCGAAGAGCTAATTCAACTCAAGTATTTGAACAATCCTAGATCGGGAGGTCGAGCAGCCCCAAAGAGAGAGAGGAGGTCTGCATCAAGTGGTATTAGATCTTGATTTTTCTTGCAGACCGTTGGCAAAGGAAAAATGAGAGAATGGATACTAAAGGCCGTAGGCATGTTCAAGGAAAAGACCTATAATAGAAAAACAAAGAAGAGATGGAGAAAGAGCTCAAATAAATAAGAGCAGAGCTTGACAGGCTAATGCTAAAGATGCAACAGGAGGCACAGGTACATTGGAGGTGTGAGTGGCCAATGAAGCAGAGAGAAAGGTGGTCTTTTTAGAAGTTTTTGCAAGAAGGAAGCACAAAGTGTTGAGTAGGTGGCTGAGAGAAGTTGAAACTCTCAGTGACAAAGAGAATCTTGTTTGCGTCTGTGAGCCAAAAGTTGAAGAAAACCTCAGTGATGAGGAGAGGAGATCAAGTAGAGATCTCATGAACTGCCAGGAGGGTAGTGATGAATTTTCAAATTGCCAAGTGGGTAATGAGATGAGATCAATGGAGGATCTCATAAAATTCCAAGAGGGCAGTGGTGAACTTTCAAATTTCCAGGTGGTTAATGAAGTGAGATTAGTTGATCTCATAGACTTCTAGGAGGGAATAAGTGGAATCCCAGATTTCCAGGTGGGAAAAGGAGAAGAGATGAGACTATCTGAAAGTATTAGGAGCTTAGAGGTGAGTTCACATCAACAAGGGGTGCTGATGGAGGAGGATTATAGGAGTATTATGATCATTGGGGGAATCAATATATTCATAGAAATTATCCCAAAAGAGGCTAGTGCATAGGTTTCAGGTGCAACAAAAGGACAACCAGTCATGACTATCATAAAGGAGGACAAGGAGAAGACACTGATGTCTTCCCCAACAGAAAAAGAGGAGAATATAGTTGGGTTTCTCACTCAGTGGGAGATGGACTTGGAGATGATGGAGGATTGGTTGAAAAATCCAGAACCAGAGAAGGACTTCTAGGAGACAATCATGCAGATTGGATCAAAATTCCATCATGAGGAGCAACTCGAAGAAGTTGGGAGTGCACCAGTAGGAGAACTCATAGAAGCTAATCTATTAGAGGAGATAGCTGAGAAACAACTCACTAAGGAACCTGTAGAACTGGAATCTACAGTAAAGTGGCAATTCAAGGCCACAAGTGATGGAGGTATCATTGGAGATCAAGTTGATCTTCCCTTTACTCAACATGAGGATATATAACATAGAAGTATGCAAAGAAAAAGCCAACAAACAGAGAAGTTGGAGGAGGTATTAGAGGAGATAAGGAGGTTAATGTTGAGATCAACACAAGAGATCAACAAGGATAAATTGAGTAGAAAAAATACTGCAATAGAAGCATGGAAGCAGTAGCAACAACAACAACATATCATAGGAGCAAGTGGACAAGTCCAAGGGATTATTTGGGATCTGGGTCGATTTCAACAATGGAGTAGAGGGAGCCATGAGTAGGAGCTCATGATTTTTCCAGCGGTGGAGTATGATGCAGAAGAATCCTTTCCACCTTAGCAATGTGCCAACTGTTTATCACATCAAGGAGAATTCAATAAAAGGAGAGGCGTAGCCCTCCCATTTTTAAATTTTAAATGTCATAAATTGATATTAAATGTTGTAAGGCTTGAGAAAAGTCGAGTTATTTCCTTTGTACAGGCTGTAGATATAGTTTTCTTTAATAGGATTTAGTTGGAAATATCTTGAGAAGCTCTTCAGATTTGAGAATGTACATGATCATTCAATGTAATAAGCCTCAGTAGATAAGAATTGTAAATGGTGATTAGACACCACTAATGTAGTTTGGAGGGAAGGCTCGATGAGCCCCTCTTGTAGAAATAATTGTAGCATATGCCCAAAAGATTCTTCTAAAAGTTGATTGAAAATCATTTTAAGCCAAGGAGAGAGCCAAGACTCTATTGCAGTCTGAGCTTTTGCACACATTGTAATTGACACTATGATATTAATACAAAAGAACAGATTTGGCTATTTATGAAATCCTGTGTGGTGAATGCTTGTTTTATGTTGTCAATGTGTTTTCATTTATGTTGTAGATGTGTATGATAGGTTTCCATTTGTAGGGATAGACAAAATTCTTTGTTTGTGAGTTTGATGAATTATTTCTAGGTTCTTTAGGTTGTCCAAGGAGTGCACAATAGGGTATTGGTAACTCTATAGCCAGTGCAAGGAGTGCTTATCTGAACTCTTTTGAGTCAGAGAAGAACGTCCCAGGAGGGCACACCAGATCAATCACAACTCAAGAGGAGCCTCAAGGTTACTAAACACCTTGGAGGAGAAACTGTGCAGAGAAGGCATAGAAGACAAAGTTGTTGAGCACTCTATAGATCTCTTCTAGGTGGGCATTGAGTAGGTGTAAGTTTGGATAATAGAATTCTCTTCAAGTTCAGAGAGAAGAGTTTCAAGGAGAAGACACCACAAAGTTTTCAAACATTATGTAATATCAACAAGGAGTGCTTTGAGTAGGTGCAAAGAGTGCACATAACCAACACCTTTCTGAAGTGTTGGAGGAATTGAGGAACATTGTAACATACCCCACCAACCACAAGTCGGGGTATGCTACCTTCAAGCCCACCCTTTGACTTATTTCTCTTACAAACACCTTTTTAAATTAATAAGGACACATAAACTAAAATATCTAAATAAATGCACAACAATAACCAACAAGCATTCGTATTCTAAAGATTCAATTAAATAATAAATAAATACACAGTGGAATACATTCATATACATGTAAATAATACCATAACTGTAGAAATTTCCAGGTCCTATCAGCTGTCTTCTTGGTCTGTCTTTCACCAAGCTAAGACTCTAA
>JZKD02S1936487.1:15132-46948 GCA_000966675.3 Picea glauca
TAAAAATGGTCCATCTAGAACAAAATGCTATGTGTATTGAAATACTCCAACAATAGTATGGGTATCATGACTTTTACACCATATCCCATTTAATTAACTTTGGGAACCATTTTCCCAAAGTTAATTTCACTCATAAAGCCATAAATATCCCCTTTAATTAACTTTAGGAACCATTTCCCTAAAGTTAATCCCACTTAATTAAGTCATAAACGCTTTTTATGACTTTCCCTCCTATTTTTAATTTAGAAAAGAAAAAATATGAGAGAAATTCCATATTTTTCCTATAAAACAAGGAGAGGTCTCCCCCCATTTCATTATCACTCTTTCATTCCTCTTTCTCTCATTTTCCCTCATTGTGGATTTTTTCCCTAGGTTTCTCCCTTTACCAATGAAACCCTAGTTTCTTGAGGAGCGCACTATTGCATCCATCTATAGCCAGAGGAAAGAGAAACTAAAACCACACACTCGAGGAAATCAAGGAACCCTCTGAAGGAGAGGCCAATAGAAGATAAACACCTTCAAGATCTCTCCACCAATGATATTGTGAAGACTACCATTTGGGTAATGGATTCATTTATTCTTTGATCAAATAGTTGTTCTTGTCTTTTATTTTTTTGTTGCATTTTACCTCCATATATAGGAATAACATAGCTTAGAGAATAAATTAGTTCATTGAAACATAGGGTTTTTAGTTTTTCATTTATTCTTTGATCAAATAGTTGTTCTTGTCTTTTATTTTTTTGTTGCATCTTCCATATATAGGAATAACATAGCTTAGAGAATAAATTAGTTCATTGAAACATAGAGTTTTTAGTTTTCTAACTCATTTGTCTGTAATCTTGTAGCAACCACAAGGTTTGCAAAGTTTATCTCTCTGTTTGTACATTTGCACCAATAGAGTGGTGACTCCACTAGGGATATGAGCCAATCTCAAGATCCTTGATTGTGGGTGTGTGGTAAATGAGTTTATTTGTTTTTTATGAGTTTTTTAGGTTTTTCTGACTTCTTTTAGCTTTATGTGTTGTGTTTGCAAGTGACAAGGGTTGGAAACCACAAAGGAATCCCACAGAGTTGAGGTCCCAGGTGCAGGAGACCCCACAGAGTTGAGCTCCAAGGTGCAGGAGACCCCCTAGAGACCATCACACTTATTTAGGTCAACAAGTTCATTGACCAGTGCATCAACAAGGTTTGGTTCCTTTGTTTGTCAATGTAGGAAACATGGTACCTTTTGTCATGGGCCAACACACTGTTTGAGGTAACTTTCTGTAGGGGTTAAAAAGATTATTTTTTCTAGTTTTTATCGCTTTCGTATGTCTACTAGGTTTATATTTAGGGAATGTGGATGATTAGTTAGATTTTAGTTTGTAGGTTTGTCTTAAAACCCTTAAAAATCCAAAGGATTGAGGAACAAACCCTCCTATGGTTTTATTGCCTTTCCTTCAAGAGTTTTTTTTAGGGTTTGATTCTTTGCTTGTTCTCTGCAAATAGGTTGTAACTTTGCATTTCAATGGTTGTTTACATCTATAGGTTTCTTTTCTTGCAATTCATTTCATTTTAATTTGAAAAATCAAAAGAAACATAGGCATATAGATAGTTGCATTGCAATTTTTATAATTGTCTGTTATAGTCATGGACCATTTCATTTTTTCTATTAAAGAATGCTCATGTAGGTCAGATTTGCATAGATCCTGTGTCAATGGCATTTTTTTTTTCTTTAAAAACCCCAATATTGGTCGCTTTAGCGACTAACCTGTTCGTCGAGCGTATGGCCAATTGGTCACAAACATCAACATGTTAGTTTCTAGAGAAACAAACATGTTCGTCGCTAGAGCGACCAACCTGTTCATTGCTATTATTGCCAATTGGTCGTTATAGAAAATAACTAATCCTCCTTCTTTTGACCTTTTTAACTGATGTTTTGGTTGCTCTAGCGACTAATATTCGTTGTTCTAGCAACTCATAGTGGTTTATTGACTAAGTTTGCCAGGGTTGTTTTGGTCACTCTTGTGACTAATATTAGTCATTTGACCGACTAACATTTGCCGCTAGCCGAAATTTTCCCTATTGTGAATAGGCTTCTTTTTTCGGTCACTAGACTGATGAAGATCCATGTGTGGTCGCTAGACTGACGAATGAATTCCGACGAAAAAAAAAAATTATCTTGGTCACAAAAACGACTCTATGCCGATGAAAATTTGTCTCTACTTCGTCATAAAAATGTGCAAATTTAATAGTGCATCTTGAAGGGCATGTTGCGCGAGGGAAACAGATTGAGGTGAGTGGCACTCATGGAGTACTTGGTGCTTCCCGTATGAGTGTTGTCGATCGTTGTGATTTGTTGTTAGCACTTGGGTCATAACGCCTTCATGCATTTGGTTCGCGCACCTTGAGGTTCTAGTCTTTGGTCGTCAAGGTCATTGTGTCAGGCAGGTAGTCATTTCTCCTTGTTGTTCTACTCACGTTTCACCCAGTTGCTCTTGTGCCAGTGTGTGGAGTCATAGTTGTCTATTTCCTGGACTGTGTGCTTGCGTTCATCATCAATTGTGTGGTTAAACTGTTGTCGTCGTCGCCTTCTTGCCTTAAAAAAAGGTTGCACTTCTACTTCGCTTGTAGTCATAATGACTTGGGCCGCTACATTTATATGACTCATTCAATTTTGGTTCCATTAATATCTGTGGTTAATCATCTATTGATACATTTTGAGTTTACATCCAATGTTGGATAGTTGATAATATGATCCGGATTTTATGAGAAAAATGAAATGAATACAGATTATTAACAGGTGCTTAACACAAAATAACAGAGATAAAATAAAAATCATTTTCTATTCAATAACGAAATAAGATGAAACTGTAAAATGCAGCGAAAACAAGATTGTTGGAGTGGTGGCAGCTTATCTTTGAGAAGAGATGTGACGGTTGTGTGCATTCTCAAGAAGAAGATTAAAATGAGGCTCTGAAGGCCCTTTTATAATAAACAGTAATTACAAAAACCCTAGACATCCAAAAACCTAACCCTATGAGATGAAGCGCCAAAAGTCATGTGGGCCCCATTTTGGTAAGTTAGTACATCAACATCCCGGGGTAGTAACTTTTTCATACGATCTACGTTTTAGGCGTGTGATAGCCCGTCGGAAAGGTATCATTGAGGATATAAATTTTAGGGGGAAAATCATGCATTTAGCTAACATCAAGGAGCTCAATCTCGAAAAACCTTCATTTAGACCCTCAAAATGGCCCCGAAAGTTAAAACAACTAAAATTAGTAAATTGCCAAAAATTGCAGAAGACTGTTTTGAGCCAGTTGAAAAAGATGAGTGGCCACCAATATCCATCTAGATCAATCCTCCCTCCTTAGGAAGCAATGGTCTCCATTGCGTTGAGGTCCCCCATCATATGAGGAAAGTTCTATTGAATTTGGCCCCAAGTGATCCACTTGGCTTGGTGCAGGAACTACCCTATTTTGACGACTCGATAAACTTGGATCCTTTGTTGTCGAGTGCTCTTGATTTGTGTGTCCAAAATATGATCATTGGATGCCTATTGTATGCAGTAGGGGTTGAGCTCTGTTGGTGTCATTTGTACTGCTACTTCTGAGGTGTCCAATAATGGTGGGAAATAAGGGCGAAGGAGATCCACATTGAACACTGGGTGCAGGCAAAGGAAAGGAGGAATGTTGAGCTCAAAACCATTATCCCCCATGGCCTTGGTGATAGTGTACATCCCATAATGGAGTGGGAGAAGCTTCCAATGGGGTCCTGTAAGTAATTCTTTCTGCAAGTGCAACCAAAATTTTTTGCCAACCTGAAACTTATGTGGCACTCGATGTTGATCATGGCATTGCTTGTACTTGTCATTAGACTTATGTAGGATATCCTGAACCTATTGGTGGATGTGTTGGATCCTCTCAATGAACTGGGTGACTTTGTCAGCTTCAGTTGGAGCAAGAGATGATTCGGTCGAGGTGACCGCAAGGGGAAGTGCAACATCTATGGGACCCAATGGTTGGAATCCCAACCCCACCTTAAAGGGGTTGTGGTCGGTTGATCTATGCAGGGCTCGATTATAGCTATGCTAGACATAGGGAAGGCTCTCATCCCATGTGTGAGGGTGTTTTTATTTATACATGCGAAGGATATGCACAATCATTCGATTTACAACCTCGGTTTGGCCATCTTTCTAGGGGTGGAAGGCCATGGATTTGGTGAGCTTGGTTTCTAGCAGTGACCAGAGGCTCGACCAGAATGTGATGAGAAATCGATTGTTCTGATCTGAGACAATGGTTTATGGGATTCCAAAATGTACCCATACTCCTTCAAAGAAGATCTTAGCAATGGCCTCAATTGTGATGCTCTTATTGTAGGCAACCAAAATCGCCATCTTAAAAAAGAGATCAACAACCACAAAATCACAGTAATTTCCCCGCTTGGTGGATGGGAGGCCCGACATGTAGTCCATTGAGATGGATACCCATGGCCTGTCAGGAGTAGGAAGAGGGGTGTGCAGGCCCTATTTCTTAGTGGTCGGTTTGGCAATAGTGCAGGCACTGTAGGACCTGATATACTTGTTGACCTCATGTCGAAGTTTCATCCAGTAGAAATGTTTCTATAGCATCGCCACTATCTTTTTGATGATGAAGTGTCTTGCCACATGACTATAGTGGGCTTCCGAAATCATCTTCGCTCTCTCACTTGATGTAACACAGATATGGCCTAGACGACACAACAACCCATCCCAAAGATGAGAATTATCGACAACTGCATTTGCACTGAACATTTGGTAGGTGGTGGCAAACTCAGGATCTATCTCATAGAGTTGGAGCCATCCAGATGTTTCATGGCCACAAGAGTCTAGCACCGTGGTGAGCACCACGACTGGAGGTCTACTTAAGCAATCAACAACATGATTGGTGCTTCATGTTTTATACTTGATGTTTAGGTGGAATTGTTGCAAGTATGTGGACCACTTTTGATGGAGGTCATTATGAAATTTTCTCTTTGTCTGCATGAACTGCAATGGCTTATGATCAGTTTGGATGAATGTCTCCTTCCGAAGAATGTAATGTCTCCACTAGTGATAGGCTTGTACAATGGAGTACATTTCTTTGTCGTAAGTAGGGTACTTATGGAAAATATATGACAGTGTCTCACTATGATAGGCCACGGGGTGACCGTACTGAGTGTGAACAGTGCCCATGGCATAGTCTGAAGCATCTATCTCAATCTCAAAGGGATGTTGTAGGTCTGGTAGTGAAAGTATTTGGGTTGAGCACAAGCGCTACTTCAAATCATCAAATGCTTTTGTTGGGACCAACCCCATGCAAATTTTTCCTTACCACCACCCCTGTTTATTTGGCTGAGGGCCCATGTAATATGGGATAATCCCAACATGAACCTGTAGTAGAAATTGGCAAGGCCCAAGAAGCTTCAAATCTCAGTGAGTGTTGTTGGGGCTGGCTAGTCACGGATGACTTGGATCTTGGTTGGATCCACATGTATGCCATGTTGATCAATGATGTAGCCCAGGTAATGGACCTAGTCCATGCCGAAGGATAATTTTTTCAAGTTGGCGTACACCTTCTATTGTCGCAGGGTTTGCAAAACCAACTGAAACAGCTGCAAGTGTTCAGCCCAAGTCTTGTTGTAAATTAGAATGTTGTCCAAATACACCACTACAAAAGTATTCGTGAATGGTCATAGGATATCATCCATCATCCTCATGAAAGTGGCTAGGGAATTTGTCAATCAAAAGGACATGACCAACCATTTAAAAAGGCCTTCCATTGACTTGAAGGTGGTCTTCCATACATTTGTCTATTCTATCGGGACTTGGTGGTAGCTAGACTTCAGATCAATATTACTGAAGTATTTGGCCCCCGTGAGTTGATCAAGGAGGTCGTTGATTCGAGGAATCGGGTATCGATTTCAGACTGTGATTTTATTCAGAGACCGGTAATCAATCAAAGTCATCAGGTTCCATATTTATTCTTTACCAGCGCGATTGGGCTCCCACAAGGTGATGATCTAGGGTGGATGTGCCCCTTGTAGAGAATTTATTGGATATGTCACTTGATCTCCTCATTCTCTAACAAAGAGAAAAGATATATTGTCCCTTTGGGCAGAGGTGCGTCGGGGGTTAGATCGATGGGGTGCTTTAACTGGCAGTGCAAAGGTACACCTGTATGTGAGGAGAAGATATCCAAGTATTCCTCCATGACCTTCTCTACTTGCTTTTGTTGTGTGGAGAGGTTGGCCACAGAGACCCTAGATGTGGCTGCGATCTTTCGCTTATTCTGAGAGAGAATCACGAAGAAGACAAACTTCGCCATCTAAGAGATGAACTTCCCACATTTCTTAGTAGAGATCAAGGAAATAACACTAGGTGGGACTACCTCGGGTATCCTGTACAATTTCCTATTCAAAGTAATAATAACACTATGGGGCCTAGACTCATATATAGCATGATGTTTCCATAAATAAGGTTGGCCCAAAAGAACATCACAAACTGCGAGAGGAGAAACATAACACAATACCTTGTCTTTGAAGGGATTGATGTCATACGACAGTTGACACTATTGGCTGACGCGGAAATCGCTTCCTTGGTAGAGCCATCCAATGGTGTAGGGTTATGGGTGCGGCGTTGTTGGCAGGGCTAGCCGCTTGACGACCTCTACTAAGATGAGGTTCTTCTGGATACCGCTATCAACAATGAAGTGCAGCGGGATGCCTTTTACCCACATATGTGAATGGAAGAGGTGCTCTCCTTCTTCTGGCTCATCTGATTCACCAGGTAGGAGCTTGGTGGTAGAAACAATGGTACTGGGTTCTACGTCAATGATCCGTCTTCCCCTTTCTGGTTCTGGATTAGAGTCAAAATCTGCATCTGATTCAGAGGATTTCACTTCGACCACCGACGACTGTTTTGAGTTGCAGTTAGTAGTGTTATGCCAAGGGCTCTTATGGAAGTCATACCACTTCCCGGTATCTTTCTTTGTCTTTCTGGTGTTACCCATGATTTTGGTCGTCATGATGATGTATTGATGATGGTGTACTCGGGCTCTTCATAAGAACTTTCTCCTGAGAAAAGTTACTTTCATCTCCTCCCAGAAAACTCATTTTTGAAGAAGGTTCACAGGTTGTTAATATATTAGAGTGTGAGAATGACCCATTCTCGCAGGCTGCCTTAAGCCAGGGTACAAACTTCTCACACTATGTTGAATAGCTAGGGTGCAAAATTGTCCTAAAGCATGGAAAAAGATGAATTCTCGATGTTTCTAGAAGGGAATCTTCTAGAAGAATGGGTTGGCATTCTAATGGTTATCCTTGTTCTAGATTCCCTGATATTGTGGGATCATTCTTATCCAAGTAACTATATCATTCTCTCCTATATATTGAGGGAATTCTCATGGAAAAGGTTAAGAAAGATTCATTCGAGAATTGGTGAAAGAATTGTGTGAAGGACTTAGCTTGAACAGTAGCTTGGAGACTCTAGCAAGTATATCAAGAGGATTTGATATTCTTCATGCAAGGATTGAGAAAGTGTGTGTGTTGGAGCAAGGAGCCATTGAAAGGAATCTTGTGACATCAAGGCGATCAGGTTGTAATCTTTACTTTCAATTAATATGATACAGTGGCATGTCCCTTTCCCATAAAGTTGTTCTCGCTTTATTGTGTAATTCCTTGATCATACACATAAGTTGACAGTTGAATATATTTTGCTATCTTCACTTTGGTTGGTTTGTGTTGTCTTGGTATTGACCTCACAAGAGCACTGGAGCGAAGCGGGAGCAACATAGACCCTAGGAAGCGATATAAAGGTATGTTACTTGTCCCTTCCTACTAGCTAATTCAATGGTCAAAACTTAGGGAAAGAGTCATGTCCTATCCTATTTTGTTCTAGATCCAGGTGGATCTAGGGAGATATGTTAGTGTCCGCACCTATCGATTAGTCCGATAACAAAATTGGCGACTCCATTGGGGAGACATCCCATTTTCTTTGTGTTTTTTGGTATTTTTCCGTGTCCATTTTCTCTTGTTTTACTTTTCTCCTTTCATATCAATCTCTAAGTCTTCAGGATACCCTGATAGACCCTCTGGGCCACAGGCCTCTTCAAATTTTGTTTCATTTTCCAAAAATTTGACTAGTTTTAGAGGTTCTTCCACTGCACTCCACAGTAGCCTGTGAGAATCTATAGAGTTCGCATCCTTCCTTTAGGTTCAGTGTGAGGTTCTTGCACTCTGCTCAAGGGCCACCTGCGAGAATCACTAATTCTCACACTATGTAACACTCTCAGCCTGCAAACCCATTTTTTCAAACTTTTGGATTTGAGTTTTGGCATCTTCAACTGCCCAGATCAGTCTAGGTGCCTCATAAGAGTTTTCTTGGACCATTGATTGATATTCTTCTTGTCTTTGTTTTCGTGCACGAATAGTCTTAGGATTTCCAAGGCTTTTCTTGTCACTTCTGTCTTGACTTTCGTTTCTTGACTTTTCTTGGTAAAGCTATACTCTCTGATTTCGAAATCTGAGTGTGTTTGATTAGTTAAGAACCAGTGATCGGTTGAAAGTTGAGTTTTATTTGTCTTTATCATTTGCCCGTTGTTTGAAAGATAATTTTTCTTAAGCAATTGAAAAAGACTAGATTGTTTTGCTTCTTATTTTTGTTTTCATTGAAAGAGTGATTTGGGTTTTTATCATTGCTTGTTCATTGGTTTTTTATTTTCTGTACTCTCACTATCATAGTGTGGGTCCTTTTTGAAAAGTGAACAAAAGTTTTTCTTTCAAAAAATCTTTTTCGTCTTCAAAAACATTAAAAATCAATTGTTGAAATTATTGAAAAAGAAGCAATAGAGAATCATTATTGATGCACGATTTGTTGCATTTGCATTTTAAACGAAATTGTGTCTTGTAGTTCAAAGTTTGATTTAGAAAACTTCTCTTTCCCTCCCATACATAGGATTCATTGAACAAAAATCGATATATTTTTCATTCTCATCCATGCATCGTTGGGTCAGAGTCATACAACATAAGTTTCATCTATGTTTCCTTTGAGTAAACAACAACTCTTAATAACACTGCTCAATCATAAAATTTAACTAGTAACATTTTTCTAGGGCTCTATTACACCAACATTTAGCTAGGCTAGCGCTTTGGAGTAGGCAGTAAGATACACTCTCCAAAGCAAAAAACACACAATCACATCTTGTGTTAGGGAGTGTTAAATTCCATTTGCAACATCTTGTCCTGGGAAGCCCTTCTCACACAAGGGTCAAGCACAAGGTCGCATTGATATTGGTAGAGTTACTCACCCTGCTTTGTTGATATCAGTGTAGAGATTGCATGTATTACGGGGATCACTCGGAGGTATACCCACAATGATGAGTGGAAGCCTTTTGAGTTGATTTTGGGCTAGATACCCTGCCCTTGCATGTGGATCGGACTGTCGAATGTTCCCCCAAGATTTATTGTTTTTGGTGGTAACTTTAGTGACCTATCTTTCTAGGTTCTTACACGAGGTGACTGTGAAGGGGAAAGACTTCACGGTACCTGGAATTGACGTTGACCAAACTCACTCGGGCTCCTTGGAGGGTATACCCACCATTATGTGTGGGAGCTTGCACCAAGGTGTAAGTCCATTAAGCATGTCGTCAGCGTAAATTTTCCACCCTAGCCTAGCCCCTTCTCGTCTCGTTGTTGCGACGTTGGATTTCATCACCAACTAGTGACTTCGGAATTAGAAGGTCTTGTTTTCTTGGTGTTGCTTCCTAGATTTTGTTTACTAGTTCGTGTTGTTTCTTTATCGAAGTTGACCATAAGATTTTCTTCGTGAAGTTTGTCACTCATTTACAATAGCTCCTCCATGTCGTTCACGTAGAATGTAGATTTTATCTCCAGAGCATCTGGACGGTTCTCAACCCTTTCCTACAAGTACACCTGAGGGCTCTCCTCGGCAAAGTGAAGTCACAGTCGTCACCACACCACAAGTGGAACGCACTGACTCTCTAGAAAATTTTCAAATTACAAATGCTCGAGAGTACTTTCGACTTCACCGTGATTCTAAGCGACCGTTTCTGCAATTGAATTCTTCTGGAGACTCAGTTGCTACATCTTCTGGATCACCAGTTGGACCCTTTCCAGGCATAGAAGGCCAAGATCTTTTTTGGTCTACAGGTGTTTTCCGACGGGACCTTTTTGGTCGAGGTTCACCTGTGATTTCTGAAATCAGCCCACATATGATTTCCGAAATATCTAGTCCAGAGACAGTACCGTTGACTACTTCTTATCACTTTACCGTCCCTACCGAAATGGCCCATCTCACAGATACTACGAGTGTTCCAACTGGGTTTACTGCGGTTAGTCTTACTCCCATCAACACACTGCAAACACCTAATGTCATTCTGACACTACCACCTAGATACCATGCATTGAATGCTTCCATTCCTACTCCTGCGCAAACTCCATCCGGCTCTCCTAGTGGTCCTTCTTCTTTTGGGCACTCTCTTCCCAGTTTTATTCCAACACTCCCTCAATTTCATTTTGGAGGACCTTCTTCCTCTTCCACTAGCAATCTTAATCGTAGTGGTGCTATTCCGTCCTTCACTTCAAATTACCACTTTCCGGTTGGTGGGCAATTTCACCAAGGTGGTATGACTCAACCCCCTCTCAGTGGGAAAATTCCTTTTGGAATGCAAATCCCAATTGGAACACAACCACCAATTGGCACACTTCCCCAATTGGAACACCACCTTCGATGGGAGGACCGACCCCACCTTATGGGCAAAACATACCTTCATCCTTGGCCCAGTACTGGAATCAGTTGATACAACATCCTCCTCAATCAACTGGGGGACAGCAGTTTCCATCTGTGTCCGCGATACCTCATAGTATGGGCCAACCATATACAAGTTCGTTCAATCCTATTTGGGGGGTGAATGCTCAAACTCAAGCCCCTGTTCTAGGGTATACTCCTATGAGATACTATCCTCTCCAACCACCACTGAATCTACCTAGGTCTTCACATTATATGAAGACTACTTATGGTCCTACTCGTTTGCCGACAGGGCTTCCTCCCCAAACCCACCAGTACCTATAGGTGAATCGACAGTTACCCTTTATTGCCACTTTGGATCTTCCAAGCTTGTCAAGGATTTTAAATGATCCAATTCGTCACTCTCCCCAATGGCCTGCTATCCCAGCCAAGGTTCCATCAGACATTCCTAAATTCGACAGTAAAATGGGAGAGGACCCAAATAATCACGTTATGAATTTTCACCTATGGTGTTCATCCAACTCGTTGATGGATGACTCTATTCGTTTACGTCTTTTTCAACAAACCCTCATAGGTTCTGCTGCGAAGTGGTATATCGAATTGCCACGGGGTTTCTTCTCTGACTTCAACACCCTAGCTATGGCTTTCCTCACACACTATCAGTTACTGATCCATTATGACACGGGGATCGAGATTTTGACTTCCTTCAAACAGAACAAATCCACTCATATATCCAATCACATCCATGAGTGGTGAAGGAGACACCATCTCATCAAACTTGAGCTCCTTGATTAGTTGCTGGCAAAGTGGTTCACAAAATCATTTGTGAACAACATCAGTCATGACATTTCCATGGGTGGCATAGTCACGAAAGAGTAAGCTATAAGTCGTGCTCAATATCTTGACCTCGTTTACTCACAAACGAGAACCCTTTATGATTTACTACCTTAATTACCTCGTCCTAATACTTCTAGCACTTCAACTACTCCAGCTACTTCACATGCAGCTGACGGTGTGATTGGCACTTTCTAGGCCCAACCACATTTCGCTTCCAGTGCAAACCCCAAATTTGCTTCTTCTAATGTTTAAAATGCTCCATCTCCTGCCCCTCCCACCGACAAGAATTCTGAGGTAAATGCAGTCCAATCTACCCCAGCCGGTAAAAACAAATCCAAAAAGGTAAGGGGTAAGAATAAGGAGGGAAAAAATACTTCTCAAGCAGAGCAAACCAAAACTACCCCTGTTGAATATCAAGATAAGCACAAACCACGATACCCTTGTCTTATCTATGGTGATAATCACTACACGAAGGATTGTCCATGATGCATCGAGGTCACTAAGTTCCTTCAAGGAGCTCCAAAACCACCTGCACCGGTTGTCTTGTCCCAACCCTTCCCGTCTCAACAACGGGCTCAGTTGGTCATCCATGACCAACCCTCATCTTCTACCACCTCCTATTTTTTGATGTGTACTGGCGATTCTAAGAAGAGAAACGTTGCACTCACTACTCGAGCCAAAGATTATTCTCCCTCTAAGGAGAAGGTTGATTATTTACCCCCTTCCTTGGTACAACCCTCTCCTGCGACTCCACCTACAAATGGTCCTCTTCATCTCAAACGACTGAGCCTCGACACAGTTCTGTGACCCCCCCCAAAGGGTGTCATTCAGAAATCGGCTTTCAATCCTCATGCTTGTGCTACCCAGAACTGCAACATTGTTGAAGATCTAGCTCAAGCACCTTCTGCGATGTCAGCCCTCAAAGTCCTTCAGACTTGTCCCGCACAACGAAAGGCACAGTTGAAAGCTATCGGTGGAATCGATCCGACGGATACGAATTTAATAATCTTTGACTTGGAAGATCACATTCCAAGGTTACCCCCGCAACTTGCATTCCAGATCCAAGTGATTGTCTCTGACAAAAACATTTGCCAAACTGTTATTGATGAGGGTGCCTCAACATGTGTTATGTCTCTTGCTTGTTGGAAAGCTATTGGTTCTCCTTCTTTGAATGAGTCCTAGAACACTCCTAAAGCCTTCAACGACTCTGGTTTTAAGCCCTACCGTGTTATTCCTTCGTTGCCTATCACGTTAGAAGGAAAAATAGTCCAATTTGAAGTGGAAGTCTTTGACGCTCCCCTTGATTACAATCTTCTGCTTGGCCGCAGCTGGATGGATTCCATGCGTGCAGTTGTGTCGACCCTTTTCCGTGTGGTATGTTTCCCACATCAAGGTAAGGTTGTCAACGTCGACCAACTAGCCTTCTTCAATTCTGATACCTGTACTGGCAACGTACTGTTTCTCTCTAAAACCCCACCGGGTCATGAGAACATCGGTGTAGGCCTTCTCAAGGACTCTTCGTTAATGGGTACTTTCCCCATTCCACCGCCTTTTGTTCCACGCTCGTATGTTGCTTCCATCAACATGATCTCCACTTTGCCTCATGAACTTTCTGCATCTCACGACCCCTGGATAGTGCCTTACCCTGGAGATCATCTTCGTTACGGCGACGAAATGTCATTAACTCTGGTTTAATCTACCTATCAGGCCATTCAATCGGCAATGCCTTCTACCCCCTCTCTTGGTGAGTTGTCTCCCGATCCTTTTCGTGTTATTTTTCCCACTAACGAGATGATCATGTCCGTCATGGAGAACACCCCTTGGGATGATGGGCATCATCGTTCCATCCTCTTTCTGGAGCAACATACCCTTGAGAAATACCAATGGATTTCGACTTCATCGACCATTGTCGTCATCTCCACCGTTCCTGAGTCTGCACACGATGTGTTTTCTGAAGGGAAATTAAGAAATATCTTGCCCACGATTCCCCTCGACATATCCATCAAACCTGGAATCGTCGAAAATGTCCATACAAAGTCATCACCTACACGTCCCTTTTCAAAGAGTTTCGTGACATCTTCGCCTAGAGCTATGAAGAAATTCTAGGTATCGACCCTAAGATTATGATACATGAGATAAAGAAATACCCTGATGCTAAACCCGTTCGGCAACGCCTTCGTCAAGTTCACCCATGTAAAGTGGCTACTATAAAGCTCGAAGTCAAGAAACTTCTAAAAGTCGACTTTATTTATCCGGTGGCTCTCACATACTAGGTTTCCAATCTTGTCCCAATTGACAAGAAACAAGGCACAATTCATGTATGCGTTGATTATAGGGATATCAACAAAGCTTGTCCCAAAGACAAATTTCCTACCCCCTTCATCGATCAGATTGTCGACGATTGCACCAGAAGTGAAATCTTCTCTCTCATGGATGGTTTCTCCAGGTATAATCAAATCAACATTGTTCCCGAGGATCAACATAAGACTGTTTTTATTTGTCCTTGGGGTACTTTTGCCTATCGGAAACTTCCTTTCGGTCTCAAGAACGTTGGTGCAACTTTTCAATGCGCTATGTCTTACGCTTTCCATGATATCAAGCACATTGTTCATCCATATTTGGATGATTTACCCGCTCACTCAATGCACCAAGTCGATCACCCAAAACACCTCCGAGCCATTTTCGTCTGCTGTCGGTTCTACCGTATATGTTTGAATCCTCATAAGTGTGTTTTCTGCATAGAATCCGGCCACCTTCTAGGTTTTATCGTTTTGCATCAAGGGATCCGGGTGGATCCTTTAAAGGTTGAGGCGATCCTTAATCTCCCTCCTCCTTCTACACTTCACCAGTTACAAATTTTGCAAGGAAAAGCAAACTTTCTTCGTCGTTTTATCCTGAATTACGCCAAGATAACTCATGGATTTACGTGGCTTCTAAAAAAGGATTCAGAGTTCATCTGGGATACCATCACCAACAATGCTTTTGAGGCTTTGAAATTGTCCCTAATGCGTGCTCTGCTTCTCTTTCCCCCCAATTATAGTCGTGATTATTTCCTTTATCTTGTTGCCTCGGAGTACACTATTGGTATGGTTCTTGTCCAAGAAGATGATGCTAACGACGAACATGTTATCTACTACTTGAGTCAAAGTCTAAAGCCTACTGAAATCAAGTATATACATGTCAAAAAACTGGCCTTGGCTACCGTCCAAGTCGTCTAATGCTTCCGGCACTATATCCTCTCACGCAAGACTACAGTGATTTCTCACTGCAACCCTATGCAACACATTCGTACATGTCAATTTTTAGGGGGAAAATAATTCAAATGGATTGTGATAATTCAGGAGTTTGACTTGGAATTCGAACGTGCCAAGTCCAAGAAGTCCTTAGTCTTTGCTGAGTTGATATGCGACTTTCCCCATTCTGTAATGGAAATAGTAGCAGCGGATTCATTACCCGATGAATCTCTTTTCCTTATCAACACTGATGATCTTTGGTATTGTGATATCATTATATATCTCCAAACCCAGAATTTCTGGCCAACTTTGTCTAGTACTGACCGACGTCACATACATTATCAAGCTCATCAATACATTATCCTCGGGGATATTCTTTATCATCAGGGGATTGACTTTGTTTTTCAACATTGCCTAACATTCAACGAAGCAGAGAAATCTCTGAATGACTACCATTCTTGAGCATGTGGTGTTCATATGTCTGGGTATGCTACTGCCCAGAAGATCTTATGAGCAGGGTATTTTTGGCCTTCGTTGTTTAATGACTGCATCATTGCCATTCAGAAATGCCATGCTTGCCAGACCTATAATAAAATAATACGGTCACATCCTGCTCCTCTTCACCCTATGGTCTCAGTTGGTCCCTTTGCGAAATGGGGCACCGATTTCATGACATGTCACCCTCACTCGACCAGGGGGCATGGTTACATTATTGTAGTCGTCAATTACTTTACGAAATGGGCCGAGGCGATGCTGAAATTTGACAACAGTGGAAAGACCGCAACCTTATTCATTTTTAATCACATTATAGCTCGTTTTGGTGTTCCCCAAGCTATCGTCACTGATTACGGTAGCCACTTCAGGAATTTTATGATCTCCGAACTTACTGAAAAGTTGGGTCTTTGCCATGATAACTCAACTCCCTATTATCCACAAGCCAACGGCCAAGTCGAAGAAATTAACAAAGTTCTCATAACTATGCTCCGACGAATGATAGGGATTCATAAAACAAGCTGGCAGACAATGTTATTTTCGGCATTGTGGGCGTACCGAACATCTGTCAAGTCTGCTACTGGGTTTACACCTTTTCGTTTAGTCTATGGTGTGGAAGCCATTCTCCCTATTGAATGCAAGATACCCTCTTTAAAACTAGTTGTTGAACTCCTACCCAACACTTCTGCTAAGGAAGAACGTCTATTGCATCTTATGCGATTAGATGAAACTCAACGTGATGCCACCCTAGTCATAGAAGCTCAAAAAAAGCATGTCAAGGCCCAATACGACAAACATGTCAAGCCTCACGTTTTATCGGAAGGAGATCTCGTTCTCCTCTATGATCAAGATCGAGATATGCTAGGAGATGGAAAATTCAAAGCCATGTGGCGAGGTTCTTATATCGTTCGAAAATTTTTGGAAAAAGGAGCTTATGAGTTAGTAGATTACGATGGTATCCCTTTGAGTGAACCCAGGAATGGGTTGTACTTGAAGAAGTACTATGCATAAAAACATATGTGCATGAGTACTTGTATTTTTATTGTATCATACTTATTGTGTGTTACTATAGCTTGCTTTTGTCATTATCTAGTCTCTTCCCTTATGTGACTTTGTGTTTGATTTCCATATGTTAGAGTCTTCACTACCCTATATTGGCTTCGCTGATGCCACTAGCCGTAGTACTCAAAACCTTGCTTCCGCTGCATGGGCAAGTTATGCCCCTACAAACGAACTTGTCTTCTTACGAGGTGTGTGTCTCGGTCATGCGACCAACAACATTGTAGAGTATAACATCGTTATTGAATTGTTGGTTGATGCTATCTCGCTAGGAATTCATCATTTGGTTGTGCGACTCAATTCGCAGCTTGTGGTACTACAGTTAAGTAATGTCTATACTATTAAAAGTCCTACATTGTTATGGGTGTATTTGCGAATTCGCCTCTTGGAACGTTATTTTGATTACATTGAATATCAAAATATTCCTAGATGTCTAAATACATTAACAGATGCATTGGCTAACTATGTATTAGACAAACATTTGGATCATTTATAAATCAATCACATCAATTTTTCACACAATACAAGGTAAACCGGTAGAAGCCGTCTGTATGTATAACGATCAAAAGAGTTTTGTAAGAAAAGTTTGTCCAAAGACCAAAATATCAAAATATGAAGCTCATAGCTTCTACAAAGTGACGTCATGGATGACGTTCATAGTAACACATGACTGCCCGGGCAAAACTACGGAGCAGTCGACTCATGTACCCTGACACCCCTACTGTATGATGTTGATCGCGTCTTGGAACCTCTTCAAGAGGCATGTCTGGAATATCTGCGGTCAAGTCCTCTAGGTTTTGTTCCACTACTTGATAATCCTCAGCATATTATGGCACTGGTGCTACATCTCCTCGCCATTGAATGGGAGAAGTACCAGGAGGTCGGTAAGGTCCAACATCTGTGTCATCAAAAATGAATTTTGTATTTAGTCTTTGGACGAACTTATAAAACAAAAACATTTGAATATGATAAAAATTCACAAAAACATTTAAAAAGAAAAAAATGTGTGTACTTCTTACCATGTTTCCCCCACTGAGCATCCTCTAGCAGTACTAAGTGCGGATCTCCTCGGAAATCCAACCCGGCATAAGCATAATCGTCAACCATCAACATTCATGGTTGAAGCCAGTCAAAAAAGGTATCATCATACTTGATGATCGGTCCAGCTACGTGTCGGGCCATGAGCCGACACCATCTCAGCATCCTTGGATCCCTGGGAGCTGATAAATTCCACTCAACTTGCAGCCTCAGTAATGGAACCCTCTCAAGGAAGAAGGACACTAACAAAGATCTGTACCCGAATTGCTTCAGGTCACCTCGTCTGCATTTGGTCAACTGCTTTTTTATACTATGAAGCACAGCATCTGCCTAGTTGAAAACCTGAGGTTCAGTACACTCTATAGCATATTGGAAGTAACTCTATAGCGCCATGTGAGGAGCAAAGCTCCCCGCCATCCGAGCTATGGTGAAAAAGATAGTACGGAGGATCAAATCTCATACCCCCCAAATAGCTACTTTTCCTTTCTTTCTCTCTGCCTCGGGAACACAGTGTAAACAACAGTACTCACTCATGGGTAGCCCACCACCTCTGCCACCAGTCAGTCTCACATGGTACCCCTGCCATGATAATCCAGTCAAGAAGTAAATGTCCTCAATATCTGATGACAGTGTGTGGACCCCCACATGAAATACATGCTGATCGAGATCCCACATATGCACAAGATACTCTAATAACCTGACTTGGGCCCTCATGCCCGGGATACGAAAGTACTTCAAGAGGCCACATTTTCTCAAAGCAGCAATAGTAGGTGGATGATTTCTGACAATTTCATTGTCTTTTTCGTGCTCCCTTTCGGGCCATTCAGGCACCATTTTGATGGCCAATTACATGCATATGAAGCACAAAAAGAGGATTAGCAAATCTATTCATGATTTGGTTCCTTTTTATTGAGCAAAATCTTAAAAAAACTTTTGTGCTTTACAGTTCTTGCAAGTTCCCTTTTGGCACAGTGCGAGAACCTCACAGGCTGTTGTGGGCTCATCTGTGAGAATCACCCATTCTCGTAGGTCCCATGTAGCCCACCTGCGAGAATGACTGAGCGCAAGTAGGGATCATAAAATCAACTTAAAAATGAATTTTTAACCAATGAAAATGAAAAATTAAACCACAAAAGAGTAGAGGACAAAGAGGCTACCTCACTATCGCTGACGGCTTGATGAATGGACGCTCGTAACTCCTACAATCTGACACCAAACTTCGAGTGTAAAAGAGGGGTTTTTGGGCTCAAATAGTTGAAAAGTGAAAATGATATGGTAAAAAAAAGTTTTACTCCTTTATATTTATTTTTACAATGTTATTTGGTTTTTTATGATTATTTATCTATTAAACCCTAATCCCTAATGTCCTTTTGAGTGTAACTTTTGCAGGCGTAATGATTTCGATGTTCATATATAGGGATGCGGACATAATTTTTCTTTTTCCATCGCGTGTTTTGATTATTTTTTATGGTTTTTGTATAAAACCTCGAGCGTGGTCTTTGTCCATTCTCACGCTCGAAAATACATGAGAACGCGGTTGAGCATACTTTTATCACTTTTTCAGGCTCAACAAGGTTATATGAAAAAGGAACCCCCCTGGAGTCCTCTTTAAGCTCTTTTCAAACTCTCTAAACATGAAAAGATAGTCGAGCGACCTTGCTATTTTCACGCTAGATAAAGTATTTGAAGAAAGCGTCTGGTGAGCGATAATTTATCTCTTTTTCGGTCTCATCCAGACTATTTTACAAAAAAGGAACTGAGAGAGTTCTCTTTTAAGTGTTTTTCCAAACTCTATAATCATGAAAAACCTTCGAGTTTTCTATCTTTGGACTCATTAAACAAACATCGACAAACCCGTAATGGGACCGAACCACTCCTTCTTAGGGTTTGTCAAACATACTCCGAAGGACTTATCCAAAGGATAAGCTTATATCAACAAGCATATGTTATCCTCCTCAAGCTTGCGTAAAAATAAAGAGGTACCCATCAGAAATGGTGGGGGAAAATTTGGGAAAGGGATATGTTTTCATCTTCATATTGATTGGAAGTAAGTGTCGCTCTTGAACATGACACCCCCTATTCATCATTTGAAGCCGGTTTGGGAAATCCATTTGTCTCTCATTCGATTTGTTACAAGGTCATTTCCTGTGTCGTCTTTAAGTCAATGCTGCCAAATCATTGGTTGTGTCGTTCATATGTTCAAGAGAAGTCCATCTGAAACCTCTATTGAGTCGGCCATCTACAGTTATCCATTCTCTCTGTGTCGGCCTTCCCTGTGTCCAGTTCAACTTACATCACACTCTGTTTCACCTTCAAAATCTGTTACTCATTTCATGTCATTGATGGGGGATACATCAAGGCCCTCCTGTGACAAGTTTTGTTCCGTCAACTTCATCTCATTATCCGAAGTCAAGACTTAGAAATTCTTTGGAACCTTGGATATTGCATGCCTCAATGGCAGGTTTCCTCGCTTTCGACAGTGGGTTTACATCATTGACCCTTGATCGAAAGATTCTGTCGAATGTTTGACTTCAACTCATTCATTCACACTCGATGGATTGTACTAGAGTACCTTGGGAGTCATTGACATCAATGATGTTTTCCCTCGCACTTGTTAACAGTTTCATCAATGACCAGTAATCAAGTGGTTTCTTCCATGTTCGACTTCAACACATGTAATCACATGGTTAGATTCGTACTTTGGGCGATGATATTGAAGACCCTGGATATCATCTCTTTGTCCAGGTTGCAATGGAGTATGTATAATCTGGGACACATAGATCCACTGTGTATGTCTCGTGGCTATGTCGTCTCAATTTGAAATTTCTCACATAGATCCACAGTGTATTCTTGGTGGCTATCATATATTTTGACGGCATGGATCCACAGTGTATGATTGGTGGCCATGACCCATGTCTATGATGTCATCAGTCTGTGATATGAGTATGGGAATGCCTACCTCAGAATTGATATATATGATATTCTGCAGATGCTTGGGTGTTTGCAGGTTTCTGATTAGGTGTGCTCCCGGTTTCTAACACACACATGCAACTTACAAAGTCTTTCGGCTGTCACTGATTCCAACCTCATACTTTGGGGGGAATTATGTTACCCATGATTTTGGTCATCATGATGATGTATTGATGATGGTGTACTTAGGATCTTCATAAGAACTTTCTCCTGAGAAAAGTTACTTTTATCTCTTCCCAGAAAACTCCTTTTTGAAGAAGGTTTGTAGGCTGCTAATATATTAGGGTGCGAGAATGACCCATTCTCGCAGGTTGCCTTAAGCCAGGGTGCAAACTTCTCGCACTGTGTTGAATATCCAGGGTGTGAACTCGTCCTAAAGCATGGAAAAAGATGAATTCTCGATGTTTCTAGAAGGGAATCTTCTAGAAGAATGGGTTGGCATTCGAATGGTTATCCTTGTATTGGATTCCCTGATATTGTGGGATCATTCTTATCCAAGTAACTATATCATTCTCTCCTATATATTGAGAGAATTCTCATGGAAAAGGTTAAGTAAGATTCATTGGAGAATTGGTGAAAGAATTGTGTGAAAGACTTAGCTTGAACAGTAGCTTGGAGACTCTAGCAAGTCTATCAAGAGGATTTGATCTTCTTCATGCAAGGATTGAGCAAGTGTGTGTGTTGGAGCCAGGAACCATCGAAAGGAAGCTTGCAACATCAAGGCGATCAGGTTGTAATATTTACTTTCAATTAATATGATACAGTGGCATGTCCCTTTCCCATAAAGCTATTCTTGCTTTATTGTGTAATTCCTTGATCATGCACATAAGTTGATAGTTTAATATATTTTGCTATCTTCACTTTGGTTGGTTTGTGTTGTCTTGGTATTGACCTCACAAGAGAATTGGAGCGAAGAGGGAGAAACAGAGACCCTAGGAAGAGATATAAAGGTATGTTACTTGTCCCTTCCTACTAGCTAATTCAATGGTCAAAACTTAGGGAAAGAGTCATGTCATGTCATGTTTTGTTCTAGATCCAGGTGGATCTAGGGAGATCTATTAGTGTCTGCACCTACTGATTAGTATGATAACATCTGGTGTCCTTCTTTACTTCCAGCCTGGACTGGTAGTCCTAATACTATCCATCTTTGCTCTATCCTTTGTTCTGTGGGTTAGGGCCACCCTTTCCTAGATTTTGTTGTGAGGGGTTCCTAGGCCCAAATTGTCCTGTCTTTTGTTTGAGCTTCTGCTCGATTTTGATGGCATATCAGTAGGCCACACCTAAGGATGAGATGTCCAAAAAATCCATTTCAGTCTGGATGAATCTATGCAAAGAACCGTGATACTTGAGCACCAGATGTCGCTCTGAATATTTGATACCCATCTTGGTGCGCAAGGTATGGAAGATATTTTTGAAATCTGACACTACTTGGTCTCTTTCTTGCCGCAGTGTGGTCCATTTGGTATACAGGTCATCATAACTTTCGACAGGGAAGTATTGTTCCTTAATAGCATCCCTGAAGGATTCCCAGGTGGCCATGACTAAAAATAGTGAGGTTTCCTCTGTTTTCTTTTTCTCACAGAAAGTTTCCCACCAATCGTTGACATGGGGAACAACTTTGAGGAGCGCAAAAGTAATATTTTCTCTATTTGAAAAGTTATGGACAAAAGAATTATCTTCTAGTAGATTCAACCACTTTTCTACAGCATTTGCATCTATCTGACCTTCAAATATAGGAATATCGAAGTTTATTTGTACCTTTAAGGGGGCGGTGCCTCCGTTCAAAGAACATGCATCACATGTTGGTAGTCGTCGAAGGATTTGCGCGAAACTATCCATCATCTCATTCCTCTGTTGCATGAGGGCTTCCCCAATAAATAGTTTTAAAGGATCTTCTATCCCATCATATTTATTTTCTCCTGCCACGAGAGGTCACTTGGGCATGCGAGAGCTTCTGTCTTCATGAGAAACAAGCTCGAGACCCAACTCTTTGTACTCTGACCTCGTTGGGGACATGCATTAAGACGACAAGGAGCAGACTGCTCTGATACCACTGATCCATATTTTATGAGTAAAACAAAATGAATATAGATTATTAACAGGTGCTTCACACAAAATAAAAAACATACAGTCAAACTGGTTTTCTATTCAATAACGAAATAAGATGAAACTGTAAAATGCAGTGGAAGTAAGCTTGCTGGAATGATGGCGGCTTATCTCTGAGAAGATATGTGAAGGCTATGTGAATTCACAAGAAGAATATTAAAATGAGGCTTTGAAGGCCCTTTTACAATAAACAAGAATGAAAAAAACCCTAGACATCCTAAAACCTAACCCTAGGAGATGAAGCGCCAAAAGTCATGTGGGCCCCGTTTGGGTAAGTTAGTACATCAACTTCTCGAGGTCATAACTTTTGCATACGATCTATGTTTTAGGCATGTGATAGCCCATTGAAAAGCTATCATTGAGGATATTAATTTTTGGGGATCAATAATTCCTTTGACTATCATTGAGGATCTTGATCCCGAAAAAATTTCATTTAGGCCCTCAAAATGGCCCCGGAAGTTAAAACTGCTAAAAATAGTAAATTGCCAAAATTGTCAGAAAACTATTTTGAGCTAGTTGGAAAAGGTAGGTGGCCACCGATATCAATTTGGATCAATCCTCCATCCTTAGGAAGAAATGGTATCCATTGCGTTGAGGTCCCCCATCAGATGATGAAACTTCTATTGAATTTGGCCCCGGGTGAGCCACTTGCCTTGGTGCAAGAGCTACTCTACTTTGACAACTTGATAAAGTTGGATCCTTTGTTTTTGCATGCTCTTGATCTGTGTGTCCAAAATATGATCATTGGATGCATGTTATATGTAGTAGGGGTTGAGCTCTATTTGTGTCAGCTGTTCTGCTACTTCTGAGGTGTCCAATAATGGTGGGATATAAGGGCGAAGGAGATCCACATTGAACATTGGGTGCAAGATAAGGAAAGGAGGAATGTTGAGCTCAAAATAATTATCCCCCATGGCCTTAGTGATAGTGTACAGCCCATAACAGAGTGGGTGAAGCTTCCTATGGGGTCCTTTCAGGTGTTCTTTCTGCAAGTGTAACCAAACTTTGTTGCCAACCTGAAACTTATGTGGCACTCGATGTTGATCATGCCATTTTTTGTAGTTGTAATTAGACTTATGTAGGATATATTGAACCTGTTGGCGGATGTGTTGGATCCTCTCAATGAACCGGGTGGCTTTTTCAGCCTCAGTTGGAGTAAGAGATGAGTCGGTTGAGGTTACCACAAGAAGAAGTGCAACATCTATGGGACCCAATGGCTGGAATCCCAACCCCACCTGAAAGGGGCTATGGTCAATTGAGCTATGCAGGAATTTATTTTAGCTATGTTCGACATAGGGAAGGCTCTCATCCCATGTGCGAGGGTGATTTTATTTATACATGTGAAGGATATGCACAATAATTCGACTTACAACCTCGGTTTGGCCATCTGTCTAGGGGTGGAAGGTCATGGATTTGGTGAGCTTGGTGTCTAGAAGTGACCAGAGGCTCGAACATAATGTGATGATAAATCGACTGTCCCGATATGAGACAATGGTTTGTGGGATTCCAAAATGTACCCAAACTCGTTCAAAGAAGAGCTTGGCAGTGACCTCTTTTGTGATGCTCTTCTTACAGGAAACCATAATCGCCATCTTAGAAAAGTGATCAACAACCACAAAAACACGGTCATTTTCCTTCTTGGTGTATGGGAGGCCCAACATGTAGTCCATTGAGATGGATTTACATGGCCTGTCAGGTGTAGGAAGAGGGGTGTACAAGCCCTATTTCTTAGTGGTCGGTTTGGCAATAGCACAGGCAGTGCAAGACCTCATATACTTGTTGAACTCCTATCAAAGTTTCGGCCAATAGAAATGTTTTTGTAGCATCACCATTGTCTTTTCGACGTCGAAGTGTCCTACCACCCGATTGTAGTGAGATTCCAAATCATCTTCGCTCTC
Organism: Picea glauca; assembly: GCA_000966675.3. Classification (NCBI taxonomy): domain Eukaryota; kingdom Viridiplantae; phylum Streptophyta; class Pinopsida; order Pinales; family Pinaceae; genus Picea; species Picea glauca. The sequence continues at coordinate 39,531 of JZKD02S1936487.1, forward strand.
TCACTTTATGGAACACAGATATGGCCCAGACGACACAACAACCCATCCTGAAGATGGAAATTATTAACAATTGTGTTTTCACCCAAAATTTGGTAGGTGGTGCAAAGTCAGGGTCTGTCTCATAGAGTTGGGGCCATCCATATGTCTCATGGCCGTAAGAGTCTAGCACCGTGGTGAGTGCCACGACTGGCAGTTTTCTTAGGCAATCAACAACATGATTGGTGCTTCCTATTTTATACTTGATGTTGAGGTGGAATTGCTGCAAGTATTTGGACCACTTTTGATGGCGGTCATTCTGCAATTTTCCCCGTGTTTGCATGAACTACAGCAACTTATGATCTGTATGGATGATTGTATCCTTCCTAAGAATGTAATGTCACCACTAGCAATAGGATTTCACAATGGAGTACATTTGTTTGTCGTAAGTAGGGTACTTACGGACAGTATCTAACAGTGTCTCACTATGATAGGCCATGGGGTGGTTGTGTTGAGTGAGAACGACACCCACAGCATAGTCTGAAGCATCTGTCTCGATCTCAAAGGGATGTTGCAGGTATGGTAGTGAAAGTACTTGGGCTGAGCACAAACGCTTCTTCAAATCATCGAACACTTTTTGTTGGGACCGACCCCACGCAAATTTTTCCTTACCACCACCCCTGTTTATTTGGCTGAGGGCCCATACAATATGGGACAATCCCAACAAGAATCTGCGACATAAATTGGCAAGGCCCAAGAAGATTCGAAGCTCAGTGAGTTTTTTGGGGGCTGGCCAGTCACGAATGACTTGGATCTTGGCTGGATCCACATGTACGCCACAGGGTGTGCAGAACCTACTGAATATGTTGCAAGTGTTCAGCCCAAGTCTTTTTGTAAATTAGAATGTCCTCCAGATCCACCACTACAAAATTATTGGTGAATGGTCACAGGATATCATCCATCATCCTCATGAAAGTGGCTGGGGCATTTTTCAAACCAAAGGGCATGACCAATCATTCAAAAAGGCCTTCCTTTGACTTAAAAGTGGTCTTCCATACACATGTTTGTTCTATCAGGCCCTGGTGGTAGACATACTTTAGATCAATCTTAATGAAGTATTTGGCCCCCATGATTTGATCAAGGAGGTCGTCGATTCGAGGAATCAGGTACTAGTTTTGGACTGTGATTTTATTCAGAGACCGGTAATCAATACAGAGTCACCATGTTCCATCTTTATTCTGTACCAACACGATTGGGCTCCCGCAAGGTGATGATTTGGGGCAGATGTTCCCCTTGTGGAGAAGTTCTTGGATCTATCACTTGATCTCCTCATTCTCTAACAAATAGAGATGATAGACTAGCCCATTGGGAAGAGGTGAATCGAGGGTCAGATCGATGGGTTGCTTGACCTGGCAGTGCAGAGGTACCCTTGTAGGTGAGGAGAAGATATCTAAGTATTCCTCCATGACCTTCTCTACTTGCTTTTGTTGTGTGGAGAGGTCGGCCGCAGAGAGCCTGGATGTGGTTGTGATCTTTCACTTATTCTAAGAGAGAATCATAAACAAGACAAACTTCCCCATATGAAAGATGACCTTCCTGCATTGCTTAGTAGATATCAAGGAAATATCACTAGGTGGGACTATCTCGGGTATCTTGTACAATTTCCTGTTCAAAGTAATAATAACACTATGAGGCCTAGACTCATATACAGAATGACATTTCCATAAATAAGGTTGGTCCAAAAGAACATCACAAACTTTGAGAGGTGAAACATAACACAATACCTCGTCCTTGAAGGGCTTGATGTCGTACGATAGTCGACACTATTGGTTGACGTGGAGATTCTTCCTTGGCCGAGCCATCCAATGGTGTAGGGTTATGGGTGTGGTGTTGTTAGCAGGGCCAGCTGCTCGATGACCTCTGCTGATATGAAGTTCTTATGGCTACCACTATCGACGATGAAGTGCAACGGGGTGTCTTTTACCCACATATGTGAATGGAAGAGGCGCTCTCCTTCTTCTGGCTTGTATGGTTCACCAGGCTAGAGATTGGTGGTATAAACGATGGCACTGGGTTCCCCATCAATGATCTATCTTCCCCTTTCTGGTTTTGACTCAGAGTCAAAATCTGCATTTGATTCAGAGGCTTTCACTTCATCCACCAACAACTGTTTTGAGCGGCAGTCAATAGTGTTATGCCAAGGGTTCTTATGGAAGTCGCACCACTTCCCGGTATCTTTATTTGTCTTTATGGTGTCCTTCTTTTCTTGTGTCTTGGAATGTTAGTCCTGATACTATCCATCTTTTCTCCGTCCTTTGTTCTATGGGTTGGGGCCGCCCTTTCCTGGCTTTTGTTGTGAGGGGTTCCCAGGACCAAATTGCGATGTCTTTTCTTTGAGCTTCTTCTTGATTTTGATGACATATCGGTAGGCCATGCCCAAGGATGATATCTCCAGAAATTCCATTTTTGTATGGATGTATCTATGCAAAGCACAACGATACTTGAGCACCAGATGTTTCTCCAAATCTTTTATACCCAGCTTGGTGCGCAAGGTATGGAAGGTATTTGTGAAATCTGGCACTACTTGGTTTCTTTCTTGCTGCAATGTGGTCCATTTGGTATACAGGTCGTCATAACTTCCAACAAGGTAGTATTTTTCATTAATAGCATCCCTAAAGGATTCCCAGGTGGCCGTCACTGAAAATAATGAGCTTTCCTCTATTTTATTTTTCTCACAGAAAGTTTCCCACCAATATTTGACATGGGGAACGACTTTGAGGAGTGAAAAAGTAATATTTTCTCTATTCGAAAAGTTATGGACATAAAAATACTCTTCTAGTAGATTCAACCACTTGTCTAAAACATAGGCATCTATCTGACCTTCAAATATCTGAATATCGAAGTTTATTTGTACCTTTAAGGGGGTGGTGCCTCCATTCAAAGAAGATGTGTTGTCTGTTGGTAGTCGTCGAAGGATTTGCACAAAATTATCCATCATCTTGTTCCTCTATTGCATGAGGGATTCCTCAATCAATCGTTTGAAAGGATCTCCTATCCTTTCATATTTATTTTCTCCTACCATGAGAGGTCCCTTGGGTGTGTGAGATCTTCTTTCCTCAAGAGAAACAAGCTCGAGACCCAACACTTTGTACTCCAATCTCATTGAGGACATGCATTAAGACAACAAGGAGCATACCGTTGATCCTCATTTTATGAGCATAACGAAATGAATACAGATTATTAATAGGTTCTTAACAAAAAATAAAAGAGATACAGTCAAACTAGTTTTGTATTCAATAACGAAATAAGATGAAACTGTAAAATGCAACAGAAACAAGCTTGCTGGAATGGTGGCGGCTTATTTTTGAGAAGAGATGTGATGGTTGTATGCATTCGCAAGAAGAAGATTACAATGAGGCTCTGAAGGAATTTTTACAATAAACAAGAATTCCAAAAACCCTAGACATCCAAAAACCTAACCCTAGGAGATGAAGCACCAAAAGTCATGTGGGCCCCATTTGGGTAAGTTAGTACAACTTCCCGGGGTCGTAACTTTTGCATACGATCTCCGTTTTAGGCATGTGATAGCCTGTTGGAAAGGTATTGTTGAGGAGATTAATTTTGGGGTCTAAATAATGCCTTTGTCTATCATTGAGGAGATTGATCCTGAAAAACCTTCATTTAGGCCCTTAAAAGGGCCCTGGAAGTTAAAACTACTAAAAATAGTAAATTGCCAAAATTGTCAAAAAAATGTTTTGAGCTAATTGGAAAAGGTTGTTGGCCACCGATATTCATCTGTATCATAATATCTCATTAACTAATATTCCCAATGAGACAATCTCTTGCTTGTCCAAACACACCTTTGATGGTGGGGGTGATGTATCTTCAAAAGACCATATTAACAAGTTTTGGTGTAAATGCATCAAGAATTATATTTCTAATTTAAAGGTTTTATGCAGATTGTTTGCTTTTACTTTTCAAGGTCGGATTAAACATTGGTTTGAGTCTTTTCCAACAAATCATATTACTGATTGGTTTCAATTTGTAGAGGAATTTTTAGATTCTTTTGAAATCTATGATTACAATCAATTATGTGAAGAATTTCAGGCTTTACTAATCAATGACAATTCATCTAGAGAGGTATTTTTAACAAGCATCCATCATGTTCTCTACAAGTTTCAACTTGATGACATGTCATTTGTACTAAATATCTTCTCCAATGTTTGTGCCCTTTTCATCCAACCATTTTCAATCCCAAAAGATGAATCAGTCACAAATACTATCACTCAATTGTGAGAATAATTTTTTCTACAAGATGAGAGGGATCCATCCTAAAATTTTGAACAGGCAAGGGAGGTAGAATATATTGAAAAGGTTCTTACTGACAATCAAACTAGTTTTTCATTTGAAGCATTGTATATTCAGTCATTGACAATCATGGAAGAAGATTTGATGTTGGGTCAAAGTGAATGTCCATATTCTTCTAACTCTTTCTCTTATCAATACTTAAATTAAGTTATTGAAGAACACTTAGGTGATGAAAATGATCTTAAGCATTCTAACATTCCTATGAAACTGATTAGAGATGTAAATCTGCAATTTGAAGAAGAAACCTTAAACCTTCATCCAGAAATCATACCTTATCCATGGGAAAGATTAGATGTTTGTCATCAAAGTTTTGAATTGTCTATCATAGATGAGGGAAATTTAGACAATCATATTATGTTGAAATATTTATCACCAAAACAGAGTGAAAGTTTTAAGGAAAGCAAAGAGGAATGTCTTGAGAATACCATTGTTAAATATCATAGCTCAAGAGATTCTTTTCATGTGCTCATTTATGATTCCTTTTAATCTTTATATCATGATCTCTTCTTAGATTCTGGTGGACATGATACTTTTCCCAGGGTATCTTACTCTTCACCATCATAATCAGATCTTTTGATATGCGAAAATTTGGCGAAATTAATGTTGAACATAACATTTATGAAGTTGTATTTGGCGCTCTTTCAATTTCATCACTCGCATGGAAAAAATACATGTTGCAAGATGATTTTACACGATTTATTTTAGAAAAAGATAATGCACTCATTCTGATGGAGATCAAATATTCTACATTGCATATTCATTCTTTGGTTTGTTAGAATTTTAATGATTATGCTTTGAGTTTTGAAACAATCCATCTCATCAAAGGAAGTGCTCAAAATAGTAATATAATTGATGCCATGAATCCTCATATGATGTGTTCCCCATTGACAGATCTAATTCCTCGAAGTCATAGTTTTCATCCTATTTTTTATGACATGATCTTATAATGGTTGGAGGATTCATACATCAAGAAGTTTCAAAAGAATGGTAAGGTCATGTTTTCTTTGTTTTTAAATGAATATATAGGAGGTAAGCATGAACTTTTTTTTTTGTATCTACAAATAATACAATCTTTTATTCATATTTTCAACTTTCTATGCCTTGCAGGAGTGAAGATGCTCTTGTGGCTGCACTATAAATACGATTTTAATTAGTGTTTTGATATATGTAGAAGTTAGAGTAGGTGTAGAAATAGAGTCCTTTTGGGTTTTTCTTGCCTTTTAACTTTTTTATTTTGAATAATGAAGTTATGAAGGAACATGGTTATGCAAAGAGAACCATCATCTTAATGTTGTCAGGGAAGTCTTCTTTCAATTCCTTTCTTTTTCCTTTTCATAGTTGTCTTGATTAAATGTTTCTTTTTCAAAACTTAGCAACATCATGCAATGATTTCAGATATTATGAAGCATTAATAAAGAGATTAGGGATTTGATCTTAGTTTTACCCTAACAAACATAACTTACCACTGCACGTACTTTCACTCATCCCGGTTAAGGATTTTTTTGTGACTTTTAATAACAAGCTTGGTCAAAATGATGTATCATGCATCACTATATTAATAAAAGAGCCTTCCTATATGAAAAACGTTGAACTATGTTGTTATTCCTTTTGATCTTGTTTCTCTATGAGCGGTTGGCCTGCTTTTGTTTTTGGTCAAATTCTTTTTAAAAGTGAGCTTTTGCTATTTCGATTTTGTTTGTTTTGATATATTTCTGATTTTGAATCCCATTAATAGAATCTAATTCAATTTGTTGTGTGTTTTGTCTTTTTTTCTTACTTTGATTGAAATTTCTTCTTGTCCGTCTTTTTGAATAAATATATTTCTGATCAAAGAGTGATTGTCGAAGGAAGCATTCATTTCAAGATTTATGTTTTTAAAAGCAATTTGAAACAATTCAAATAGTTTATGATGTTAAGGTTCAACTCAGATAATTGATGTGTAAGTCAATTGAGTACTATGAAATCCTAAACGGTCTTTGTCAGAGTATTACCCCTTAAATGTGTCAAGATCTTTGAGAATTACAATTATCCTTAGGCTTTTTACACTGTCCTTGTTCTTAAAAGATTACTTTTAAGTATTTCCCCATTCTCTATATGATTTCTTAACCGAAATCTAAAATCTCTAAACCATGATAAAACTTCTATTTTTGAAAACAAATAATAATAATAATAAATGATCAATTGTTCACCTGTATTGCAATTAACCTCCAATATCACCCCACTCTCTTTGTTATCAATAAATCTATAATTTTATTATTATTTAAAAGTGGCATAATAGGGTTGGAATCACTTAAGTGTGGGAAGTGTGTGTAAACCCGTCAGGGTACTGAACAGGCTCACTGGCAGAGAGTAAATGCACACATGATACCAAGACAACTTCTCTGGGGTACTGAACAGGCTTGTTGGAAATGAAACAATGCCGGGTTGAGAGGTAGAAGGTATATTCTTTTAAATTACCTTTTATGGAAGTATATATCATGTTCATACAACTATTATATGGGATTAAAACATTTGAGTGGGTTAAATGACATCCATGTTGAGGCTATGGATGACTGTTGGCAGTAGTGGATTTGTCAACGGTATTGAAGTCCTTTTATAAACATCATGAATCTTTGATTAAAACACAACTTTAGATTGTAATTCTCTGTAAAATAATTATTTTCTTCTTTTCTGATATTTTTCTATAAATCTGAGCTAATCTTAATATTATGTAATATTAAAGTGGATATGTTTCAAAGTAGCTTAAAATTATATCCAAGTATTGTTCTTCTTCCCTGCGATGAAAGTTTAATAGTTCATAGATAACTGCTTAACCCAGTGAGTTGCCATTTGTTGGGCCCCAACAACCCCCTTCTTTATTTTTAATCAAAATCTAGGTTCCCTCGAAATTTTCCTTGGATTCTTCGTTTCGTTTTCTTTGATTTGATTGGATTGGTATTGGTTTGCTTTATTTTGAGGTTGGTTTTGTTCGACAACACAGGTATTCCAACAGAGGACGAACACCTTCAGTAACCACTCACATAACCAGATCAAAGATCAACACACCGATGTTTTCACGTGGTAAAACCCCTACG
>JZKD02S1936487.1:51099-64727 GCA_000966675.3 Picea glauca
CTAACTACAAATGCATACTAATGCATACTAAAGAAACACACTTTTACCTAACGACATATTAGACCAAGTAGATCTTAACTAACTCCTAAGTGTCTAAATATCCTAACAGGTTTGAGTTTATATTCTTTTTTTTTGTTTTCTTTGAGTTTCATGAAATTCAAATGCCATTTCATTTTTCTTTCTATAGACTTTTGATGTTGATGGACGAGCTTCATAATTTGGGATTTTTTTATTACCTCTTCCTTATTGAATTTATCTGCTATGAGAATCGCTTGGTTGAAGACTTGGATTAATAAAAATGATTTTACAGGAAGAATGTTTATTGTGACACATCTTTTCTATGACATTTGTTTACATATGATCAATTTTGAATGAGGGAGAGACGAACATAGAAATCTTAATTTAAACGAAAACATTAATTTTTATCAATTGTTTACTTTCGTTTAAATTATGATTATGTTTTCATCTTTTTCTCATTAGAAATCATTTTCACAAAATCATTTGGTAGGTTTAACTAATTACATTATTTTGTTAGTTTGCATCTCATTTCAAAATACAAATAAAATAAAGAATTATCTATCATTTGTTTGATTTTGTGAAAACCGAAAATTAATATTTTTCTCCTCTCCATCAACTTGAAGATTCTAGAATTTTAAGTTCATATTTGAAAGGAAAATATAAGCAATGTTTGTTTAGAACATATAGATAGTTTAAACTCATTTTAATTTTATTGTTCTAGATTTTGTTTTATTCACAATTTTTAGGTTATTAATTTGGTTTCTTTTTGTTTCAAAGGTTTCTATTATCAGTTATTTTGTAGGGATCTGATCATGGTTTGATTTTATTATCTAAATATGTTTAAGATATTTGATCCAAAAATAATATTGGATTGCTACAAATAATTTATGAGCAACAACAGATAAGATTTGGAAATGTGTTCAAGAACATACAAATGATTCTGTGAGACTTTTTCCAGCCAAACCGTAAGGAATCTAAAGAAATGGTTGAAACCCCATTTGCAGAATGGATCCATTTAGCTTACACGCTATCTTTTTCCCAAACAAATGCACAATTTGAGAGATATTTGTGTCTCTTTACGAGACAAATTTTAGATGGTGGAAATTATTAGTGACACTCAGACTGTTCATTCATTGTATAAATATATGAGAAAGTTCAAAGCCAAAGGGATCCGGGAAATTGAGAGGAGGATTTTTATCCTTTATTTTTTGTATATTATTTATTTTGTAAGCTTTTTTCTTTTCAATTGGACTAACGGATGGTTGGAATTTTCAGGAGAATGGACCAGTATTTTCGAAGAAGAATATGGAATTCTAGGTTGCTTAATGGCTTTTGTCATGTGAGTAAAATGGTTTTGTTTTCATTATAATATCTTCATATTCTTTGAGTAATTGATTATGCATTGATTTAAATTAGGTTTAGTCTATTTTATCAATACATGGTTAATTGCTATCATTTGTGTATTAATTTTTTCAATCTTTAAGAGTCTATTATCCCAAAAAATCATTTTGGGCCTTATGATGAACTTATTATATTGAAACTATATGGGATACAATTTACTCTTTGGATTTTTTCCTTTTGTAGACTGTGCAATGTTAATATTGTTTCTCATATAATTTATGAATATGTAACTTTATTTGTATTGAACTAGCTTTAGACTATTTTGCATATAATTTTTCATGTTATGTTTTCATTGATATGGTTTATTATATTTTGGTTCCTTTAATATCTATGGTTGATCATCTATTGATACATTTTGATTTTACGTCTAATGTTGGATAGTTGATAATACCGTTTGCTAAGGGTTGGAGTTTATTTCATTTTTAGCTATTGGACATTTTAAAGTCAAATGAGATAAAATTTATTTGTCTTTCTGTCATCACAGATATGTTCCGAAACTTAAAATACTTCCTTGATTTGTTTCAGGAAGTATCGTTCTTGCTTTTTTCATAGATTCATACTTGACACAAGTTAAGTGGAGCTTATACAAACACAAAAAGATGAATATAGCTTAGTACTTTTGATCAACGTTAGGTTAGTTAGTTTATATTTTGTTTGATTTGTTGATTTACAAATGGATAATGATTACATTATTTAAACGTTAAATTCTTTGTCCATTATCGTTATATCGTTTATAATCTTATTCATTCATTTTTTATTATCTTGTCATTTATAGTATAAAATTATTTCTTTTTTAATTTTTTACCTTGTTTTGATCCATTAGTTGAAAAAACCATTTTCACAAGGCTTTATTTAAACCTTGTAATTGTACATATCTATTGTATATAATACTACTATTAGTTAAGCAATTGTATTAATGTATTGTTTGATAGAATTGTACATCTAGTTAGTTTACATATTTTAATTATTTTAGAATCCTAGTTGGCTAAGGGAGCCATAAAATCCGCTAGGGTATATTATCCCAAACGACTTGGGCTAAATAGACAACCACGAACCATATCTTCCCTTCTCGTTGACGGTGTGTCATAAATGCCCATCCAAAAATTGATAGTTCGTCCATCTGCAATGATTACTTGAAATATGGAGTTGGATATACAAAGCAATTGAGAGCTTTGGCTAATTTATAGTGAATGAAATTATGAGTACCACCAGAATCAATTAGGACTACTACCTTTTTATTTTTTATATATCCTTCGATCTTGAGGGTTTGAGGAGTGATAATTCCATCCAATGCATTACATGACATCGTGAGAGTCGACTCTCCAAAATAAATCTCTTCTATGTTTTCATCTTGAGATGGTTCTTCTTCTTCTTCTTCTTCTTCTTCTTCTTCCTCTTCACAATCTATGTATAATAATTTCTTCTCACCACACTTATGTCCCTTATTGTACTTGTTGTTGTAATTAAAGCATAAAAAAATTTCTTTTATTTCCTCCAATTGCTAAGGTGTCAACCTTGTACGTTCAGGTGTTTTAGAAGAAGGAACATTATTCTCTCGATAGATGTTAGGAGTGCTCCTTCTAGTAGCCATAGCCATATTTTTACTTTCAACATTTCTTGCCACCCTGAATGCATTCTCCAATGATTTGGGTTCCCAAAAGACAACCTCATGTTGAATGCTATCCTTTAATGCTCCCATGAATACATCAATCAGGTTCTCATATGGAATATTCATTACCTTTATATTCAATCTTTGGAAGTTCTTAATGTGCTCTACAACTGAACCCTTTTGCTTGAGATTTATCAATTGGCTAAAGAAGATATTGCTCCTTGTATTCTCATAGTGTGTGATCATTTCTTCCTTGAAAATTGTCCAAGTGATGAGTGATTTGCGAGAACAAAGCCATCGATACCACACAAATTGATTGGGTTCTAAATATAAAGAAGCAATTTGTGTCTTTTGTGTATGTGGCACATCATGTAGATCAAATAATTTCTCCATCTGAAGTATCTATGTGATTGGATCCTAGCCATCAAAATTTATCATATCAATCATAGGAAAGTGGTTGGTCTTCAACCCAAAGTTGAAGTTTATCCATTCTTAATTCATCTTCCTTGTGTCATCATCATGAATTTCATGGGATACATTTTCACTTTCATATTTCCTCTCTATTAGAAAAAATTTCAATCCTTCCATGATCTCCCTTTTTAAAACATCCATCTTAGTATCCATTATTGCCTCCAACTTAGCTTTAGTTGAATCCATCATCCCTTGCAGTCCATATTTTATTATTTTCTTCTTTTGCAAATCATTTATGTCTCTGTTCATTTCTTCAACTTCATCAATAGTCCAAGTAGGACTGTCTAGAGGCTTAAGTGGTGTAGAAGATCCCCTTTTTGGTGGAATGTTGTCCAAGTATCACTTTTAAACCTTGATTTTGAGGTGGTTCTACTAGATGATATTTCTTCTACTGTATCTGCAAAATTTTGGCCCTTATGGGTTTGAAAATTTATTTTTGTATTTCTTTGATACCTCATCTCTATAATTCCACAAGTCTGATAAAAATTGAATGTGCCAAGTGGAAGTTATGGTAACTACCCCACACCTTTATAATTTGTGTCCCTTCTAGGAGAGAGTACTTGTAAAGCGTGCCAAGATCACAATACATGATATTTTCTTCTGAAATGTGTACCAAAAATACTACAGACTATCCAATTTTCAATGCAACTGGTCTCACTTAATTTGGATACTCACTGAAGAAGATATCATTGTTTTACCCAGAAGACCTGTTTGAGACTAGTTAATATGACTAGTCTAATACTCTATGTTTCACAAGGTATATCTACAAAAGTAAGATGACCTAGACTTTGAAATTTTTATCACAGATAGCTTAATAATTTATATGAATATCCTCTAGATTTCAGGGTCTAAAATGTTACACAAAAAATTTTATAGCAAAAATTTCGAGAGGGCTAAATTCAGGATGATTTCAAAACCCTATCTTACACATCCTATATCTCCAAAAGTATAAGGCCTCGGGAGATGAAATTTTTACCCCACGTACCTTGATATGTATAATAAATAAAATACAAGTGTTTCCTTCTAAAACAACGTAAAAAAAATTATAGAGAAAATTCCAAGGTGTCTCAGGTGTAGCAGCGAAACGCCAAGACCTTGAGCTCTGATACCAAATGTTATGAATGAAATATCAATATGGCATAGAAAAACCTCATAATAAGTACTCAACGCCTTGAAAAAGAGATAATTTTAGACAATAAGACTCTTGAAGGGGGAAACTTTCTTATACACCCCATAAATTTCCAAATACCAGATGATCCCAAATGAAAAGGTCTCCTTGGTATATATAGGAGACTAAGAGGTACAATTACAACTAATGGACCCAAGCCAACATAAATAAAATAACATTACTAATGTAATATTCCCTAATTAAGGGGTAATGTGCCACCATTTAGGGCTTAACAGAGGGCAATGCAGATATCCACTTCAACAAGTTGTTAGTTATAAGATCATTCCAACATTCATGTTTGTCATTGTGAAATTACTTTTGTTTCAGACACGAGCATGGGGCATGGTCACCTCATTTTCACAAAATTATTTTTTTGATGGTAAGGTAATGATTGTACAGTTATTCTCCCCCTCTTCCTCCGCTAAAACTTTCTTCTCATTTCCTCTCTCTCTCTCTCTCTCTCTCTCTCTCTCTCTCTCTCTCTCTCTACACAAGTAGAAATGCACACCATAAAAGAAACGATGTTTTATTTCAGCTATACAATTTCTCCTAACCTCACACATTAGGAGGAATTTTTTATCACCTAAAATATGATCACCAATAAATATAGGAAATCACCAGATAAGTAATTAGTTTAATACACCAAAAATGCATACTCACAAGTGTTGATGAATCTCACTCAGAAAAATCAAGAAATTAAGGAAATAAATCTATAGTTACTTAACACAACATACCGAAGATCCATTAGTGATATCAACACGAATTTACAAGAAAATACTCATGATAATAGTGCATCAATGTGGTTCGTCAAAGAAATATTCATGTTATCTACATGACGACACAATTCCTTGATCGAATTGGTCGCATTCATGGCATCTCGTACATTCCCATCACACTAGTCACAAAGTCATCTCTGTAGTCCAATAAAACTTAACTTAGAGGTCACTCTAACGCCTCGAGCATCTCAATTCACACTCTGAGCAAGATATATTAAAGCATGGTGTGAGGCTATTTAAACAAGTCTTGGTACACATTCCTAGATAGAGAAACGATAGTGTAAGTTTATGCTATAAAATTGAGATGACAAAGAATCCATGCTTTCCCTCAATTCCATCCATTACTTCATATCTTGAGTTTTATGTTGTATTGAACACCTTTCCATATAAGAATTTAGTGCACTATTTCATGCCATCATTTGTACCAAAGAGAGAAAGAGAGGTGGTTGCTAGGAATGAAAAGAGCCCTCCCAAGGAGGATCTCCCAAGGAGAATACTATTGTAATTTCTACACCTGTGTGGTGTTTTCAATTCAAAGATTGCATCCATTGGTAACCATTTCATGTTTTTCAATTTCACATTGCATATTTCCATTAATGCATTTGTTTACATGTGATTATTCTTGCTTAATTCTTGTTTACATTGCATTCATATCTAATAACTATTATGTGGTGTCACTTCTTCCCTATGGTGACATACCGAGCTGTAGTTTACTCACACCTGTGGTTTAATCAGCCTGAAATAGTCCCTAATATGCTAGTTTTTTTAGTTTAACTATAGACCCTAATAAAAATCCGTAGTGTTACCTTCTAGGTTCTTATTTGGCGTAAACATCCCTAAACAAAATTTGTGAGATCCTAAGGGAAAATTTGACAATCTACCCACTATCACCTAAATATCCTTTCCTTTATCTCTTTATACTATATAAGTTCTATCCTAGTGGGGGAATCCATATGGTAAACCAAGCTCAAGATGTTGTAAAAATGTTGGAGAAAAGGATCTTAGAAAACATAAATGGATTTCAATTTTTTTTTTTTAGTGGAGGTTGAAAGGGAAGAGTAGTGTTTTATTTTGTTTGGGCTATTGAGCCATGCACATAACTTTAGAGGGAATTTCTATGAAATATCTATAATATTTTCTTATAGCCAAGGACATGTCAGAACTACCCCATATTTGATGAGTAACTATCACAAATTAGAGGAAGGAAGGGGACTTTCTTGCGAGATCCACATCCAATACAAATACAAAGGTGGATTTTCCCAAAATATTCTAAACTATGTATTCACTCTCAATATGTCTAAGGCAGGTGGATTTTCCCAAAATATTCTAAACCATGCATTCACTTTCAATATGTCTTAGGCATGAGTTATTTTCTTTAAATAAATAAATTAAGGAGTAGGGTCTATCTCACATAAACTCTTCCAGTGTAACAAGACATCTTTTCTATGGCCCTTGAGTTGCCTTTGACAATCCAAAACCTACAATAAAACTGTCAATATATAGTGAGAACATTTCTCCACACTTTCAACAAAGTTGTACATCCATTCCACAATAATTACACAAAGATAAAAGGAATTTCATTCCAAATATCGGGAGAACTTCCAAATCACACCTTACAAATGGAGAGAGAAAACCCTTGTATAGGTTCGAAATCAACTCCTTTTATAATAAAACATGATTTTTTTTAAGATCTACAATTTACTCAACAACTTCTCTCAAAATAGCATTAAGTGGTTCAAATCCATTTCTCCTCCATAAAAAATAAATAAAATAATGATTTATCCTAGCCACCTCCCAACACAAGTCTAATAAGAATATAATAATGACAGTGGTTATGTAATGTACCCCAAAATTACCAACTAAAAATTTTTGTTAGGTGCATTAAAAATCCCTTACTCTGTTATACTTAATCTTCTTACGACTAAAATATAACTGTCAGAATACGACATATACTTATTCATATTATCAGTGATTGAAATAACATGATTACCCTTTTCCATGAACTCGTTCTTATTATTATTACTCCAACATATGTTACCACTTGTCAAAACAGTTTAAGGTGTGGCCTCTTCACAACACTGTGAACTCGTCATGTCCATAAGGTCGATAGTAAATATAGCCTATAAAGTTCTTACTTTTATTAGGGTACCCACCAAAGCCTTTCACTAGAGTTCCATAATCAATAATTCATGATACTTTCTTCCTCACATCAAAACTGAAGGGGTACTTCAGGCTTCATTATGACAATCCCAAAAAATCCATCTCCTTTTCTTTAAAAAAGTCACTTATAATTCGATATAACAAGAGCTTACTAAAACATTGTTATTAGAAACAAACCCATTATCATAAGGATTCTTATATATATAATTATCCAAGGAAACACATACTTTATTTGAGTTTATACGAAAGCAAAGTTGGGTGTATTACCCGAAGGGGTTACCCTTAGTCGTATATGATCTCTTGTAATGACGATACCCTAATTGAAACACACATCCTAACTTTCACAACAATGGACATTCTTGTCGGTTTTCTTGTTATCATTTCAAAATAGTAGTTAACAGGTTTTGTACATACGAGTTGGACATCGACAGGGTCACTCAATTACATGCATTAACACTGGGGTTAGAAACCTACTTGACACGTCAAGTCACCACCCTAAATCTTACTATCCATCGTGGAAGCCATTTGATTTCATGATGAGCATTAGCACTAACAATGTTAGTGGGCTTGGTTCAATGCACAATTAATACTTGTCTGGCACTACATTGAAAATCTCTAGTTGGGAGTTATGAGGCTTCCTGCATGACACTGGTCCTAGGACATTGTGACCAAAGCGGATGCGATAGGTGCCTATAGTCACATGGCCCAAGGCCCAAGGCATATAATCACCATTACTCTATGATACAAGGGAACTTGGGTATCTACTATTCCATTTCTCTTTTGTCTCTTATGCATCTCGGTGAAACATTGCCTGCGTTAGTCACTGTAATACTGCTCTGCATATATACTAGTGGCGAGGGTGTCCATGTTCTGTGTAGGGAAAGAAAAATGATAATTTTCTATCTGGTTTCCTCCATTACCGGGTAATTTCTTAAATCTCTAACGCATTGAAGTTAATTGTAGAAGAAATAAAATAGACAGTCGATTGTGATTTAGGTCTGTCTCTGTAACTAGTTATTTTAAGATTGTTGGATGGGGCCTTTATTCTCGCTAATATTAACCTTCTGGAATACTACTATCCATGCTCTATATGACAAAACATAGTTCTAACTCATGGTGGCTAATGGTTTTGTCTCTCCCATGAGAATAGTCATTTGATACTAAAAGGGTTTCATTGTTTGTAGACCATTTCACGCAGTCGATTTCTTTTTAGTTTTCTTAACTCGGGGAAATCCCGAAGTCCTATTAGGTTCTGTCCTCAGTCACTTGTTTAATAAGTTATACTTGTATTTTAGTGGAAATACTCATGGTATACCTATCGCCGAGCTCTTTTGTGATTAGAAACCGGTTATTGTAACCCCAAACGAATTCAGCATATAGTTTTCATGTAGAGAAATTTGTATAACAAGGTTCTCTATGTATTCTTCTCTAAGAAATTTTGCCATTCGTGAGGGTTTCCCATCAAGGCCATGCCTCGATTTTGTCACTTAAACTCACACCTTTAATTAGTTGTTCACTTACTACATTCTCTGTAGGTATGGATGCAGTTTTAATACTCTGTTTGATTTAGTGCTAAGTCTTTGAGCTATCGGCTCTTGCCTCCGGCATACTGTGGAAAATTTTTCATTCTCAGATTTAAAGTTGTGAAATTGTAAATCAATTCTTGTAACCACGAGAGGATTTCTTACTGTTGTGTAAGGTTTTTAACAAAACAACTCTATTTACCCTTTCGTATTTGTACATGCATAGATACAATTTCAAGGCTTCCATCGTGTATACTCCTTTCAGAGTCTTAGATACATTCAAGGGTTTACTCTCACCCTCTGTTCTGGAAAGTTACATGTCTATTTGTTTACATTTCATTTTAATTTGCATCGAGGAAAAGAACTTTAAATTACCCATAACCTTGTCTTTTATTGGACTTTTCTTTAATTTCAAATGTAGGTTTAGTTAATCATAAGAATCAGTCTTGTAACCTTATATGTGATCTGAATCGGGTAACTCTGTATATCATGGTTTATACTGTGTGTTCCTTAAAGTACGAGTTATTATTTATATATGTTGCATGTTTAATACAGTTTAATTATTGCTACATTATGATCAATTGGTTATTCTATATCGGTTACAAGTCTAATGATGGTACCCCTGCTTCTGTGGCAAGGGTACCCATCAGCCATTTCAAAATCCACTTCTCCCCTCCGAGTTATGGACAATTTGCTCAGTGCCGATGATGGAGCAAGGAACCCCACGTCATCTTCAAGATAAGTGATTGTTCGCATATTAAAACTGAAATGCTTTAATTTTGTGAATTTGTTTTTGAACATTACTCTATCTTTGATATCTAATTTGTGTACATTTATTTTCATAACTCTGTTACTGATTACCTTAGTCTTCTCTTGCAGGACTTAATCATTCAATATCTTGGGGATTTATGAGGCTACCCCACTCTAAAGGTATTCGAGTTCCAACTTACAATGTTGAAAGAAAAATAACCATCCAGATTTTGTTAAAGTGACACAAGTTTCTCCCTAGGATACTATTATCATGTTAGTTTCACACGAGGTTCCTATAGAAAACTGGTTACATGTATCTTCAACCATAAAGGAAAGGATGGAGGGGAAAACCCCATACTGAATATGAATTTCACTATTCAATAGTTATGGTCGCATATAATGTGTAGAGTTTAAATACTCATTTAAGTATTATACCTTCTCTGTAATAGATAACATGTTGTATGTATTTATGTTGCTGGACATTTGCTTTTGAGATTATTGAAATGAAAAGTATTGTAATCTTCTACTACACTTAATTTAGTTGGATTTAATGGAAAAATACTTGTAATAGTTTTATATCTGCCCGCACAGTATTCCATGCGATTGAATCCTTTCCATCAAAATTCCTCATATCGATTTTATGAAAGTGGTTGGTCTTCAACCTAAAGTTGGGGTTTATCCATTCTTGATTCATTTTCCTTGTGTTCTCATCATGAATTTCATGTGATACATTTCACTTTTAGGTGTCCACTCTATTATTTCATGGATAAAGTTGGGGTTTATCCACAGAATTTTCCAATCCTTCCATGATCTCCCTTTTTGAACCCTCTATCTTAGTATCCATTTTTTCCTCTCACTTAGCTTCAGTTGAATCCATCATCCTTTGTAGTTCATCATTTTTTACTGTCTTCTTTCGTAAATCATTATGTCTCTGTTCATTTCTTCACCTTCATCAAGAGTCCAAGTAGGATTGTATGGAGGCTTAATTGTTGTAGAAGTTCCCTTTTTTGGTGGCATGTTGGCCAAGTATCACTTTTAAACCTTGATTTCGAGGTCGTTCTACTAGACGATATTTATTCTACTGTATATCCAAAATTTCAGACCTTATGGGTCTGAAAATTTATTTTTATAGCTTTTTGATGTGTCATCTCTACAATTCCAGAAGTCTGATCAAAATTGTATGTTCCAAGTGGAAGTTATGGTAACTACCCCACAGCTTGCTGATTTTTGTCCCTTCTAGGAGAGCGTACTTGTAAAGTGTGTCAAGATCATAATATATGATATTTGATTCTGAAACTTGTACCAATAATAATATAGACTATCCATTTTTCAATGCAACTGGTCTCACTTAATTTGGATACTCATTGAAGAAGATATCATTGTTTTACCTAGAAGACATGTTTGAGACTAGTTAATATGACTAGTCAGATGCCCTATCTTTCACAGGGTGTATATACAAAAGTAGGATGACCCAAACATCTAAATTTTTATCACAGATACCTTAATAATTTATATGAATATCCTCTAGATTCGGGGGTCTGAAACGTTACATAAAAAGTTTTATAGCAAAAATTCTAAGATGACTAAATTCAGGATGATTTCAGGACCCTATCTTACACAAGCTATATCTTCGAAAGTATAAGGCCTTAGGAGATGAAAGTTTTAACCCACATACCTAGATCTGTCTACTAAATACAATATAAGGTTTCCCTTCTGAAACGATGTATAATTTTTTTAATAGAGAAAATTCCAAGGTGTCTCACGTGTAGTAGCGAAACCCCAAGACCTTATGCTCTGATACCAAATGTTAAAAACCAAATATCAAGATAGCATAGAAAAACCTCAGAATAAGTACTCAACTCCTTGAAAAAGAGATAATTTTAGATAATACGCCTCTTCGAGGGGGAAACCTCCTTATACACCCCATAAATTTTCAAATACCAGATGATTCCAAATGAAAAGGTCTCCTTGGTATATATAGGAGACTAGGAGGTGCAATTACAACTAATGGACCCAAGTCTACATAAATAAAATAACATTACTAATGTAATATTCCCTAATTAAGGGGTAATGTGCCACTATTTAGGGCTTAACAGAGGGCAATGTAGATATCCACTTCAACAAGTTTCAGTTACAATATCATTCCAATATTCATGTTTGTCATTGTGAAATTACTTTTGTTTCAAACACAAGCATGGGGCATGGTTGCTCATTTGCACAAAATTATTTTTTCCTTGGTAAGGTAATAATTTTATAGTTAGTCTCCCCCTCTTCCTCCACATGGCCTTTCTTCTAATTTCCTCAACAACTCTCTCTCTCTATACAAAAACAAAAACTCACACCATAAAAGAAACAATGTTTTATTTCGGCTATAATTTTCTACTAACCTCACACATTAGGGGGAATCTGTTATCACCTAAAAAATCAGTATTGTTATAGTATTCTTCTTTGTCCCTTAGTTAACTAATAATAAGTATTCTTCTTCATCCCTTAGTTAACTAATGAGTATTATTCTTCATTGTTTAGTTAATCTTGGTCACTTTAATTTTATTATTACTAGCATACCCCCTAAGCGGGCGAATGAGAATGTCGAAGTAATTCTATGGAGGTTTCATATTAATGTTATTAATTGGAATTATAAAGATATTACAATTAAAATGATTATATTTGAACTTTGAAGGAGGTTTTATATAAATATTGTTAATTTAGATTATAAAGATATTGCAATTAAAATAATTGTATAAGAAGTTGGTTCCCTATTTTGATGATGTTTGGCTCATGCTCCCAAGACATATCAACTTGTATACATGCAACATGGAGAGGGTTACAATTAATTTACAGGTTCATATGTCATGGATGTGTAACTTCCTATTTGTTTGGGCTTAACTTTTTAATATTGTACTGACATTTATGTTAAAGGTTATGTTTTCCCTGTTTTTAAATGTTATTAGTTTGTGAAGAAAAAGTTAATATTGTAGCAAACAAAATTGTTAATTATGGGATTAATTTGTTAATTATGGGATTAATTGTTTGATTAAGTTAGTAAGAATTTTGTTGAATTTTGAAATTTTAAATTTAAATTGTTGAAATTGCAATATTGAAGTGAAAAAATAGTAACAAATATTAATGATTAAAATTGCAAAAAAATTAGTTTTTCATTATTAAAATGAAAAAATTTCATTATCAAATTCTATCAAATTAACTAAAAAAATACTTTATTAAATATATTAACATAATAATAAACCATGTGAAGGAGAACACTATCATTCAATTTGTAAAAGGTTTTTAGACTTTTGATCATTTGTTGTTGCAATTATTTAAAGTGTAGATATTATATTAAAATAAAAATATGATTTCATTTGATGGATTATTTCTCATATTAATTTTAGAATTTTTCAAATTTTACAAAACACAATTAATAGTCATATTTTGTAAAGCTACAAATATATTAGAAGTAATTATAAATAAAAAATAATAATATTTCTATAAAGACAAAACCAAAAATAAATGTTCTTTTAATGACATTAAATAACACACTCATATATTAAATTTAGTAGTTCAAGGTAATTATAAATAAAAAATAGCAATACTTTTATGAAGACAAAATAAAAAATAAATGTTCTTTTAGTGATATGAAATAACACACTCATATATTGAATTTAGTAGTTCAAAGTAATTATAAAAAAAAAAAATAGCAATGCTTATATGAATTCAAAACAGAAAATAAAGGTTATTTTAATGACATAAAATAA
>JZKD02S1936498.1:16568-35826 GCA_000966675.3 Picea glauca
ACCGCCAAGAAAACCTAGCACACAAGAGGGTTCTTGCAAACCCTATAGTACTAGCGCACAAGAGAGGTGCGCACTTTTCCCAAGAAGATGTACTTGTTGAAATTTCTAAACTCACACAAAAGATATGATTCCTCAATGGGGAATCTACCTTTACTTATATTAGAATTGACCTGTCAACAGAAGTGTCTATTGGCACAACAGGGCCGACCTATCTAACTCACAATATAATTAATAATAACCAGATTAATTATCTTTTACATTAATTATCAATTACGTTAAGGTGGGGCCGACCTGTACCCTTTACATTACAATTAGGGTTACAGGCAGGTCCGATTCTTGAACAATATAGAAAGGGATCTCATACACCCACTAGTTCTCAGCCACTAGGGGAAAATCCATAGGGATGTTCATATCTATATCTCACTACATTACATAGGAGAACCACTCTCACTAGTGCTCAACCACTAGGATCGTGTTCACTTGTGCTCGTCCACAGGCACGTCCACTCAATAAATCTTCTTTCCTACTGCATTACACAGGAGAGTCACCTGGAGTTCATCATCTCAACTCTCTACTCAAAGGATGTTAATACATCATCTTCATCTCTATCTCATGACGATGCACCCAGCTCTATGGGAATTCACATGTTCACCTTGTGCTCAGCCACAGGCACGTCTAGCTCTGCAAATCTCCTTTCCCACTGCATTACACAGCAGAATCATCTGGAATTATTCTCAACTCTCTGTAAGGAGGAGGCCATCTCTACATTCCATCTATGTCTCAGATAGGAACCATTCACCCCTCTCAAGGGATCTCTCTCAGGTTTGTGTCCTAGAGAATGTCTCACGCAGTTGTAATCATCAACAATTTTATCATCATTCCAAAATATTTTATCTGGTTGATCTTCTTTTCTAAAAATGTTGTAAAGAATTTGAATCCTACATCCAACATTCAATTAGTAATTTTTTTGGTTATAAGGATGAAGCAGAAAAAACTATTGAGCATGTAGAGGAGGAGTCATCCCCATGTAACACCTTATCTAGCTCTTTAGTTTTGAAAGAAGAGTCTATTGATTGTCTTAATGATAAGGATGTGGGTGATAGCAACATTGAAAGCATATTTGTCCTTGACCCGAATCTCTCTAGCAGTTTTGACTATGATGTAGAGGTTGCTCCAAATTTTTATGAAGATCAAGTTGTTTCTTTAGAGTATTTAGATGTCAAAGAACAAATGTACACATCATCATATGATAGTTATGAAAATTATGCTTGTCATGAAGAAATAACTATAGAAGAATATTGTCCTCGGGACTTTCAAGAGGTTTCCTATGATGTGTTTTCACCTATGATTTAAGAGAAGTATGATAAACAGTTCTTTGAACTTACATCTTTTGAGGATCTGCCTATTTATGACGTGTATGAAAATGAGTATGCAGATCTTATTTCTTTTCAGCAAACAAAAACCATTATTCAAGAGGACTTTGAAAATGTTTCTCAAACCATAACTTACAATGATCATTCTTTGTTTGATGATTATGATGAAAATAGTATTAAAGACCATAAGCAGCGAATTCTTTATTTCTCTAGAGAATTTGAACATCAGCTATATGATAGTCATGGGCTAGATGATTTGAAGGCAAAAGCAGAAATGGTGGTTCATGTCCAGGATGTAGTATTACCAGTAGAGGATACTCGAAAATCATCTTCTTTTCAACTGAAGCATGAGGAGGCTAACAATGTTATCCATGTACTGGATTCAACAAAATGGCAATATTGTCCTTTGGATCAACTGGAAATGTCTTGTCATGAGTTTCATGATCCAATAGCAGATTGGATAGAGTCCTTGTTATCCAAAACTCCAAGAGCTACAGGTTTTGGCATGCTACCTATTTGCAATATTAGGTACGAGTTGTTCATTGAATTTTTATTATACCTACTATTTTCCTCTCATACTTTCAAAAGTGAACAGCAGGGCAAGTCAAGCAATTTGTTTCTTGAAAGGTTCTTTTGGAAATTTGTATATACATAACCAAAGCAAGTTTAATTTTGTTAGAAATAGCATATGTACATAAATAAGCTCACACCATGAGCATGTGGTTTTTAGTTTATTGGTTTGCAGTAGATCATGATAATGACTCCATAGCCCAATGGAGGCACTAGTGTAGTTGTTGTTCTTTAGTTTGAATGGAAGATTGTTTTAACATTATGGATGAGCATGGTTATAGATTTGTAGCCAAATGGATAAGGCACTGGAACTGCAATGTTCTTGGCAGCTCATTGGGAGTATGTCATCCCCTATGGTGCCAGATGTTAACACATAGGATGTACATGTTGTCAAAGGTTTTTGACTCATGTTTCATGTTAATAAATCAAGGTATTGATTTTAACCTTGAGTCTAAAGCTAATCAAAATACATTTGGCTAATCTTGGTGTCATGATGGTGGTTGTCATTATTAGCACAAGAGGGAAAGTAAAGGTCACCATCAAATGTTGTCGTCCAACAAGTGTCCAAAGGGTCTTACACATTCATCCAACCACCTAAAGCATCTTGTCAAGTCATAAATCATATGCGCTGCAAACCAAACTAGTGCTACCAACTTTCTGTTTTGCACAATTGCTTTCAATATGGCTATTCAGACTTCATTTAGCCTTGTCATCATCATTTCATCCAAGCTTCCAACTTCAAGTTACATCTTAGCGTCTGCAATACTGTAAAACTTACTTGCATAAAAACCCTAAGAAACATTTTTGTCTTATGATTGCTTACTTGTTGTTTTGGAAGAAATTTTTCATTGCTCGGAGGATGAAGGAAGCTTTAGCATGATCCAACATAGTATTTTGGAAGATTGGAACATTTCTTGCATCATTTGAATCCTTTTTGAAGAAAATAGGTTGCTACAGGAAATTTTGCAGTGCCTAGACTCACTAGCGCTATGAACTGGTAATTTGGGACAGTTTGTAGCAATTAGCACACAACATAGTCTTGTTTTAATCATAACTTTCGAATCACAATCTGGGTTCTTCTGAAATTTGGTGTGGACGAAAAACATGATGTGTTTGACTTTTTGACAAACAATCCGCCTGACCCATTTCATATTTTTGAATAAAAGATAAAATTACCATCTACAGGAAAGTTCGCAACGCATCCTGCATAGGCGTTGCGAACTCTAACAGTGTGACAAATCCGAGCTATGGGAGGGCTACCAACTGTCAAGGATGGTTTGAATGAATTCTCAAAGATCAGTTAGATTGTAAAGGACACCTTCACCTAATATTTATCTCTATTAAAACCTCATTCAGTGAGTTGGAAACAGATTTATTAATGACTTCCAACAACTTCCTAAAATTTAGCAGTTTGTTGGATTTTGGTTGCCACCTATCTCCAAGGCCCAGAATCTAATGAAAGAGATGGGATGTGACCTCCTAAGAATATTTGGATGTTATTTTTTATTTAATGAAGGAGGGATATCTTGGAGGTGGGGGTTTATGACTGGAGAGATGCTTGAGAAGCTGCAAGGGCAGTTTTATCTGTTTATTTTTGTAAGCCTGAGGGCATGTGATGTAGGCTTTTCTACCATTAGAGATTCATGAAAATTGTTTATCAAATTTTGTGTTCTTTATTATTTTACCTTTTCATCTTACTTTAATGGAATTGTAGGCATTTAAGATAAATGGTTGTTCATGGGTAGGAGATTCATGAGTTGCAAATGATTTGTAGTAATCGCCTCCTTTCATGATCTATGTTCTAGTAATATTTTAAGTCATTTTTGGAGAGAGGATCTTTGCTTGATGATATTATCCTTTTTGTTATCTTCCTTATACCATCATCCATAAATTATATCCCTTTTGGTCTGGTAGGCAGCTTGAGTGCCTTTGATCTGTAGGATGTATTGACTCCATGCCCAATGGAATGACTTTGTAGATAGTTTTCTACCCACCTTCTTGCTCTTCCTTGTTGATCCACCTGAGTTTAAACTTGATTTAATCACTTATATATAAATGGGTACTGGGTTCACTCTTTGTACAGTCTGGAGTGACTTCTAGTGCTAACACCTATGGACATGTGATGAATGGTGTTGTATCAGTTATCCCCGAGATTAAACCACTTTATCCATGCCCGTTGTTTCCTTGACACATAGTTTCTTAGGTACCCCTCAATCCATTTGTTCACTATCTCGGTCTTCCCATATTTTTGGGGGTGATAGCTAGTACTAGGTGTCGACTTTGTCCCAAATATCTTGAACAACTCCTACCAAAATGCATTGAGAAACATGTTATCTCGGTCACTGATTATGTTCCTCAAGACACCATGGAGCCCGAACACCTCCCTAAATAATAGATATGCTACCTGAGATGTGTTGTACTCTGTAGGAATGGAAAAGGAGTGCGCATGTTTGGTCAATATGTCCACTACCATGTAGATACATTCTCTTCCCTGCACCTTTGGCATTCCTATGATGACGTCCATGGAAATGTTATCCCACTTATGCTCTGGAATCGACAATGGTTGAAGTAGTCCTGCTAGATGTGTGAATTTTGACTTGTTTTGCTGGCAAGTCATGCGCTCCCTCACATGAAAAAGTACATCCCCTTGAAGAAGAAGAACCTTCCATGAGAATCTCTCTCTGTAAGTCTTCAGATATCCCTGGTGCCCTTCTGGTGGTGCATCATGTACTGCCCTCAAAATATTATCCTTGAGTGTGGACTCAGGGAAAAGATAGATCGTGTCCCTATAGTAGATGATGTCATCCACTACCCTGTACCTATCATCCTGAATACTTCCCTCCATCAACTCACAAGCGAAGGTATTGTTGGAGTATTCCACCAATAGAATGGGCTTCCAGTCTGTTGAGATCTTTGTCATGGACAAGGTTAAAGGTCTCTTAGATAATGTGTCAACAACTATATTCTTCTTCCCCTTTACATATTCAATGTCAAAATCATATGATTGAACCTTACTCACCCATTTCTGCTACCTCTCATTCAAGTCCTGATGCTCCAAGAAATATCTCAAGTTGTCATGGTCAGTCTTCACCACAAAGTTGTTAATTTTAGAGCAACTATTAGGTTTCTTTTCAATTTACTGAAAAATAATAGCATATGCAGGATCACTAAGAGAAACACAATCACAAGATACACAGCATTTATCCTGGGAAACCCTCATGGGGGAGAAAACCTAGAAAAAACTTCCTTAATATAGATATCCAATACAATGCCAAGACAATAAACCAAAACACTAGAGAATATCCAACACCGAGCAATGTGCCTCTCTCTTCCTTCTTCCAGCAACTTGCAACTGCAGCTTCCTTCAAACTTGCACACTATATGAGTGAGCTGAGTGAATGATCTAATGAGGCACTAGCCTCTCTTATTTATATTGGATGGCAAGCTCTAGGGAGGTGTATCTTCACTAGGCAGGGCCGACCTCTTCACTTAGTATCTAAAACCACTTTAATTAGGCCTAGGGGGGCAACTTCTTCATTAGCAACATATAATTAGGGTTTGACTAATCCACAAAAGGGGATTTGGTAATTTACAAAGCCCGACATGATCAATCCACAAAAGGAGATTGATCTAATTAATAATAACTCAATAATAAGTAGAATATTCTTTGTAGTTACAATATTTCAACACTCCCCCTTAACAAGAAGGGTATTCCACAACATCGTCAAGAGAGAGAGAGGATAGCAACATCAACAGCATCTGGAAAACTGATTGGCATATCTATAAATCATCACAAGTTTTTCTCATCATCAATAACATCATCGTTCACAGCATGGAGCTGTAATAGTATCATCATCGTCATTCACAGCATGGAGATGGAATAGAATCATCATCATCATCATTCACAGCATGGAGCTAGAATGGCATCATCATCATCATTCTTTGCACCAACATCAATTAGTATAACACTAATACACCATCATTAATCAGTACAATACTGATACATCATCATGATCATCTTCAGATGAAGATGAAGTAACATCATCATGATCATCTTCAACATGAAGCTGAAGTAGCATCATCATCATCTTCTTCAGCATGAAGCTGAAGCATCAACATAATAACATGAAGCTAGAATAATAATATCACCAACACAAGGTTGATACACTAGGATCAACAGCACGAGGTTGGTATAGCAACATCAACAACACGAGGTTTGTACAGTAACATCATCAACACGAGGTTGAGAAAACAACATCATCAATATCATCAGCACAGGGTTGAGATAACAACATCATCAATATCATCAGCACGAGGTTGAGATAACAACATCATTTATATCATTAGCACGAGGTTGAGATAAAACATCGTCAATATCATCAGCACAAGGCTGAGATAATAACATCATCAACATATGGCAACAGAATGAGGTAGGTGTAACAACAACATTTTGTGGTACTCTGACAGTCTCTGGGGATCTACCTAGGAATCATAAGATTCCCTATGATATAAAATCCTAATGGAGCTACCACGTGGTACTCTGACATACCGTCCTTACCAGACCTTCAGGATCTGCGCAGGAATCATAAGATTCCCTAGGATTATAAAAATTCTAATGGAGCTACCACTACTAACCACAGCTGGCATATACATGCACAGGTACTCTGATAGACCGTCCTTACCAAACCTTCAAGATCTGTCCAGGGATGATCAGTCCCCTAGGATATAAAATCCTAACTGAGCTACCCGTTATTGGTCAGGATACCATAGTATCATCAACATCAATCCCCCTTTCAAGGGAGGTCCTTTCAGACTATACCAATCTTGTCTCGAAAGTATTCAAACTTTACACGAGACAGAGGCTTAGTCAACACATCTGCAACCTGCTCATCTATGCCAACATATTGTAGCTTTACAACTCCCCTCTGCACCATATCATGAATGTAGTGATACCATATTTCTATGTGCTTCGAATTATCGTGGAACATAGGGTTCTCCATCATATTTATATAACTCTAGTTATCACATAGAAACACAGTGGCTTCCATCTCCAAATTGAATAGACCTGTCAATAACTTCTGAAGCCATATGGCTTCACAACTGGTGGAACATGCAACAATGTATTTAACTTATGTCGTGCTAAGAGAAATATTATATTGCTTCCTACTCTACCATGAATCCATGGCTGACCCCAGACTGAAACAACATTCAGAAGTGTTCTTTCTATCAGAAACACTTCCAGTCTAATCTGAATCTGTATAACCAATCAGTCTAAAGTCATGATCTCCGGTATAACAGAGACAAAATTCCAACATACCCTTAAGGTATCTCATCGCATGTTTTGCAACAACAAGGTGAACATGTTTGGGCTCTACCAGGTACTGACTCTAGGTGTTTACAGCAAAACATATACTTGGCCTGATATTCATCATATACATCAACAAACCAATAATTTTTCTATACGTAGCATTAGCCAATTCTGGCGAAGTATCAACCAAGAGCTTCAACTTTGTTTCCATGGGTGTGTTAATGGCTTTACAACATATCAAACCTCTTCAAAATTTCAACTGCATACTTCCCTTGGTTAAGGAAGATCTTCTCTGAGCTCTGCCAAACTTCAAGACCTAAGAAATAATGCATCAGGCCTAGGTATTTCATCTCAAATTATTCAGTGAGATTCTTCTTACAATATGATATGAGCTTCTCTTCACTTGTCAAGAATAAGTCATCCATATGTAGCAGCAATATAATTGGTCCATCGTCAACAATCTTGAAGTAAAGAATGGAATCAACTTTACTCTTGGTAAAGCCCAAGCTCATCAGAAAACTATCAATCCTTCCATACCAAGCTCTTGGAGCTTGCTTCAACTTCTAGACATGAGTCTTCTATCTTTAACTTTAAAACAAATTTTCACATCTCATTGTACCAACCTGGTACACTTGCTCAGCTTCAACTTACTATGCACAATCATGTGCTAGCTCTATGTGCTTTCTGCAAAGCATTATTTGTCTCACTATCTGAGAGTATGTCCTCTACTCTCTCTGCAATTGTTCCTCTAGGACTGGGACTCTGCACCTACAGCTTATCTGAAGCTGAGAATCATTGTAGATATTGAACTCTGAGAGCAGCTCTTATACTCTATCACAGAAACAACTTCATCTAAAACTGAGAGTGGATCAATAACTAATACTGAAAATAGCTCTTGTTCTTTCATGGAGGTAGCGTTATCTACTATTGTAGTCATGTCTCCATAGCTCGACTAATGTATTGCATCAACTGGCACTCAATATCAAATATAGGGATTTCTCCCCCTACATCTCATACTTGTATCTGAATCATGGTTGTTATGGTTGTCTTTACGAACACTGGAACTATTTCTTTGATTACTGGAGTAAGTGTCTCATCATAGTATTATCCCTCTTGCTAGGAGAATCCTTCGAACACAATTCAGTCTTCGTACATATTTTATATTGTTATCTGCAGCATGTTTGATATGTTGGATCAATCTTGGAAGTCAACACTGACTTCCTTTCTCGTCTTAAGGAAAAATCCATATCCCAGTCCTTCTAATTGGCTTCCTTCTTTCTTACTGAAACAAGGGAATCTTCTTAGGAGATCTCATGTCTCCTTGAAGCTACAATCTAGTCTTCTGAACTCATGGCATATGTCTCCCAGACCTGAACTCTTCATCTAATCGTTTATGAGATTAGGCTTACTATGAGTCTACAAAAACTTCATTGTCTCCGTTGGATATACCTGGTGTTGAATACCAAGTCTAAATATGAAAAGATGAGTTAGACTTCAAACAAATTCTGCTTCCTGTCAAGGTGGCTTCATTATCCTTTGAACAAGTCTATTGTGCATTCTTGTTCTAATGTTTGGTCATATTTGGAGCCTTCTGCTCCTTACAATCAATCTCTATATGAGATACTCTGGATCTCAAAAAATAGCTTTTTCTTCATTTTCTTTGGTACATGAATGTATATGGTCATGTACATAGTCTGCTTCATGTCTCCTTTAATCTATTGCCTTCTTCAACCCTCACTTTATATTCCTCGGGGTTATCACCTGTGACCTGAAATAAGGTCAACAAACCAACAAGCAAGAATAATACTCTTTTGATGATAAAACAATATCATGAATAATCGTCACAATAGCTCCTTTAAAGCTATCGCTTGTGACCTGCATGAAACAAAGATCAAAAGTAAGAAATACAATACGAAATGAGAACAACACTCTTCTAGTGTTGTGATCAAGCATTCCTCCATGGTAACCTGGAACCAACACCAGAAGTTTCTCCTAGAGGAGATGTTAGTTGTATCTGGTAAATGATTACAATAAGCATTTATCTCAATATTCTCACATGGTACAAAGTATAACACTTTTCAAAGACTGCTACCTCAACTATAGTGTTTACTTGTAATGAGGTAGTTATCAAACTTGACATGTGTAAGTTTGAATCTTATCCACTTAATCAATCAAACATGGAACCTAGAGTCTTTTCCTCAAGAATGAGTGTTGTTGTTTTTCTTCCTAGTCTCCTTTGCTCAGGATGACAAGCATTCTCTTCAACCTGTCCTCTGTACTGAGATAAAATGATTTCTTAACAGAAATCTAAGTTAGAGAAAAAAACTCTATAATCTCAACTTTAATCAATCTAATACCTTGGCTTTAATCTTGACCAATGGTTAGTATGATGGTCTTATCTTCAACATACAACCTAGATGTCATAACAAATAGATGCATATTTAAAATGATCAAACCCAGGGTGCATTATTCCTCTGAATGTGTTGGATCTGAGATCCTTCTGGATCTATGATTGTCAACAAATCCTTTCTCCTGCAAGTACCCCTTTAGAATAGTAATAAATTTTAACCATATGTAAGTACATACCTCTGATAGTATCTTGCTAGGGTAAGGTGCACTAGGACAATAAAACAACAATCCCAACACTTCATGAAAACTTTCACTGCAACTAGTACTGCAGATGGTGTTGGTATTGCAAATGGTGTTGCAACTAGCATGAAGGAATTGGCACTGTAACTACAACTGCAACTGCAACTTAGGGTTTTATGAGGAAACCCTAATTTTTCAATTTTCAAATTTTCAAATTCTGATCCAGGGACTAGATGGGCTAGGTTGAGGCAAGTATGTTAGAGCTGTCAGATTTCAAAATTTTCAATTTTTACCCCTTGAAATTGAGCATGTGCAAATCTGGATTGGTACTTCTTGTACTGGTTATGGTTTCCAGGTTTTCTAGTTTTCTGGTACTAGTCAAAACTAGGGTTTCACTTTCTGGAGGCTCTGGCCACTGAAAAGGTGCACTCAAGCTGCCAATGAGTTTGCTAGGCTAGGTTGCACTTCCCTAGATGGTTTTTGGTCAAAAATTATCTTCCAAGAAAAAGCCCTAATTTTCTTGTACGACAACAGTGACATTTTTTTATTACCCAGTGAAAGGTGCTCTAGTCAGTTTAGCTCTAATACCATGTTAATTTTAGAGCAACTATTAAGTTTATTTTCAATTTACTAGACAATAATACTATATGCAAGATCACTGAGAGAAACACAATCACAAGATACACAACATTTATCTTGGGAAACCCTCATGGGGGATAAAACCCAGCAAAAACGTCCTTAATATAGATAACCAATCCAATGCCAAGACAATAAACCAAAACACTAGAGAATATACAACACTGAGCAATGCGTCTCTCTCTTCCTTCTTCCGGCAACTGCAGCTTCCTTCAAACTTGCGCACTATATGAGTGAGTTGAGTGAGTGAGCTAATGAGGCACTAGCCTCTCTTATTTATACTGGCTGGCAGGCGCTAGCGAGGTGTCTCTTCACTGGGCAGGGCCGACATCTTCACTTAGTGGCTAAAACCACTTTAATTAGGCCTAGGGGGAAACTTCTTAATTAGCAACATATAATTAGGGTTTGACCAATCCACAAAAGGGGATTTGGTCATTTACAAAGCCCGACATGATCAATCTAAAAAAGGGGATTGATCTAATTAATAATAAATCAATAATAAGTAGAATACTATTTGCAATTAGTCCTCAAGTTGTCGTGGTCAGTCCTCACCACAAAGCATCCTCCTACCAAGTATTCTTTGAACTTGGCCAATGCATGCATTATGGCCAACATCTCCTTATCATAGATCGGGTAGAGCTTCTTAGGCTTCCTCATCTTTTGGCTCTCGAAATTTATCGGACCTCGGTTATACATCAATATTTCTCATATCCCCTCACTCGATGTGTCATACTCCAGGACAAAAGGTTGCGTGAACTATGGAAGTGTTAATATTGGGAAATTACTCATCACCCTCTTCATTTTTTCGAATGTTGCCTATGTGTCGTCTATCCATTGAAACGCCCCCTTCTTGGTGAGGTTTATCAGTGGCACAACCAATTTTAAAAACCCTTTCACAAAGCCCCTGTAATAGCTGCATATCCCGAAGGATCCTCATATATCTATGAGTGACGTGGCGGTGGGCCAGTCTAAGATGGTCTGGATCTTTGCCTGATGCCCCTTTACTCCCTCACCACCAATCACGTGCCCCAGATAGAAAATATATATCAACCTGAACTCACATTTTTCCTCCTTGGCAAAAAGCGACTACTCCTCCATAATGGTGAGAATCTCCTCCACATGCTTCAGATGTTCCTCCCACGTTTTGTTGTAGATTAGAAGATCATCAAAGAAAACATTGTAAGAATCTCCTCAAAGTCATGTTAAAGATATGGTTCATGCATGACGGAAAGATAGTTGGTGTGTTATTCAACCCGAAGGGCATAAATAGAAACTCATAGTGCCCATAGTGACACATGAATGTTGCTTTGTGGATATCCTCCTCTCTAACGCAAATCTGGTGGTATCCTGATCGCATATCAATCTTTGAGAAGTACATTGCCCCGTGCAGTTCGTCGATTAGCTCATCGATCCTTGGTGTTGTGTATCGGTTTTTATGGTCTTCTTGTTTAGTGCACTATAGTCTATGCACATCCTCATAGTGCCATATTTCTTCTTCACCGGTACAATTGATGAAGCGAAAGGTCTAGAGCTAGGCCTCATATGTCCCCATTTCTAGCAACTCCTTTATGGCTTTCTCTATTTCATCCTTGAATCTCTTCGGATTTCTGTAAGGGGTCGTGATCACGGGTTTTGACCCTTCTTCTGGTTCAATGACATGATCAAATCCTCTGTCAGGTGGTACCCCCGCTAGAAATGGTTTGAATACTCTCTCATGCTTTGCAAGTAATGTCTGGATATATGCAGGATAATGTTTTTGTTCTTGTGATGGCTTCTCCATGGTGATCAAGCACTTTGTTGCGCAATCCATGTCCCCTTCTAAAAAGGGCCTCCATACACTAGTTAGACACGATCCCAGGGGAACCTGTCGACATACCTCTCGGGACAACTCGTTGTCCACCCTTGTCCTAGAACTCCATCCTCGTGTCGAGATAATTCATGCGGATATCCCCCAACGAATACAACCACTAAACTCCTAGCACCACATGAGTATCTTCTAAATACACAATGTAGAAGTCATCAATCAACGTATAGTTTCCCAATGTTACTTCCAATCCCCTAATCCTCTGAGTACACATCATGTTGTAACCCTCTGCCCCTACACAATGCCTCTAACCCTGAATGTGTAATATTTAGTGACTCCTGAAAGTGTGGCAATGGTCACTCCCTTGGAACTATCCTGCAATGGTGCCTACTTATAGCCTGCGACTATTCACCATTGTCCTATCCAATACCTTCATCATCACTATCATCCTCCTCAACAGAAACTACCTCGATGTAATGGACTTTACCTTTGCCCATACATCAATGACCTGGCTCCCACGGATCTTTGCAACTAAATAAAATTTTATTCCTCCTTATTTCTTTCTGAATCTCCTCATTTGTCCTGTCCTTCCCTGCCCACGGCTTCTGGGGAAACTTTATCTCCTTACCCCCTTGAGTGATAAAGGGTTTTTTTGGTACCTTCTTATTGATTGCGTCCGTCATGTCCTCAGGATTGATGATGGCCTTATGAAATGTGGTTGGCCTGAAGTCCTTCACCCATCCTCTCAGAGGTTAAGCTAGACCCTCCATGAATAACATTACCATCCTTTGTTGAGAAATATTTGTCACCATAACTGCCATCCTATGAAAATATGTGATGTATGATTTTGGTGTACCTGTCTACCTCAATTGTTCCCACTCCCTTAAGTGTATCTCAGGGTTCTTGTTGTCAAACCTGTCTATCAAACTCTGAGTGAAGTCCACATATGAAGTGATGTTGGTGGGGCCTAATGTTACCAGCCCATGGTACCACCATTCATGAGATTCTACTTCCAATTGAAGGGTGGCATACTTAATTTCTTTAGCCTCAGACATTGGGTTAAGTTGGAGGTAAGTGTCCAACTTATGTACCCAGGCCATGGTTGTGCTCTTTGTACACCCATCGAAGGGTGGGATAGTCAACCTTCCCACCTTGCGCATGAGGTCATAGTTATGTGGGATTTGCGCTCCTCTATTCCCCTCCCTAGGTCTATAATTTTGTTTGAGGTCGTAGAATTCATTATAGGAAACTTTCTCACGTATATCTTCATCTATCGTCTTGTACTCCTTGTATGAGGTGTTAATATCAAGCCCTTGATCTGATTGCTCCTATGATTCTATGGGCTTCCTTGTCAGGAACTGTGGTTATAAGGACCTAGGGATATTTAGGCTCCTGCTCTAAGTTGGGGTATCGTTATTACTATTCTCTATATGTATTTTTTCACCCTAATGGGATCCAATGGGTCCACCTTGACCCATACCATTTATATTCCCACACTAGCCCACCTACTGTGTGAGCACCTCAAGCATCTGTTGTTAGAACCTTGTTGTATCTGCATGTCTCAGGAATGCCTCTTTTTGTCCCTTGAACAAATATTTTAATATTTGGAGCATAGTCCCTTCATGGTTGTCTCCCATGCTTCCTTCTAGCTCTGATTATGTGTGGTTTGCTTATGTTTCTCTTTCTGGTGACTCTCGATAGGTTTGTCATCGACGCCCTTTTCTTCTAGGCACTAATGTAGTCACATACTGGTAGAACCACCAACTCTGATACCACTGTAATATCCCCAACCAAGTTAAAAGGGGAAATTATGTTTCCTATCCCAAATTTGTTATTCCTTCTTATGTGAATGTGTTGTTAAATTCTTACAAATAGTTTGCTCACTTAGGAATATTGTCAAACATATAGCATACATCCATTACACAAAAATTAGAGCAGGTAACGTGGCATCTTATTATGGATGGAAACTCTCAAAAACCAATATAATGATATCTAATGGTTGTAATAACAACTATAAAATACTCCTAAGCACACAAATCCAATGGCTACCAGGTAGCTACACAATATAATACAAAAACAATACAAGAAAACCTGGAATGATGCCAATACAATATCCCAAGACTCTTTAATCCCTACACTTCTATGTTCCAGTAATATTCACTTTGAAAGTGACCTTCCAACCTTGTCCTGAGCCCTTCGCAAACCTTATCTGGAAAACTATTGCAACCTCGATTCACAGAGGTCCTCGGAGGAGGACTACAAGGTGTCTATCGAGGCCTCGCGGGACAACCTGTGCTCAACCTGCGGGGGTGTCTCTTCCCACAGATGAGCGAAAACCATCCTGACACCTGCAAATCAGACAATTGACCTCTTCCTGAAACTTGTCGCAATCACCCTGCACAAGCCAATATGCTCCCAAATTTCTCCAGCATGAAACCCAAATACTACAATGAACCCCAATGAGAACTCTAGATGAATTCTCCTCTTTGTTTAGCTAGGGTGGATATTACACCATCGAAACTAAACCTGCATTGGAAGGGGTTTGCCACAAACCCCAACGAAAAACATTGGCTAGAAGAGCACTTAAATAAGATATCAATCATAATGCTAAGGAGAAGGGTCACTCCTCTAGTTATCCTTTCCTTGGACATTCTAGATCTTTCCCCATTTTGACCAAATCAAATCTTCACTTTATTTTCCCTCCAATTCCATTTAGATATAATTATTTATTTTATTTAATGTATTTTTTAGGATTTTTCATTATTTTTACCTAGTGACACCAAATAAACCTCCTTCACACCCTTTTCCCTTGTTGACTATAGCCTACGAGAGTCGTATAGGCTATTGATTCATCCTTCGTCACATTCAATTGGAAGGGGAAAATACATCAGATCTTTTATTTTAATGTCTGGCATGAATTCTTTTTACGGGTTCAAAAACCTCGGGGGAATATCCTTGTCCTTAAGTATACTGGAGTTTCGGGCCTACCAGATACTCAAGACCAAAAATCCAAGCATTCCTTCATACCTTTCCATCACCTTATCTGAAAACCAGTCCTTCAAGAACTCCTCCAAACTAGTTTTCCTCCATTGGGATGAAGGCTTAAGCTCATTTGATACTATCCTTGTGACCTAAATTGCATAAACATATTCAACAAAGATGTGATAAGAAGTTTCTTCATGGTTTTTGCTTAAAACATACCAACTTGGTCCCACCCATCCCCTTTTTCAAAAAACTTCCCAGATTAAGATTTTAATGTTCAGGGCTAACCAAAGCGCAATCCTATTTTTCAGTGGTGAATGGGATTTCCATAGAGGACCCCACCACCATTTTTTCTCCCCCTAGAATTGCAATTATATCCAATATTTATACCCCAATATGGTCGTGAACTCCCCATATTTGGGATACTTGGACCAACAAAGATTATAAGTCTTGTCGTCCTGAAGGATAATGAAATTTGAGACCAGAAGCCCAGCATAATGATCCCATTCACCTGCCTCTGCTTCAGGCAATCCCAAGGAAGGCGAAGAACACTAATTCGTTCTTCCCCTAAAATGTCGCTCCTGAGCACAGGCACCAACTAATGGGTAAATTTTCTCTGAATGAAGGGCTTGAAGAAGAGAGTCTAATAGGCGAAAATAATTGGCCCCCATCAACAGATATTCATTGATCCACACTGATCTACCATCACCAATTTTTCATATAGTCCAGGTTCTGACCAGAGGGAAGGAAGATACCAAGTCTCTCCAAACGATAAAACCTTTTGAATATTTTATGGGTGATCGATACCATTCTTCCAAAAAGCGGCCTTTGAAATATTTGGATTTGAGAACTATACACCACATAGAATTACTGATTGAGAGCCTCCACAACCTCTAGCTGAAAGATCATAGGAAAAATAGTATATATATTTTTAAACCCCAACCATCGAACTCCTTGGGAAGAGCTACTTTATTCCACTTGAATAATGGCATGTCGTCACAATGACGAGAACCAGAACACAAAAATTGAAATCTTACCTTCCTAATATTCGTGAGAATCCCTTTTGGTACAACAATAATGGACATTCAATATACTGGAATGCTTTCAACATCTGAATTCAGTAAAACAAGTCTACCACCTCTGGACAATAGTATATTGACCTACACTGAGACATGTTGCTCAACCTTTTTCACCGGCCATGTCTAGTCTATGAACCTATAGTTGTTAGGTTTCAAGTGAAACCCTAAATATCTAAAACCATTCTCTGGATCCTTAACCTGAAAATGTAGACTAGCGAAGATTGCTTGCATAACATTGGTTGGAACAAAGCCTAAATAGAGATAATATATGTCTTGGTTCATGACCATTCCATTGGATTTTCAATAGAGGTCTAAAACCCCTTTTAGTGCCAAAATATCCCTTTCCATGCCCCTGATAAAACAAAGAACATCATCGATGAAGAGGAGGTGGGATATGGTTTCTTGAGTGGAAACTTTTATGCCTCAGATCAACCCGTATTTCCTTGCCTCCACCATGAGTTTACTGAGTGCTTCAACAACAATTACAAATAAAAAGGGAGATAATGGAAAACCTTGTCTCAGCCCATGGGATGCCCTAAAAAACCTTGAAGGAGCCCCATTGATAAGCACAATGAAAGACACAGACTGGATACATCCCATTATCCAATTTACCATGAGAAGGGCCATCCCCATCTAGATCAAAACTAACCAGAGGAAGGTCCAACTTACATGGTTGTAAGCCTTGGATAAGTCCAGCTTAAGGACTGTTGTTGGTTGATTATATTTTTTGGTCGAATCAATGGCTTCCTGAGCCACCACAATAGCATCCTGAATTTTCCTTTGACGAAGGAAACCAAACTACTTCTGAAATGAAATCACTAAGAATAGGATTTATCCACCTAGAAATTACTTTCGTTATGATCTTGTAGATAACATTGCACCACAATATAGGTCAATAGTCACCAAAATTTACCCCATCTTTCTTCTTAGGGATCAAGGCGATGAACATGGAATTATAGGAACCAAGCATTTTACATGGTTCTTGTGATTCGTTGGCCACCTTAAGTAGATCATGTTTAATAAGATAATAGAACCCCATATAGAATTATATTATGAGTCCATCTGGTCTAGGGCTCTTTCTTTTCTGCGTCGAGAAGAGGGATTCATAAACCTTCACTTCTAAGGCCTCTTCACACAAAGAATGATTCATCTCTTCTGAGAACACAGTAGGGAATTTAGAAATGACTTGAAGAATTTCCTGGATCGGATGTCCTCTTGGTTCCCGAAACATAGAATGAAAGAAACGGGTTCCCTCCTCTACCTTCTCCTTAAAGGAGGTTACCATAGAACCGTTCATTGACTATATCTCCCATAACATATTGATACTTTTAAAAAAGTTATCATATTGATGAAAGAATTTAGAATTATTGTCACCTGCCTTTAGCCAGAGGGCTCTACTTTTCAATATCCATGTTTTATCATCCTTGGCCAAAATCAATTTTCTCGTTGCTTCATCATCCCTTAACTGTTGGATTTGAGAATCATCTAGGGAGCCCCCATCCATAGCTCGATAGAGCCTTGAAATGGCTTCCTCAAATTCTTTCAGCAAATGTTGAGCTTTCATCAAATAAGACTTGAGTCAATGCTTGGTGACTTGCTTGATCCAAGACAGATTTTGCACGAATTGTTCCATATACGAGGAGCCTGTTACTGAAGACGGGTGAACCCAATTCTCGACAACCAATGCATGGTAATCCTCCTCTTCCAACTAGATGGGGTTGAATTTAAGCGGTGCTAGGGGCGTCTCCTCCCTTGAGGACACCAGAAGTAGAATTGACCTATGATCATACTAACCACTTTTAGAAACCCGATATTTCTAGAGCAAATGCCTACCCAATAACTGCTCGGAAACAAAAAAAAAAAAATCTATCTAGCCTTTTTGCCATTGCTTCCTCATTGGTACAAAAATTCCTCCACATCAAAACCAATTTGATGGGATTTGTTATGCAGGATTTGTAGTTGTGCAAATCCCAACACAATATTACCAAATCTTGCATAACTATAGAAAATCCTACCACTTTCACCTTAGTAAGAAATCCCCTAGTTTTAGTGATGGAGGAGGTCCACCATAGGGGAGGCTTCCCTGGTGACCTCAAGAAATCAAAGTAGCAAGTTTGATATCCAAGTCTACCTCCCCCTCTCTTGATCACCTAATGAAAATTGTAGGTCTGTGAAACGGATGAGGTAAGGAGTTGTTTGAGTACCTACCCATAACAAGAACACTTATAGCATATATATGATTGATTTCCAAGTATAAACATGCAATCAAGACCTCATAAGACACTAGACAATAATAAAATTCCATATATGGTACAAAATTGTAGTAGTACAACACTTTATAATAAAAAGTACAAGTTTGTAACAATAACAATAAATATGCCCCGGAAATGCAACAATCGACAATAGAAATTTTGCATAACCTTAGTAGATTAATACCCAATTGGGTAAGTTAGGCCACTTTAGATCAATTTTTGCAACAAATATGAGAGTATCTAGATTGTTGTAGCAAACTTTTGAAACAACAACATGTTAGTGTTAGTTAAGTTAGTAGATGGCTTGAGAGACTAAGAATAAAGAGTTTTTTTGTTGGGTATGTGTTATATTCTTTGCACGACTAGCCCTAGTGTCTGCGACATTGCGTTAGGCATGCAGGGGAGTTTTTGGGGGGGGCGCTAGTCCCAACCTTCAAGGGTTGAAGGGGGGAGATACCCCCCTGCGCGGGCGTTCGGGGGCAATGCCCCCGAGAAATTTGTTTTGCCTCAGGAAACGTGTCACATTTTTGCCTCAATTTTCATGTCCATTGTTGGGAGGTTTTTCAGCACACGGTTTTTGCTGATGGTTTTCTATTTTTGGTTAAGGAATTAGGGTTGTTGACTAATCCAGGTCATTGGGTTAGGGTTTTGGATGTCGTTGGCTC
>JZKD02S1936509.1:15369-26826 GCA_000966675.3 Picea glauca
ATATATATATATATATATATATATATATATATATATATATATATATATATATATATATATATATATCATAGTTTTTGTAGTATTAGTTAGTTATCCCTTTTTCTCTATTTTAGGACTTTAGATTGGCTAATGGATCCATTAAACCTGCCTTAACAAGTTACATCAAACAACTTGGGTTACTTAGACAACCTCAGACTAGACTTATTCTTCCAGTTGACAGACAGTCAATTTTGCCAGCCAACAGTAT
Source organism: Picea glauca (assembly GCA_000966675.3). Taxonomy (NCBI): domain Eukaryota; kingdom Viridiplantae; phylum Streptophyta; class Pinopsida; order Pinales; family Pinaceae; genus Picea; species Picea glauca. The sequence continues at coordinate 15,617 of JZKD02S1936509.1, forward strand.
GGTAAGAGCATCTCTACTTTCTTTCTCTTTACCGTAGAAAACAAAACTCTTTCTCTTTACCACATGCATCAACCCAGGGAAGATCCTAGATGTGAACATAAAAGGAATGCAACAATGAGAGGACGAACAAGCAAGTGTGAAAAAGAGGCTACTTCATTCTACTCGAGGAAAATGTGCTTATCTAAGCATGTGTTTAGGATCTGAGGCATGTACAAGTATCCATAGATTGAATTTGTTAAACAGTGGTAGGTTTGAGCTCGGAATCTAGTTCCCTGGATTATCATAAGTTGTTCTCTCTTCTGACCTTTGGACATTGTATTGACAGTTGTTTGTTCGACCGGTCAATTCAACAAGGATATCACAAGCATGTTGAGTCTGTATAGAGCTTCCCAACCCACATTTGCCAGAGAAATCATTTTGGATGAAGCTAGAAACTTCACTACAAAATACTTAAGAGAAGCTCTTATGATAAGTGAGATTTTCACTACATGGAGCACTATCACTACAATCTGAGATTCATTAGATCAAATCCAAATTTGAGTGGTAAATTTAGAAAACAAAATATGTTATTGATGGAATTGGACATAATAGGAGAAATGATTAAGAAAATTCATACATTATGTTGTTAAATAATTTATTACACCACTACCACTATGAAGTCCTAGTATGTTTAATTCACAGAAATTGGGATAAGACATTAAAAATCCTATTATTGGGGGGAAATTTATTGTAAAGTCCACCTGGAAAATGCTCGAAAATGTAGCAACGCCAAGCCGCAATTTCTTTCCAAAGCCAGTTAGAAGGTGGAGTGGAGGATTCCATGATGGGATGCTCTCGCATGGTATCCATCCATATGTATATGAAACCACACTTCTTCGGGCCAAGGAACTTGATCTCCCCCAAATGCAATATCCACAAAGAAAACCCAAATGCAAAATGTAAAGACCAAAGTTGTCAGAACGAGTTTGTAAAACCGTATGTATCCAATGGCAAAGCAGGTTTGTAATACTGATGGTAAGCATGAATTGTGATAGGGTTTCACAAGGAACAACTGGGAACACTCACAATTTGGAGTCAGTGAATAAATACACATGGGAGATCAGGCGGTGAAAAATGCATGTGGAAGAAATAAGATTGTTTTTTTTCCAGATGGTCAATTCTTATAGGCCTTTGACAGATGACGAAGTCCTTCAGAGAAACCTCCCCTTAAAAAAACCTTCGGTGTAATTAATACATTAATTAATTATACTAGTGTACATGTGTATGGAATGTGTGAGTAGCTAGCGGACACAAAGCCTACACATATTCTAACGATAAACAATCAATGCCTCTAGTGCATAGTTCCTATATGATCACAATAAGACATGTAGGACAACAAATGCATCATTTAGTAATTATAACTAACGAAACTACAATAACTCATCAAGAATTGATCACCATAGTTAGAATATAAAAAAGGAAATCATAATGAGTGTTTTGGAACCAAGTGAGAAATCAAGAGTGGCATGACTAATCCCATAACAGTTTTCTCAACTAACATCGAATCATCCTTCCTTCCTAACATACTTCCATCTTACATCCTATCCTTTCCTCTATTGAACTAAGTTGGATCGTCAACTATATTGACCTAAATCCAGATAGAACCCGTAAGTGGAAGTGTCATACATCTCAACCAAGCTTCCCTAGTAGGCAACTAGCAGTCACCATCACACATCTAGGGGAGTGTGAATTCACACAACCCTCCCACGACTCTAGGGTTTTGGAGGATAAATGGTGGGCAATAAGTCCACCCAATTTTGGAGGATAAATGGTGGGCAATACCTCCACCCCTCCTCATAGAACTAGGGTCAACACCCTACATCAAGCCATATTGTACAACTATTATTCTTAGAGTCACGTCATCAAACAACCACTCCGTGCAAGTTGTTCATCCTATCAAAACCACACTTAACACAGACCATATAAATATTTCTAATCTTAAATTAAATAATAAGTGAAACTTATAACATATTCTATTTTTTTTGTATGTCTACGACATCCAAGTTACCTCGGCACTACAATAATTTGGCTATCACATAGCTCATCAACCTATACGTTAGTTCACTAATAATTCATATCCATACATATACATCACAATTTCATAAAAGAATCAACATCTATATTAATGTTCAATTAAGAAGTGTATGTTGACATGTTTAACCAAATCACATAATGATCAACATCATGAACATATGACAATAAAAATAATATTATGCAACACATAAACAGTTCTATGTGTACACCTATCACATTTCTATATTAGTTTCACTAAGTCCAAATAGTTACTTAAAAATGAATTACTATGATAAGAAAATGAAAGTTCTAACTTCCTTAGGCCAAAATATGGGTGTTACATACACCCACCCTTCAAGAAACTTCGTCCCAAAGTTATGGTTGTTCATAAAATAAGGAAAATTCATGAGACAACTACTATGTGTCTTCCTTGATAGAAATCATGTGCTATAATGGTACCACTAGACCTTTAGTTGATGAAAAACATGTTGAATCTAGTAATATATTGGTTGAGACTACCCCTATTCAACATGCTTCTTAATATGCCCCAACTCTATTTTATTACAACTCATAATTAATTTAATGAAAATACACACTTCTCTTATATATTTATCCTTCCTAAGTTCTATATTAAAGTACAATCTAGTAGTTTGTCCACCAATTATAATCTTATCTTGTTATTGGTTTTGTAGTTAAGTGAATCTTATATTGAGTTCAATCATAGTTTCATTAAGTCATACACACAATCCCACATGTGATATCTTGATAATTATAAACAATCAGTATTGAATTTGATTATCTCTTTAGGTTGATAATACAAATGTGCTTAGGAACATTGACTAAGATATTGTGAATTGATTGTCATTTGATGTCGTCACTTCATGGTTTATTTGGTCAACATCCCCAATCACTCTTCCTTTTAAGTCATAAAAATTATATCTTGACCAAGTAAAATGTCGAGTGTAGGAATCTCTTCTTATTAGTCGAGGATTATCAAGAATACACTATTAAAAATGTCCCTATATGTAACGAGTACCATCTTGACAAGCGATTTAGTGAACATTCCTATACCAATAATAAATTACTAAGGTTATATTCTCCCTTGTGATCAATACAAACCATGCTTATGACTATGTGATAATTGAAATATTTGATCACTGATCTGAACCCGGGGGGTGATTAGTTTCCAATGATTGGTTGATTCTGTCACTCCTTCAAAAGGGACAGTTATAGATTGTTTTAATTGAGCGATTTGCAATTAAAGGTAAAGTTGAAGTCTTATAAACTAGAATCCAAAGTGAATAAAACGTCCTTAGTTTTTCTTATGTGTTATATTTCATGCTTGCATTTAATAGCCTATGTGCGTAAATTCATAGAAAAGCAACATAAGAACATAAGACACATAATGGATATGACACTTCCCTTGATAACGAAGTTCACCCAATGTGGGCTACCTCTTCGGGTCATGCTCCAAAGCTTGAACACTTTATTCTCCTCGTTGTAATGATGTCTCTCCTTTACAAGTTGTAAGGCCAAAGTCCCTCTTTGGTGACGACAACAAGAGATCAGAATGTGATCATGAATGTATATAAGCTTCACAAGTTCTCATGCTCATGAGGCATCCATGATACTGACATGGAAATCATTCCCACATACTCAATACATAAAAAGAGGAAGAATAGAAGATGATCCCCATCACCATGGAGCCATAAAGTGCCTTAGATCTGTTGCTAAGATCCAAGCATATTTATATATGCAGCACATACAAAGATCCCGAAACCACAAGATTTAGAACTGCTTCATTGGCCACTTATCATTCAAGTGCCACAATTTCTCTGTTACATGTAACTGATTGGTTTTATGTGGAAGAATAGAAGAAAATAAAATATAGAAGGAATAAGCTGGTCATGCTACAGTCTCTCCATGCTCCTTCAGACTTGTAACACGCATGCTATGATGCAATATTTAATGACAAAACAACATAATGAAAATCATGCTTACATTGGATTCTCCATAACTTAGCTTGATGATATGAATCTCTACCGCAAAAACAAACCTCGCCATTGGATTCGCGTTGCTGAATTACCTAAAAACGATTGTCAAATTGTCTCCATCGGACACCGTCACCTTCAAGACTCTCTTCCTCAATCCACGTGCAACTCTGCATTAAATGCATTAGAATCTGCATAAAAAATCATGCCCTGTACGGCCTGGGCATACTGGTGCGTTCTCCTCTGTCCGTGCACTAGCGAAAATCATATTTTAAATAAAGTTTTGGGTGGAATTACCAAAGGGGTGGTTAGCCCAATTGGTTACCATTCAAGTGTTAAGGCGCTAAGCTAGGGGGAGGTCCCGGGGTCAAGCCCGCAGGCCTCCCCATTTTTGGAATGTTTGTTATAATAGTCAGATAAAAATGGCGAAGGTTCTATCTTGGCAGAACTGCCAGATATAGCGGGACCTCCGCCAGATATGGCGGGGTCCGCTATAACTTTTTTTTTTTTTGAAAATTTGGAAACATGCCCTCATTGGGCATTTTGGGGGTGCCACAAGGCGCCCAAATATTGGGCCTCAGTTGTCCAGTCATCTTCCATGAAACTGCTTATTGTACCCTCCACGTCATCTTGTACGGACTACCACGTCATCTCATACATACTACCTCGTCATCTGTACAGACTGCCACATCATCTATACAGACTGCCACTTCATCCTGTCTAGACTGCCACCTTAGCTGCCACATCATTCACCACATCAATGTACAGTCTGCCACATGGCACAATCCGATTGGTCCATGGATCGACCCGAAAACGCCAAATTTGGGTGACACGTGGAAGCCTCTAGCGTTGCCACATCATCATGTTGACATCATGATGATGTCATAATGCCACGTGTTGCCTTCATGCTCTTGCCACGTGTGTTTTATGGATGTTGACGTCATCTGTTAGATGATGACGTCAGCAGTACAGATGTTGACTCATCCCTGCTGACTGGGCTAGGTTGACCAAACTTTGACCGCAAATATATTTCAATCCGTAACTTCGTTTGATGAGTCGTTTGTGCCATTGGAAAGATTGTGACGCGCTCTTCAAAATCATGCCATTTACACTGAGTTTTGGAAACTTTGAATTTTTCCCTTTCTCTACCTGCTGAGGCCATTCTAAGCTTCCTGGGACACTTCTGAAACTTCTGTGATGTTCTCTAGATCCATCTGGATTACGCCTACCAACTGAAAGGACTTTTGGTCCCCAAAAGTCTTTACATTATAAGTTTCATGTCCATTGGAATTACAATAATAAATCCACACCCAAACTACATCACAAGGCCTAACAATATCAACATGTTCCAGAAAAGGAGTGATATTAACAAATATCACTTTTACATAATACCCTTCTATGGGGTCTGAATCGCAACATGTGATTTACAAGGATGGCCACTCTCGACCAACTCAAGGATTTAACCCATTTGTTCAGCCATTATGCCGAACATGTCCTCTCTACCGAGTTGTCCTTTCTCTGGTAGTTGGTGTTCTCCTGGTGGCGGATTTCCCTGCAACACTTCTCGATTGGTTGTCTCCCTCGGAGGTGTCTTCCTAGTCTTCTTGCAACTCTTTGGGCGTAGATCTGGATGTAAGGCCCAACAAGTGGCCTCATGATGCCCATATCTGCTACAATGGTTGTAGTAGCCCTTCTCTTCTAGAGGTGCACTTCCCCTGCTCTGTTCCGTGTGGGGAAAACAATCTTCCATCCTCATCCTTCTCCTGGTTTCCATAACCTTCCTACACAATGATTTTCTCTTCCAACACTGGGACACTAAGTGGTTATTCAATCCACAAAAAGTGCATGGGCTTTGCTGCCACAAGCTCTGTTGTATATGATTAACATGCTTATAATCAAATGGCATTTTAGAGTTTCGAGATTTCTTATACCTCGGTGAGTTTCCTTTGGAGTCGGACTAACAAGAAGAGTTGGTCTCAACTCTTTCATCATGATTCTCATCTCTCCCTGGAGATGTCTCGAATCCTCAATCATGAGAAGTTGTGTTCTTGGCCAACACTGAATCAATTTCATCTCCTGATGAATTGTTGACTACTAGAGTCTCAGTGATTGTCCTGGGGTATTCTTCCTAGCATATCGAGGCCTAACCACTGCCTCGATGGGATCTAGAATACCTTGGCCATTAGCTCCAAGGCCTCCTCCTTCGTATCCCATTTTTATCATCAACTTTAAGTTGATGCAAGAAGCATGTTGTTCAAGGATTTCAAACGAATCATCAACATTAATCAAGAAAGGAACTACACATGGTTTAGTTACCTCCACCTTAAACTGGGACTCTTGGTCTGCTTCTTGAGATGTGTCCAGTTGTTCCTAGTGAGAAGGATCAATGGAAGATGCTTCTAGGAATCCTCCTTGGTTTCTAGATGCCTGTAGGTCATCTTCATTTGTTTGAAAAAGTGTGCATGCATTTGCACTATCATGATTTCTCTCATAATTGGTGAAGTTGCCACAGTCACAAGATGGTCTTATCACCATCTCATTCGTAGAGCCTTCCCCTGCCCGCATCTTCATGGCTTGCAATTGCTCTTGCAACTTTCGGTTCTCTTCCTCTGCAACATGCAACGATGTCTTCAATCCAACATTCTCTGCTTGAAGCATTTGGTTGAGCTCTTGAAGCTCATCGAACCACAACTGTTTTGGTGACCTTTCCATCCTTAGCTTCAACACCCACAATCAGTATCAAGCCTGCTCTGATACCACATGATATGAACTTGAGGGGTGATTAGTTTCCAATGATTGGTTGATTTTGTCACTCCTTCAAAATGGAAAGTTATAGATCATTTTACTTGAGTGATTTGCAATTAAAGGTAAAGTTGAAATCTTATAAGCTTGAATCCAAAGTGAATAAAACCTCCTTAGTTTTTCTTATGTGTTATATGTCATGCTTTCATTTAATAGCCTATGTGCGGAAATTCATAGAAAAGCAACATAAGAACATAAGACACATAATGGATATGACACTTCCCTTGATAATGGAGTTTACCCGATGGGGGCTACGTCTCTGGGTCATGCTCCAAAGCTTGTATGATTTATTCTCCTCGCTGTAATGATGTCTCTCCTTTACAAGTTGTAAGGCCAAAGTCCCTCTTTGGTGACGACAACAAGAGATCGAAATGTGATCAGGAATGCATACAAGCTTCACAAGTTCTCATGCTCATGAGGCGTCCATGATACTGACATGGAAATCATTCCCACATACTCAATACATAAAAAGAAGAAGAATAGAAGATGATCCCCATCACCATGGAGAAATAAAGTTCCTTAGATCTGCTACTCAGATCCAAGCATATATATATATATATATATATATATATATGCATCCCATACAAAGATCTCGAAACCATGAGATTTAGAACTACTTCATTGGCCACTTATCATGCAAGTGCCACAATTTCCGTGTCACATGTAACTGATTGGTTTTATGTGGAAGAAGAGAAGAAAATAAAAGATAGAAGGAATAAGTTGGTCATGTTGCAGCCTCTCCATGCTCCTTCAGACCTATAACACACATGCCATGTTGTAATATTTAATGACAAAACAACATAATGCAAATCATGCTTACATTGGCTTCTCCAGAACTTAGCTTGCTGATTTGAAGCTCTGCTGCAAAAAAAAAATACTCACCATTGGATTCGCGTTGCCGAATTACCTTAAAACGACTGCCAAATTGTCTCCATCGGACACAGTCACCTTCAGGCCTCCTCTGGCCTCTCTGCCTCAATCCGTGTGCAACTATGCATTAAATGCATTAGACTCTGCATTGAAAATCGTGCCCTATATGGCCTTGGTAGAGTAGTGCGCGCTCCTCTATCTGTGCACTGGCGAAAAACATCTTTTAAATAAAGTTTTGGACGAAATCACCAAACGGGTGGTTATCCCAATTAGTTATCGTGCAAGTGTTAAGGTAAAAAGCTAGGCAGAGGTCTCGAGGTCAAGCCCCCATTTTTGAACGTTTGTTATAATAGTTGGATAAAAATTGCGGTGGTTCTATCTTGGCGGAACTGCTAGATATAGCGGGACTTCCGCTCGATATGGCGGGGTCTGCTATAACTTTTTTTTTTTGAAAATTCAAAAACATACCCTCATTGGGAATTTTGGGGGTGCCACGTGGTGCCCTCTGATTATGCCACATGGCGCCTAGCTATTGACCCTCGATTGTCCAATCATTTGCCACAGAGCTGCTGCTTGTACCTGCCACACCATCTTGTACGGAATGCCATGTCATCTCATATGGATTTCCACGTCATCTCTATGGACTTCCACATCACTATACAGACTGTACAGACTACCATGTGGCATGATTAGATTGGTCCATGGATCAGCCTGAAAATACCAAATTTGGGTGACACATGGCAACCTCTGGTGCTGCCATGTCATCATGCTAACGTCAACATGTCACATGTCTCCTTCCTGCTCCTGCCACATGTGTTGTACGAATGATGACATCATCCATACTGATGATGATGTCAATAGTACAGATGTCGACTCATCCCTGCTGACTGGGCTAGGTTGACCAAACTTTGACTACGGATATCTTTCAATCCGTAACTCTGTTTGATGAGCCGTTTGTGTCGTTGGAAATATTGCAATGTGCTCTTCGCGATCATACCATTTCCACTGAGTTTTGAGAACTTTTAATTTTTCCCTTTTTCTGCCTATTGAGGTCATTCTAAGCTTCCTGAGACACTTCTGAAACTTCTATGATGTTCCCTAGATCCATCCGGATCAATCACACACACACAAAAAAATGATTGCATATGCTTGATGCACATTGTTGCTAGGATAACTTCTTCTACGATTCAATTATTATTATTTCTTTAACCATCTCCTTATACATTTTTTAGGAAATTCCTATCAACATGTTTCATCTTGTTCAACATTTTTAATTTTCTTAATCTTCTCGAAAAATGAAAAGAATAATAAAAAAATCAATTAATCTTTATATCAAAGTAAATATAGCATAAATATTAAGGGGTGTGTGCACAAAGTTGGTGGACAAAAAAGTGGCAAGGGGGTCAGCAGGAACGCGTGCACGTTCTCAAGAACGTGCACGCATTCATAATCCTATAGGTTTGGCATGTGTTCCTAATCCTATAGGTTTGGAAAGGCTTGAACCTCCAATCATCTTTCCATGTAGGTTCATCAGCAGGAACATGCATGCGTTCGTAAGAACGTGTGCACATTCCTGAGAATTTATGTGTGTTCCTAGGAACATGCACACGTTCTTGTTGTGCCCGATTTTTAAGGGACCGCGTGCACGTTTTGTTCTCATTTACACACTGCACCTCGTAATTTTCCCAATTGGAGCAAGCAAAGAGGACGAATAAAGGAGGAGAAAACCCCGAGATCTTGCCACCGTGTCCATCACAAGAAAGGTATGGTTTATCTTTTGTCATTTTCTTTCTTGGATTTGCAAAAATACAAAACAATTAGTCATGGGTTATGTATGCATAGGTTTTTTCAATTTCATTGTATAGATAACGCATAGTTTTTCTTTGTTTTGCAAAATATTATGTTAATGATTTTGTTGGGATAAAATGAAATTTTTGTTTGTAATACCTTTGTCATAAGTCAACTTATTAAATTGCCTTATTAAATTGCAAAATATATTACAAAATGGAGACCAAAGATGATGTAATTCACCAATCAACGGACCAAGGTGAGGAAATCCCCAACCTACCACAACCAACCAACATAAACACCCAAATTGATGAGGGGTTGGCCACATTAAGAACACTTGTAAATAAATTAAGGGGCATGAGAAAACCAATCAAAGAGTCCTTGGCCACTTCATTGGACATCATTGTGAGGTCCATTGCAAGTTCCCAAAGGAAATTGACTTCTATTTCTGAGTTTAGGGCAAGAACGCTTGAGTATTACAACACTGGATTGGATAGAAACCAAGTTAGAGACTTGGTTATTTCAAAATAAGAATTGATGTCTATTTTTATTGATCCTCGATATGGAAAACAACTACCTGTGAACAAGAAACACATTTGCATTGACTAGTGCGTTGATCCAAGAGGATCTAGAATGATAAAAATTTTACAGTCTCAAATTCTTGTGGAAATGACTTTATTGTGTAGAGCTCGATGAGATATTTCCAACGCAATTTGAATGGCCTCAAACGAACATTGTATGAGGAAGTTATGTCCTTTTGAAGTTTGGAAAAAACATGGTGAAATGACAAAGGACATGATGCACGTGGCAGTACACACATGTACGGTTAGATGACATGGCAACATCACATATGGACACATGAGATGTATGGATTATGTGGACTATACGTATGACATTGACTATACATATTCCATGTGGCATCACTGCAAGGATGACACATGGAAGTACAAGCAGACATGTGGTAGGTGACAATACGACATTGATGTGGCAAGTACATATGTGACATGGCTTGCTAACATGGAATATAGAAAGTGTATAGTCGAGGTGACATGGCATGCTGACAGAGAAGCTAATTGGATGTTGAGGTGGCAACTGACTCATGATGGTGATTGTATAGGTTACATGGCAGTGATATTGTTGGGGAATAACCCTAACTTACATTAGTTTATACCTATATTAGACTCCTAGATCTTGGTTAATACATTCATTTACACTTTATTTCACCTAATTTGGCCACATAGAGAAGAAGGGCGCCTCATCCCTAGATTTTAGGGAAAACTGCTAATTTTAGATCAAGACTCAACTCCCGGTTCTTGATTTTCTCGATTTATTCTTGATTTTCTTGATTTATTCATGATTTATTCCAACTCCCCCATGAAAAAACTCATCTATTATCGAGGAATGCACACCTCCTCTTTGAGTGAGAGATTTATTCCTTAATTAATGATTTTTTCCATTACTATTATTAGTAACTACTATTTTGGGTCAGTTAAGTGAGTTGGAACTGCTTCTCTTGTCAATTAAGTGAGCTTAAGTGAGATAATGCACATCAATTTACTCTTGTGGAAATTAATGAGCGTGTGACATGTATCTTTAGTGGTCTAGGTCGAACTATGTGGTCTCCCTTAGCTTATGACACCTATTTTAGCTATTTCTAGCTTTTTTTGACTAGAATTTTTATGTTGGAAATTCTATATATTCACCTCC
>JZKD02S1936509.1:37084-53168 GCA_000966675.3 Picea glauca
TATATATATATATATATAAAGAAAAAAAAATCACAACAGTGTACAACCATTGTCGTACTATCTATGTTGCCATACAATTTTGTTGCCATACAAAAAAGTAAACTATTGTTTGTTGTTACAACTTTTACACTTGTCAGCAAAATTATATTTTATACCACCGAACCCATAAATGACTCTCTAAGGGGGCTTGCCTTATGAGTTTAGGGAATAAAAATAATGCCTATACCAAACACTATATTTTATACCACCGTACAAACTACTGAAATTTATGCATTACCATCCGTACGGTTTTTACAAATTCGGGTTGTATACATTGAATTGGATCCGTTCCATCAGTCGTCGTACAATTTATTGTTGTCATCTTTAAACAGCCTACAAAACAAATTTGCATGCATTTGCTCCTTATATTTCGTACAGTTCGTGCATATCAGGTTAAGAGTCATGTGAATCCAACATAGAAAGGTGACGATTGGTTAAATTTCAATACATCTTATTAGTCCCTGCCAAAGGCTTGGGACTATAGCGATGAGTTGCTCATTGACTCTCTATTAGTTTATAGTTGACTTTAGATTTTTGTTTTATATCAAATGTGTAACATAGGAAATCAAAATATATATTTCTTTTAATAACAAAATAATATATTTTTCTAAAATTTGATTGGCTGATATGTTTGATGTGTTATTGCAGGCTTCACATCTTTCAATGTAAACACAATTAATAGATTTTAAAATTGCAAATTTTCTATACCCACCACGTATTAGTATATGTCATCTCTGTGAATAGTATCTGTCTTGCGCAATAAAGTATTTGTCATTCATGTGATTAGTATCTGTCATGCACAATAAAGTAATTTGGACTAGGAATTAACTTCATTATATACAATTTATTATTTCCTTGTTAATAATAAAGTTGACCAACCATAACTGTAATTTGTTGGGGTTTATAAAGTGTTTTGTCAAGTTGAGAAAAAGTTATAAAAAAATATTAAGTAAATAATTATAAAAGAAAATCTTAAAGGTTCAAGTAAAAAAGAATTAGCAAATTTTAAGTTCTAATAAAAGGGAACATTAAAAGGTAAGTTACATTTTAAGTAAAGTAAATAAGAAAAATATTTTAATATTGAAGGGTCATTTACAAAGTGAAAAAGGAGTATTTGAAGTTAGAAGATATAAAAGGAAGTGTTCAATTTATAAAGTGGAAAGGCAAAAATTAAATTAATTATTATTTCATTATTAAGTTAAAAAGGAGATTTGAAAGAAAAAAAAGGGGATTTGAAAGAAAAAAAAAAAAGAGTAAAAAGTTGTAAGAAGAGATTAATTGGTTAAAGGAAAAATACATATATACTTACATAAATATAAATTATATTTATATTTATATAAATTATTAGAAGTATATATAATATTTCAAAATTCCATTCTATTAAAAGGAAAAGAGATATTGAAAGGTATTACTTAATTCTTTGAAAAAAAGGGGGTGTTTGTAAATATCGACGAAAGTCAAAATGGATTCTAATAAAATAATGAAAGAAAGATTTATTTATGAAGGTTGTCCAATCGTATGTTACGGTTTTTCTACATTAAAAGGAACTATGCAGGGAAGAGAGGTTAACATCATTATCAACTTAGACTAAATATTGATTTGGCAAATCAATTATTAATTCTAAAGCATACTATAATTGAAAAGAATGATATTTTTCAAATTAAGGAGTTACAAGTGACGATTGGTTAATATCAATATATATCTCAATTCTATGTTACAACTATGTATCAAGAAGAAGTTGACATTGTCATCGGGTTACTTTGGTTTAAAAGTCTAGGTACCTTCATATTAAACATGGAGAATAAGTTTTTGACATTGCCCTATAAGGAGAAGATGATAACATTACAAGACACTACATTGGAGTCAGATTTCATAAAACCAGAAGACTTTAACAATATCTCATAAATAATACTTCAAGAAAATAAAAAAAGCAATGCAAAGGATGCAAAAAGAATTAGACAAAGTTATCACAGAAAAAAAAAAAAAAATGAAGAAATTTCTCGCTTAAAAGACCACAGTAAAAAACTACTTACACAGATCAAGAAGTCAAGAAAAAAAAACAATGTGATTCGAAGTTGGAACAAGAAAATGAGGATCTCGGGAAGGAATGGAACAAGAACCTCTCAAAGAAAGAAGAAGAAAATTATTGTTTGAAGAACTTTAATCAGGAGCTACTAGAACAAATCAGAAAGTTGAAAGAAGAGAAACTTTAAAATCCAGACATTAAAGATATCGACAAATCAAGTAATGAAGAAAGTATCGCTCAAGAAGCTAGAAAATCGACTAAAAAAAGATAACGTCTAATGTCTAAGTACAAACTATGGAGGCTCCAAATATACTTACTAATCAAAATTTAGCCATTAACAAAGCAACATCGACACGTGAAGAAAACCATATATTGAAGTTAAAAGAAGAAAATGCTACAAGTATGATAAGAGAAAGTAATGTTATAAGAAATCCCTATCGACATCCAAATCATAAGAGCAAATATACTAACCAGTCAAAATATCAATATTATTCAAGATAAGAACCTTATAAACACCCAGTTTCGCAGAAGATCAAATTAGGGTGGGTCGACTCTTTTACAATTCGACGGTTCTGCTAAGCAATTAGAAAATCCCATCGACTCAAGTCCTCAACAATCACTAGTTCAAGAATGAATAATCATGACACAATATTACAAGCTAGAGAAAGAGATGAGTCTTCCATAAGTATGCTTTGAGGACAAATCATTTTTAAGGGGAAGACAATGTTATGAACATAAAAATACATATAAATAGGTAATCATTAATAATATAAATAAGTAATGATTAATAATTAATTATGAAGAGACATGACATATGAAAGGTCGTGTCTCTTATGAAAGGGCACCCCTGTGTAGGTATATATATACAAGCCCTCATCCTCATTGTAATATCATCTCATTATATCTCATTCATATCATATTCTTATACATTATTATTAAATATATTTACTATCATTAAATGTATTATTGTGAAATGTCCTATTTATACTGGATATTTACATAGTGAACCATCTTGGTTCACCACAGTGAAAAGAACATCTATATGTACTTTCCATTTTTACCTACATCATTAAATCACAACACCACTCCAAATGAGCTAAGGGTCCCAATTCAACATTATTTATATTCTTCATAACTTTTTTATTCTTTGGAGGGCCTTCTATTACATCACTATCAATCTCCGCACAACATTTAACATATGTGAAATCAAATGTTTGAAACCTATTAGCTATTATTGTTAAGAAGTATATTGTTAATAAAACATCAAAGAAAAAGTTCATGATGATTACCTTTGATTTACACAATTCCCCTATTTGCAAAATTTCCATAAAGATTTTAAGCTCTGGTTGAGTTTTTTCAAATTTTAGCTCTACACACCATTTAAACCCATAAGTAATTCAAAAATATTATTTTTATATTAAAATTTTAAATAACTTGTCATGTTCTTTTCTTGGGATGTGCTTCCCTAGCATCCTTTGCTATAAGATTTTTTCCATGATCTTCTATAAAAAAAAAAAAAAAAAAAATACATATAAAGAAATATACAAGTGATGAAATATATTTTAGAAACTAAGTAAATAATTCTAGCCTAAAGCTATTTTTGGGTTAATTGGTGTGAATTATATGGTAATACACACTAGTGTTCACTATACATGTATGAACAATAGTGTGCCATATATTATGTAGAATGTGCACCATGAAACTTGAAAAGTTTCTTTAAAAGTTGCTTTTGCTTGGGCCAAGTAGTGTGTTTTACATTAAAAATGCACCAGTGCATATTTATTTCACAATGTGCAATGTGGAATTTGTTTTATTTTTAACTGATAAGAATATGGCTTGGAATATAATGCAATCAGGGGCCCCAATCCATTAAAATATGATTTCAATAAAATAACTGTTGAGGCCAATAGATACCCAATTTTTTTAAAATATATATCATTATGAAAGAAAGGGTAAAGAAACTAAACCCTTGTTGTTAGGATTTGCAACAACATAACATAAAAAGGAAACAACAAAAAGTCTAGGGTTTACAACAATGTAAAACAAAAGAAAAGCAATATCAAATATAAGGTTTGTAGTGTTGAAGGTGAATTTGAAACCCTTTTATTTTGTTGAAATAAATGGTAAATATGATTAGAGAATTTTTTGGTTGGAATTTTTGAATCTATTGACGGAAAAAAATTTGAGATGAAGAGAAGGAATTGCATATCTAAAATTTCTCCTTTGTAGATTTGTATGCAACCTATTATCACACTAAATTGCCTTGGGTCTTTTAGTTTGTTTTTATCCTTTTTTGAGTCTTAGATTTTAAATTTTTTAAGTTTCATCCCTTTAAATTTTATGTTTGGTAGGACCCCTTAGATGATTAAAGTTTTAAGTCATAGCTCTAGTTTGATCCTCAAATTGATTTTTGGACTTAAACCCTTTTTGGTTCATGACTTAAGTTTTGGACCCCTTCATGATTTTTCATTAGAATCGATCCCTCCCCTGCCATGACCAGACTGATGTGACACACCATTCTTCTCACTCATGACATTGTGGGAATGACTTGTTGTCCTTGCTTACATGTCCAATCATTTTTTAAAACTGGAGTGTTGCTCACTCATTAGGCAGTTCTGTAGCACCTTACCCGTTCATCATGATTTCCACCACGAGTTATGATTACCACGAATGATGTCATGTTCCTTGTTTTCAGTGCCAAGAGTTGGTTAAAGATACCTCCAAGATATCGCATTTATGAGCCCTGATAACGGTTTTTGATTTGAAAATTCATGAATGTTGCGCTGCTCAAACTCATAGTTATGACCAGGTGACAAAGGTGCGACCAAATTTGATGCTGAGGTATATTGAGGCCCGGAATTTTTGCAAATTCATCTTGATATTTCACTGAAGATTCCAACAAGTGTCTTTTCCACAGGTATCCCATGTTGCCTCCTCTGCATATTAGTTTTCACAAAAAAATAACGCTTAGGTTTTGGTTTATCGAGCTTGCATAGTTGTAAGGGACTCATCTTCGCATGATAGCCTTGTCTCCTTTCTTTTCAAACCTGTGAAATCCATTTCATGTACCTAGGTCTGATTACTTATGTTTCCCATAGTCATTGAGGTTGCAAGCACCTAAATAGCCTATCCTCTGTATACGCATCGCACTACCCATAGGCGCTACTTAAACTCTCTGTGTCTCCCCTGCTTCCTTTCATTTTGGAGTTAAGCATTTTTACTCAATTACAAAGGGCCAATTACATATTACCCCCTCATTGTCTACACTCTCAAATACCTGTACAAATACAAGGGTGAAATTCCCACAGTCAAGCTTGGCTTACTAGCACGAGTTTGTTTTAAAAGGTCAGCCTTGTACATTTGAAGCCCGATTTTAAGTCTTCCTAGTTATTACTATCCCATAAGCCTTTAAAATCCTTCATTCTAAGCCATGGAGACTCCTCAATCGAGGAAGACACACAAAGGTGGCAAGGTGGTTAGGACAGAACCTATGGACATGCATCTTTTTGATACATAGCCCATAGCAAGATAGGTTTTTCAATGAGTGGGATGCCTCTCTTTCTGCCAGAATATGTAGAGAGGCCATCTAGAGGTGACAAGACAGTTTGCATTACATTTTGATGGCAGGAGAACCAAGGTTGGGGATTTGGAATTTGAGGTAACTGAAGCCTCTATCTCAGTTGCAACAGGAATCCCCATTACAGGTGAAAAGTGGTTCAAAGCCATGGCTTTGAGTTCAGCCTATGCCAAAGATCTCTTTAAACCTGAACATCAAGCCAATGATTTGTCTAAAGGTGTGCCAATGAGTCAATTGATTGAACAGTTTGACAGAATATTGAAGATCATCTAGAGATATTTTACATGTGAAGAGAGATTTAACACATTGTACCAGTACCATATAAGGATTTTGCTTCATTTTACTTGTAAAGTTGAAATGAATATCCCCTATTATTTGTTAAGGAGCATAGGTAAAATGCCAGACATGATTCAATCCAAATCTAAGGATGTGGATTCTAGCCTTTTCCACTCTGGATTGATTAGAATGATAGTCTCTGAGGAATTGGGTAAGAAAGAGATTTCATGGGAGCATTTTGTTATTACTTCTCACTTTAATTTGAATCTAGCATCTACTCCTCAATCACATAATGCAAGTCCTTTATCACCCACCAGTGTCGTTAAAGCAGGGACCAGTAAGAAGAGAAAGGGAAGAGCCCCTATTCAAGTTTCATAGGTTACAAAGCAGGTCACAGGAGCAGAGGAGGAATCTTGTCCTTCCCCATAAAGAGATTTTTGACCACCTCCTCCACCAGGGTTAGAAGAGGTTCCTTCTTCTACCAAAAATACATCCAAGAAAGGGAAGAAGCTACACCTCCCCTCTTCTCCTCCAACAATCAATACCAAGGGCCGAAGACCTTTCACAAGATCATCAATTCCTAGGGAAGTTGTTGAAGAACAATCTCTACCTGAGATCCCTGTACAAAAGAAGAAGGGTAAAGGAATTGGAAAGCATGTGGAAAGAAAAGAGGAAACCCTGTGCAAAAGAAGAAGGATAAAAGCAAAGCCACCAAGAATCCTGATGAAGTAGACAAGGAAATCCTTATGCAGATGGAAGAGGAGACTAAGAAAAAACCTATTGAGACTGTGCATGTCACTACTCCACCTGACAGTCAGACCTTCAAAATACTTATCAGGCAACTTAGGGATGCAATTAAAAAGGTGGCTCAGTTGAAAACAGAGGCCATGTCTGACAGGGTGAAAATGAAAGAGCTCATGGATGGCTACAACCATACCCTTGACTTGGTGAGGTTTGCAGCAAGAAAGGCCCAGCCCCTTCATAGGTAGCTCCAGAACCTTTATAGGAAAAATAGAGGTTTTCAATCTCAGAAAAGGAAAATCAAGGCAGAGTTGCAACATTTTCAAGATGAAGTAGCTCAAAGAAACTTGTAGGTATTGGTTGAAGCTTCCATTGAGAAAGATACATCGACAGTCAAAGACAACACAACCCCATTGAAAAATACAGTCATTGCTGAGAAGAAGAAGCTTGTTGTGCCAAATGAAGATCCTCCTTCTACCAGAAAGAGTGTGAAGTTAAGTGTCAAGGTAACAAAATAGTTGGTGAAAGGTGAGCCCCATTTTTGAGGATGTTTCCTTTTTGAAAGGGTAAACTATTTTTCAAATGTTACCTTAGCCATCTATACAGGCTTCTAAGCATTTAATTATCAGAATTTTGGGCTTTTGCGAAGTTCTAACTCCCTCAGTGGTAAAATGCACTACCTATAGTATTTCCAAGTCACCTAAGTATAATGGGTTTGACATTATGCAAGGCCACTACTTTCTCTGCACATGTTCAAGATTGGAGGCACTGCATTTTTTGATAGTGCTACCTAAACCTGCACACAGATGCATCATAAGTGGCGCTACCTACAGGCACTACCTAATATCTGGTAGAGAATAAACCTGCACACAGACACATCATAAGTGGCACTACCTACAGGTGCTACCTAATATTTGGCAGAGAGCAGAGTCTGCACATAGATGCAACACAATGACGCTACGTAATTGCACTACCTAATATTTCACAAAGAACAAAGGTTTACAAACATACGCAGCACAATGGAGCTACCTAAATGCACTACCTTTTCTACTTGCCCAGTTGTGAAGTACGCTATTCAGACTGCTACCTAAAGAAGCTACCAACAAACACCAGGGATTCAGGAGGGCTAAGCTAACAACTTTTGGATAGCTGATGATGGAGAAGATTGTAGAAACAACAACTGGCATCATGAGGACAACCACATGCTTTTGAAAGACACATGGCAAACAAGGAGTTGCGCAACAAGAAGGAATCAAGTCATCTTGAATATCGGTTGGATTAGTCACCAACATTTTCCTATTTTATAGCATAGGTTGTTAACTAAGTTGTTAGATCAAATAAATGTTTAGAGATTTTCAAGGGAAGGAGACCAGCTCGTACCTCCATTTGTTGCCTCCCTTCTTTTATAAATAGATAGATCAAATGCTTTAGTGGGTTTGGATGGTTGAGTAAGGCTCCCTTAGACTGTGATATTTTGATGAAGTGATTGTGATCTAGTTATGTACTGGACTTAAGACATTTTGGCCAATAGAAATAAACTTTTCTTTCAGCTTATTTTCTTCTGATGCTAAATGTTCATGCTTTGAATGATTCACATGAATGATTGTGGTGATGTTGTGGTGGATGTTTGATCATTATATTATCGTGATGTTTATTTATCTTCCTTAGTTTTTGAGTTTAAGAAGATCTTGTGTTAAGAAACTTTCTTCCTTAGGATTTTGTAGACCTGATGTTTATAGCAGCCCCTACATTCCTCTCATGCAAGTCTTCCCTCTATTCATACTTACTCCCAATTATTGATTGAATTTAGCCAATACCTTGATTGCTGGTGCATGCTAGCCCTGTTTTCTGAGTTGGAACATTATCATTTTGAGTCTTTTTCCATTTGACCCTTTAAAACACTCTTACATTCACATATAACCTGATGGGTGTTGGGCTTGCCTTCCATGCAATCTGAAGGTGATTCCTAGTGCTAACACAACCCATGGTGACCTCTTACAAATCCTGCTCCTCAATAAAATTTGTATAATTCAATCTCTTACCTAGTAAATCTCTCTTGCAAAAGTCTCCCCTGTAAATTTTGACACAACAATGGTTTAGGGTTTTGTTTGAATCACTTTTACAAAATAAAATTCCTACTCTTTTTTTGATTTCATTTTTTAACACATTGATGAAAAATGCATGGTTTATTTTTTAAAGACATTTTTATTGGCCCATGATGCACCTATCATATTTAACCACACTTGTGCACTTACCCTAAGTGTAACACAGTAACACTTTTCAATGAAAATAGAGATGCAAACTTATGCAATTATTACTTTGCAAGTGTTTTTATTTGTGGAGTTTTTAGCATAAGTATTTTTCTAGTGCACATCAAAATTCAATGCATCGGTGTGTTTATTATAACTAAACGCATTGATGCGAAAATATAAAATAAGCACATTGTTTGCTTACAAAAGACCTTCAAAATTTTCTTTGAAGTTAGAATCTTACATGCTTCCCAAACTTTCTTTCAAAAAAATAGAGTGATTTTGGATCAAACCACTCTATAGAGAGGTGATCCACATTGGTTATAGGTGCGTGGAGCATGCACTACCTTATGGTGTTGATGCGCATGCTAAATATGGGTTACAGGTTGAAATCAGATTGGTCAAAACAGGAGAAGGTAATAGTCATCAAGAAAATCCAAGTGTCAATATGATCATATAAGGAAGGGATAAATCAAGTACCTCAAGAAGGAAGTTGGTGTTAACTATTCAAGGTTACTCAGAAAACATGACTGAAAATATAATTGGGTCATGTAGGAATTGGATTAGAGGTATCCAAATAATAGTGGAATGTTGAAAATTAATATCAACATAATATGTAGTTGCAAGTCCATGAACATCCCAGGATAATGGAAGAATAAATCACGAGGTAGATATCAAGCTAATGGGAATGTAGGACAACACTCTAGGAGGGGAAGCAAGAATAGTAGAGGATTGTTGATGCATTCCAAAAGTATTGAATATATTTCCAAAATAGCATGGAGATGTCAAAGCCAAAAAGACTTAAAAAAAAATGAATCTATGTAGAGAGTCAGAAGGAACCATGAAGAAAAAAATGGTTCAATGCATACTTGTGAATGCAAAGGAGATGGTGCCTCAGACGAATCCATATCAAGTGGCATAGAGCCACGAGTGACATTTCCAGGGGTTGGAAGTATCAATTGAAATTATGATGGTAAATTAAAGCAGTATTAAGTAATTTTAATTAATTCTATGCAGCTAGAGAAGGAGGCATATGTGCATCCTTAAAATATGCTAGATATGGGTTATGCAAGCCAAGTTTGAGGCTAGTTGGCAAGGATATGAGAAGAGTGCAAGAAAATTCAAATACTAAAGTATCCAGTTAAGAAAGAGTTGAAATAGTTCAGTTTGAAAAGTAAATGGATGTTGAAGATCCAAAGTCTATAAGACAACATAATTGGAATTATAATTCATCCAAGTATGAGTTGGGATATATGGATCCAGGAAATAAATACAAGTTGAAGGTTAATATAAGTTTAGTATTTGGATGGAAAATCAAAGGCAACCAAGAGTGATTTGGCTAGAAAGTGCTTAGGTCAGAAATAACCATGCACAATGGTTACAATGAAGAGCATATGAAGATTCAAGAATCCAAAAGAATTGAATACTTCTGGGATAAACAAGGAAAAGTGATACAAGGAGAAAGAAGCTGTTGCAATTACTATAGTAGCAATTATGTTATGGGTTGTTGGGACAACCATAAAAAGAGAATGTTTGCATGTTTGCAATTGTTGTTGCATATGGAAGGAAGCAACAAAAAGTTGGAATGTTGATTATAGGACTAATAAAGAGACATGAGAGCTTCTACTATCATCAACTAATAAGGTAGCATTAAATTCGTTTAATGGAAGCCATGCAGGTAAGTATTTCTCTTTTGAAATTATGTTGCATAATTTCCAAAGGGAAATTCAGGTAAAAATTTCCCCAAATTGAATTTTTATAATATGCAATATGGTATTGTTTAAGTGCATTAACATGAATAAGTTACCACTATGTGTGGTAAAGGCTAGAAGCATGTTATAGTTATCAAAGATTTTTAGATTTTGAATGCACACACTAACATAGCAACATGTCATGTTAATTGGGTTATGAGGTAATAACCAAAGAAATAAAAGAGAAGAACTTGTTATATGAATGATGTTAGGAAAGCTAGTCATGTATGAGACCAGGACATGGTTGGATATGGCAAGGTATGGATATAGAAAGGTTATGTGCCACACAAATACCCAATTAGCTTCCTACCTTTAAATAAAACTTGGACTGCAATCTTTTTTATAACACTAATGAACACCATAGAATGGTATTCTTGGTGTAGTGTTTGGGTCGAAAATGAGGGCATCCAAGTAATTGAGAAGACAATGGGAAGTATGTGGAGAATGTGTCAAGACATTGGTTAGATTTCCAATTTATGGATGGTGAGATACATAACTTGGATACAAATCATTATGAAAATCAATGCAAAGGTGCATTGAATAGATATGCATTGAGAGTTGCACTCATGTCTAGTAAGTGGCAGAGTTGAACTCATACATGATAGAATTGTATACTTAAATGCAATTGTTGAATGCATTTTGTGAGTGCATGTATATATGTTTTGAATGGAAATAATTATACTAATGGCTGAAATGTTGCTAACTCATGGAGATGAGAACATTTCAGGAACTATTAGACAATGCAACAGGAAAATTGCAAGTCAAGTAGTCACTGGAATAGTGACTACAAAAAATTTTATGTTCAGAAAATTGAAATAACGAACTTATTGTTATTAATTGTGAACAAGCATAGGCATAGAATGATGAGTCATTCTATCTAATAAATTGTTTGGTAATTGTGATTGGATTTCTAG
Organism: Picea glauca; assembly: GCA_000966675.3. Classification (NCBI taxonomy): domain Eukaryota; kingdom Viridiplantae; phylum Streptophyta; class Pinopsida; order Pinales; family Pinaceae; genus Picea; species Picea glauca. Next base: position 48,658 of record JZKD02S1936509.1, read on the forward strand.
GTGTAGGCAATTCTAAGATCATTGCATAAGGTTTTTGTACATATTGCAATTAAAATATGATGTACATGAAATACTGACAATCTATTGGTTGTATGTAAGATAGAATCATTGCAGGAAAAATAGTATTCAACATGGTGCTTGCTGAAATCAAGAAGGAAGATTGCATCCTATTATTGCAACAACGATGAAAAATTGTTATGAAATAGAATTTCATATTTTGGGGAAAGTCGAATTTCTTATGAAATTAATTTGATTTCTAAAATGGAATTTTTATAATGTTCTCTCATTATAACTATATGTTTGTGATGCAGATGAGATAATATTGATTAAAGTTGGAATTCTAGGAAAGAACAACTATTGTTGAGGACACTAAAGCCCTATAATTGTAGAACCTTGGTGGGCTTCTGGTAATGGGTTAACACTCTCCTTGTGTGTTAAAGCCTTGGAAAGTTGGATCGTTGAAGGATTGTGTAGCATTGAAGGAATGTCTAAGCCTATAGAGGTGAGTGAAACAAGGAGGAGGAAACCCAAGGGTGGTTATGGCATGGTAGCTTCCATAAGGAGGGTGTGTCAAATGGAATAGTGAGTTGAATTAATCCCGAAAATAGCTCTATGGAATAGAGAAATTGGCTTCCAGCTACAGTATGAATACCAGAATTGGTGATGGAAAGTAGAGCACCAGATGGATAACAAGCTTCCAATAGCTAAAGTTAGGATATTTTTAAAGAATTTGAATGGTACATGGTATATAATGTACCGAGGACAATGCATAAATAAGGGGAGGGGATTGTAATACCCCTAGGCTGAACCCCAAATTGTAAATGTAAATGTAAATATGCTTATAAGCTGGTGAGTTGTTTTATATCATTTTGCATGCACCTTCCATGGTATAGTGCGCACATGTACTGCGCACTAAAATGATGAAGTGTGCACATTCCAGGAATCCGCGTGCAACAAACTTAAGTGCACACGATTTTGAGGCCAGGGAGCCTTTTTGTATTTTTTGTGTTGTATAGGCTGGTGAGATAGTTATTATAAGTTAGGAGGCTTATGTGTTGAATTAGGTCGGAGAGCCTAGATGATAAAGGCCAGTGAGCCTATTTTTGTATATGTAAATACTCATATCATTAATAGAAAATACATCGTTGCGTGTAGACCGACCACGATAAAAGAGTATGGGGGACTAAACTCCACTAGTTAGGGAAAGGGGGGGATAAAATTTAAGTATAAGGGGCTAATATAGGGAGCTTAAGCCAAAAATGAATATTATACTAATATTCCTTAAAGTATAAAGTATGGATAATTGTTTTATCCTAAGTTCTAAAGATGGGGACAAGTGGACCAAAGTAGCTCTCAACATGACAAGTGTCATGTTGGGAACATGCATACATATAGTCTGGACTTAGTTCATTTTGGGGGATCCATCGATTAATTCATTCCATCATGATTCACTCACTCATTGAGATGTCCTCCGTACCTTTTTGTTACTATCATTGTACCTGTACTATACCCAAACCAGTACCATACATGTACCTGTACCTATACCTGGTTATCTTGGGAGCTAGACTTAAGAGGTAGGTTGTCAGGCTTGTGAGAAATTTCTTTATAGGTGAGAGAATTGTTGAGAATTGATTTCCTAAAGGTGCTAAACTGTAGCTACAAGGCTCTAAGACTTCCTGTTCGTCCTATTGTTGAAGCCCTGGAAGGGAAGTGGGGTAGCCGAGGGACTGTTGAGCAGAGAAGGGGCACACTTCCTGGGGTGGGACATGCATGTGGGGAATGAGGGACTGTAGGATTTTAGTTTGAATTGGCACCTGTGACAGATTCTATCCTATTGTATGAGATATGTCATCTTGCTTAGGTATCCCTTTACCCAGGTGGATTTTAGTCCCAGCTCGAGGGTGACCCACTGTTGAGAGTGATGAGCAACGTGGTCTAAGGTTGAGAGGTTCATGGAAGGTTTGCACGCAGTTGGTGACATTTTATAAGATAAGTGTCCATTGTGTGTTAAATTACATGTTGAATTATTATTTATGTGTTTATTTGTATGGGTTTTCCATGTGTGTGGATTATACATGTCTTTGTATTTATGGGTATTTCATGTCTATGCTACTTGTATATGTTTATTGTTATTTTTGTATGAATCTATGCATTTACAAAATGTATTTTCCTGTTTTTTGTTTTATATATAAAGTTCTGCAAGATTTTATGTGTGTATTTGTTTTAATTTGCATACAGTTTGAATTTTTTTACATGCCATAGCCTAGTTGGATGTTGGGGATGTTACAATATGGTAGCAGAGCATGAAATCTTTTCGGTGGCATGACCTAGCCTGGGTGGAACTTTATATATATAACTCAAAACAGGCAAATACATTTTGTAAATGCACAAATTCATACAAAAATAACGGTAAGCATATTCATGCAACATAGACAGGAAATACCCATAAATATAAAGATAGGTATAAGCCACACACAGGGAAAACCCATAAAAATAAACACATAAATAATAATGCAGCATGTAATTTAACACACAATAGACACTTATCTTGTAAAAATGTCACCAACTACGTGCAGACCTTCCACGGACCTTCCAGCCTTAGACCACATTGCTCATCACTCTCAGTAGTGGGTCACCCCAGAGATGGGACTAAACTCCACCCAGGTAAAGGGATTCCTAACCAGGATAATGTATCTCAGACAAAAGGAAAGACTTTGTCACAAGTGCCAACTCAAACTAGCAGCCTACAATCCCTCATTCCCCACATGCATGTCCCACCACAGGAAGTGTGCCCTTTCTCTGCTCAACAGTCCCTCAGTCCCCCCAATTCCCTTCCAAGGCTTCAACAACAGGCCAGACATGAAGTCTCATATCCCTGTAGCTATAGTTTATCACCTTTCGTAAATCAATTCCCAACAATTCTCTCACCTAGATAGAAATTTCTCATGGGCCTGACAACCCACCTCTTTCAGTCCAGCTCCCAAGCTAACCAGGTACAGATATAGGTATGGGTATGGGTACATGTATATATACAGGTACAGATACAAGAACATACGAAGGACAACTAAATGAGTGAGTGAATGATGATGGAATGAATGAATGACTCCCCAAAATGAACTAAATCCAGACTATATGTATGCATGTTCCCAACATGAAACTTGTCATGTTGAGAGCTACTTTGGTCCACTTGTCCCCATATTTAAAACTTAGGATAAAATAATTATCCATACTTTATACTTTAAGGAATATTAATATAATATTATGTTTTGGCTTAAGATCCTTATCTTAGCTCCTTATCCTTAACGTTTAGCCCTCCCTTTCCCTAACTAGTGGATTTTAGTCCCCCATACTCTTTTATCATGGTCGGTCTACACTCATCGATGTATTATATTAATGATATGAGTATTTACATATACAAAAATAGGCTCACTTGCCTTCATCATCTAATCTCTCCGACCTAATTCAACACATAAGCCTCCTAGCTTATAATAACTATCTCACCAACCTATAAAATGCAACATATACACAAAAATACTCTTTGTCCTCAAAATTGTGTGCACTTAAGTTTGTTGCACGTGGCATCCTAGAATGTGCACACTTTATCATTTTAGTGCACAGTACATGTGTGCATTATACCATGGAAGGTGCATGCAAAATGATACAAAACAAATCACCAACTTATAAACACAACATATACATTTACAATTTGGGGTTCAACCTAGGGGTATTACAATCCCCTCCCCTTATGTATGCATTATCCTCGGTGCATTATATACCATGTACCATTCAAATTCTTTAAAAATATCCAATTTTTAGCTATTGGAAGCTTGTTATCCATCTGGTGCTCTACTTTCCAACACCAATTTTGGTATTCATACTGCAACTCAAAGTCAATTTCTCTATTTCATAGAGTTGCTTCAGAAAATAATTTAGCTCATTGTTCCATTTGACACACCCTCCTTATGGAAGCTACCATGCCATAAGCATCCTTGGGTTGCCTCCTCCTTGTTGCACTCACCCTTCCAGTCTTAGGCATCTCTTCACTGCTACGCAGTCCTTCAACGATCCATCTTGCTAAGGCTTTCACAAACAAGGAGAGTGATAACCCATTACCAGAACCCCACCAAGGTTCTACAATTATAGGACTTTAGTGTCCTCAACAATAGTTGTTCTTTCCCAACGTTCCAACTTTAATCAAGATTATCTCATCTGCATCACACCCATGCAGTTATCATGAGAGACATTATAAAAAATTCCATTTTAGAAATCAAATTAATTTTCATAAGGAATTCAACTTTTCCCAAAATATGAAATTCTATTTCATAATTTTCACTATTGTTTCAATAACATGATGCAGTCTTCCTTTTGGCTTTCATCAAACACCATGTTGAATACCATTTTTCCTGCAATGATTCTATCTTGCATACAACCAATAGATTGTCAATATTTCATGTACATCATATTTTAATAGAAATATGTACAAAAACATTAGGCAGTGATCTTAGAATTGT
>JZKD02S1936520.1:18984-60996 GCA_000966675.3 Picea glauca
CCTACTACTTATTTCATCATGTTATTAGATTTATCATTGAGCAAATGTAGAATAATTGTGTAAATGAAAAAAACAATGAAATAATGCTAAAACAAAGTTGTTAATGTGCAAGTGTTTAAATAAATTGTTAATTGCTTAGCATCCTGTGTGTGGGTGAGACAAAGAAGGAATGAGAGAATGTTTTATTAGCGGTTAGAGTAGAATTATACAAAATTGTCATACCATGTTTGTTGACTATGTGTTTTAGATTTGTTATAATGGTACCAAGGGTTTTGAGGCCTAAAATAAATCTTTATTATGTAACTTGAGGATTGATAGTTGCAGTGTTCTACAAAAATCCATGTTACAATTAACACCATGATAAGCACTCACCTAGTTTCAAGTCGATAAACTTGAGGATCCCTCTTTTAAATTATTTTTTATGTTCAACCTTGTCTTAAAATGTGCATTTTTTTTTATTCATCTCACTTTGAATGAAGGTTCATGAGTTGCATGAAAATTGAGTACTAACTAGTTGCTTCACCTTTGTGTTTAAATGCAACTTCACTTTCATGTTATATCTCTTGAGATTCATTGGTTTCATCTAATGGATCCTTGCGTATTATTTGATGATGGTTCCACTTATTTGGTTTTCACATGTGTTTGTTCCAACTTTCATCTTGATTGTCTCCTTGCTTTCAATTAAGACTCAGACTTATTGATGATTTTGATTGTTTGATGCCTTATATGATTTTGAGGTTTAATATGCTTTCATGTGTCTTTGTGTAGGTTGATTGTCATGGTTGATAATGAAAGATGAGTCAAATCACAACCTATCAACAAATGACATGAGATGGAATGAGTGGTTACGTATTTGGTTGGTAAGTGGGAATGCATCGATGCTACATGCACATGCAAATAGTACGAGGCTATGAAGAACAATGTATTGGGGTATATGGTAGTTATTTTAGGTTATGTCTAATGAAGAAATATCATAACTATCTAGCACACAAAGTTGCATTACGTGATTCAAAGTATTTTTGTTGGAAACACAAGGATGAGTGTGGTAGGAATGGTGTGCAAAGTGGAAAAATAAAGGAATTAGATGAGACCATGACCTTGAGTAATTTTTTTAACATATTCTATGATCACCATACTTATTCTTGACCATTGTAAACTTTTAAGTGGAGTTTTGGGTTAAAGTGATGATTTTAACACATGTTTCCCCTTAAGTGCATTTGGTGTTCAAAAGCTTTTTTGTGATTTGAAATCAAATCAAATTTAGGGGTGTTGACATACACCTATAAAGGAATAAATTGTAAGCAATTAAAGGTTACAAGTACTTTCCATCAATATCACAGTGAGTTAAGAAACTACCTTGTTCCCTTTTTTCTTCCTTTTTCTTCTACAGTCATTTGTCATATTGATTTTATTTCCTAGTATTCTGTGAAAACCAGGCTGACCCTTGATTTTTTTTCTCTCATCTTCTAGGTCTTTTCATTTTGTGGTTTGCGGGATCCAATCCCAACCCTCTTTGAAGGGAGAACACATACTTTTTCTTTAAAGACTTTTAATTTGTATTTAAAGACATATTGTTTTTGAGACTTCGAGAGAACTACTTGGGATACTACATTATTTTATTCTCAAAGACGTTGACTTGAAGCTTGAGTTTCCAAATGTTTTATCCATCATAATATTTTTTGGTTTTTAATGGAATGATCATTTGAAATTCTCTTATATGTGCGGTCCATATTTCTTGTCACTTACTGTGGATGTCTTTTTATTGTCTTGATGAATATTGTGATGGAAATGTCAATCTTTTATTTATCATACTTACTTGCTTTATCTATGTTGTAAAATATTGTATATATATGGTTTCTTTTTGAAAGGTATCTGGTCCCTATCTCAGGTACTGTTTTGAATAAGGATGCTAGGTTTTACAGAATCTAAGCCTTCTCAAATTTTGTTATAAGTTCATAAGAAAAAGAGGAGTACCACCTCTCTAAAAATGCAGGGGGATTCATATCCTCGTGAGGTTTACCTTAAGACCGTAAAATAGTCTTTTAGATCAACAAATTTTATCACTCCATTCATTTTATCATCGTTACCCCCTCTCACATTTTTGGGGGAGAGCTCTAGAAGGTTCACTATCTTTCTCTTTGGCTCTTGGATCTAGTGCACTACTCTTAGAGGAGGGTTATTGTGGATACCTTTCACTTTTCTTGGATGATATTTGTTGTAACTAGGGTTTCTCTTGGCATAATGACTTGTGCAAGTGAGTAATTTTCTTTAAGTTGATAAGTTTGTTCATGGTATAATTTTTAATTGCTATCTTATTGCATGTTAATGTGTCCTAGTAAAACCCTAGGAAGGAGACATAAGTCTTTCTCTCCTTAAATACCTTTTTCATCCTTGATTGGTGAAGGAATTAAGAGACCTAGTCTCTTGATAATATTCAAAGGCTTAAGGCCCAAGAGGCTTTGCACCTTAAGGCTTTGATCTTAGTGATTTGATCCTTGACCTAGGTTATCTAGAAGAGAGAAAATGACACCTAGGGCCCAAGAGGATTTGCACCTTAGGGATTATTTTCTTGAAGGTTTAGTCCTAAGTCCCAAGAGGATTTTCACCTTAGGGTTTAAACTTCATTCTTCTTTATCATCTAGTTCAATCTTCAAGGTGTTGCATGCTTGACTCCATAATACCTAAAAGACAACAAAACTAGTCTAAAACTCTTCTTGTGGTGAAAATTACACTTAGAATTAACAGTCTTTCTCTCAAGGCGATTTTACTAACTTCTCTAACTCTAACTTTAGTAAACTAATGATATTTATTGTTGTTATAAAATTTTATACAACCACTAGGGTTTATTTAAATTTTTTGCATAGATACTTGGAAAAGTGGCTTAAGATACTCAAAATTAAGATCTAGCAATTGGATATTATCATCCATGTTGAAGGCTTGGTTTATATGTTAAATTGATACATTTCTGAGTACATTTTCTTTTTGTTGTTACAAAATATTGATTGTTTGTATACATTGTCTTACTACTGTAATTTGCAACAACAATCGGATGTATTTCTTATCAAGTGTCTAAGAGGTCAATTATGTGCTATATAACTTGGTAATTGTCTATATTATGATCCAAATTGTTTATTGCCTTGTATAGGTGAACAAATTACCTTTCTACCTTTCTTACCTCTCATAGACCTAGACCTAACCTTCAGGTGACCAAGATAGGGGGCTGTAGGCTCGACTAATCTTTCTATTTGATCCCTTAAGGTAACTAGGGAAGACTTCCTTGTGTTGGATCTTCTTCCATCACTAAAGAGAGGGAAGTATATACTTAGGTAACATGGTAGAAACTTCCAATTGTTACACAAGATTTGAGATCTTGTGGAGGGATTTGCACAAGTAAAGATACTGTGATAAAATTTTGGCGTCATTGCCAAGGAAGATTGAGTCATTCTCCCTACGACATCCTTCTGGTAAACTTAGCCCAAATCCCTTATCCTCAATGTTTACTTGGTGACTCCACTAGGGGTAGAATCCCTTGTTTACCTTTGATGATCCTTTCCCAAAGAGATCATTTGGTGACTGCACTGGTATAGGAAGGTGTCATCCTATTTTAAATATTCTTATCAAGTAATGTAATCATGACACCTTGGGATTATCATAAAATACATCCTTTTGTTGATTTTGAAAAGTTTCCTAGATACCCAGATAGGATTGATGTAAGATGGTTAGAAGACTGTCCAAAATTTAAAGGGTTGGCCATTGATCAGGTTGTAGAGTTCTTGAAGTACATATGGGAGGTAGAAGTGGGACACAAAGATGTGCAAACAAAATTGTTTACATGTTACTTTCCATCTCAATATTTACAAAACTGGATTGCAAACCAAGAAGGTATATCTTCCCTCATAGAAATCATTAGCATATTTCTTGAGTTTTTGAGATCTCAATAAAAAACATATGAATACTTTCTACAACAACTTGTAGGAACCCTTATGGTGGAAGGATTCTTCCCTAGACAAATTATAGAAGGCCTCAGGGAAGTTCATCGTGCTCGAAAAAAGGACTTGGTCGAGAATTCTTATTCACATGTAGATGATACATTGATAGTTTCTCCACATGTTGAAGAAAATGAAGAATTCATTGATGAACAAGTCCTTGAAGAGGGTATTAAAAAGCTTGAATAGGAGCAAGAATCACCTCATGACTCCATTAAAGACAATGAAGATCCATTTGATGAAAAGGATAATCACGAGGAAAGTTACCAAGAACATGAAGTTGGACATGAGTTGCCTTGTGAATCTACCGAAGAAAGACACTTTGATGAAGCACGACATACTGAAAATTCCAATCCATGAATAAGGCTCTCATGAAGACAAGATGTTGGTATATGTTCCTCTGTTTGATGAAAATGAAGTCATCAAAGCCTCTATTCCTCCTGCACATGAAGAAGATAATATGGTGATTTTTACTTTTACAACCACTAAGGGTTACTTAAATTTTCTACAACCACTAGGGTTTACTTAAATTTTCTGCATACATACTTGGAAAAGTGGGTTAAGTTACTCAGAATTAAGATCTAACAATTGGATATTATTGTACATGATGAAGGCTTGGTTTATATGTTAAATTTCTACATTTATGAATACTTTTTCTTGTTGCTATTGCAAAAGATTAATTGTTGTTACACATTATCTTACTCTTGTAATTTGCAACAACAATTGGATTTATTGCTTATCTAGTATCTAAGAGGTCATTTATGAGGTATATAACTTGGTCATTGTCTATATTATGCTCCAAATTGTTTGTTGTCTCGTAAAGGTGAACTAATTACCTTGTTACCTTTATTTCCTCTCCTAGACCTAGACCTAACCTTCAAGTGACCAAGATAGGGGGTTGTAGGCTCGACTAATCTTGCTATTTGATCCCTTGAGGTCACTAGGGAATCCTTTTATCACTAAAATGAGGGAAGTATCTACTTAGGTGACAGTGGTAGAAACTTCTAACTGTTACACAAGATTTGGGATCTCGTGGAGGGCTTTGCACAAGTACAAATCTTTTGATAACACCTCTAACATACATTTAGAGATCTTGAAACTTGACATTTTTGGATAAAGTCTCTAATACATGTTTAGACATGTTGAAACCTAATATCTTTGAACATGATGTCCACCATATTTGGATATGATGTCCACCAATGACATCATTAACTACTCTTTTCACTCCTTTGTCGTCATTCATTATTATTTTGAGTACTTTCCGTATTTTCCTGTATATGATCTGTGAGTAAAGAGGGTATAGACTGTCCATAGAGTAGCAAATATGTGGCCTATGTCCATTGATTTTAGGTGTATACTCATTTAATTCATTCGTTATAAATTACTTCATGTATCTTTGTTGCAGAGTCTCTCTATTATTAATTTTAGTATCTTATTCTGGTTCTTTCATCTTCTTTTTGAATCTCAAATCAGGGTTTATTAAGATGGAGCAACTCCTAATAATACATGCCACATTTCCTAGTGACATGCCCTACATCTATGTACAATTATTTGGATGTGACATTGCTTTAAATTTCATTTGTTAAGCAAATTGTTAATGTTGAATTATGCTTCACTACCCAGCATTATTGCGATATCCCAATTATTCAACATATTAATATATTAATTTTTACTATTTATATTGTACTTTAATATTAATATATGTATACCATATTAATATATATACCATTATTATACATTTAATAATTTTAAATGGTAATGCCATTTTCTCAGTCACTTATTATTTAATATTTAAGTATTTTTAATCAAACATATTTTCTAACCATTAGTAAATATAGATAGATTTAATAATTGTTTTGTTAAAGATTTAGAGGCTTGGTAATAATTAATTGTATGTTTTAATTAATTTAAATTTTGAATTGGATTTATTTTAAGTGTTTCCTTCATTTTGTTGAAATAGAGAAGCACCCATAGTAATTAATTTGTATATATTATACATAAATAAATCATGCCAAGCTTATGCAAGTTGACACAAATGCTTATAATTTTTTTGAGATAAATTATATATATATATATATATATATATATTAGAGATGACATTGTATCTTTTTTCTGTAAGTGTTACTTGTTCATTTCACCTTGAGTATTGAAGGAATTAGGAATTACACATCTCAGTTGTAATGAACAAACACACATTCTTCTTATTAGTCCCTACTGTAGGCATAGAGGGACTATAGTGATTGATAAGTCATTGACTTCATATTAGTTTGTCCTTTGACCACAAATAGTTCCATATTATCTATTGTTGGAACCAGGAAAATGAAAACATCGATTTTTATATAAAAAAAGTACCATATTTGTCATGATCTGATTGGACAAGGATTGGAGGTCTTATTTCTGGCTTTGTTATTCCTAGTGTTATATATGTTGGCATATCCAAAGTATTTGATCGTATATGGTCTTTTTGAATCATATATTTTGTTATGCATTCGTCGAAGGTGGATTAATGCTAGCATTAGTTCGAATGTTTGGTTTAGCATTTTATGCTAGGTAAATTTATGGCAATGTTTGATATGCTGGCATATCCAAGTTTGGCCTTCGAATACATTCTCTGGTGTTTGAACTATTGTTACAAAAAAAACAATAATTTTTTTGGGATATGTCAGAGAGCTGCCACATTGCATTTTTTTTTCTGAAATGTTTACAGAGCATTTCTGATAGACTTAAATGTTTACCTAACAACCTTGGTAGCATTCAATGGTTGTTTAACAAGCTTGTTACAATACATTTTCTTCCGATTTTTAAATTTATATGCTTCAACTACATTGCTGGTTCACTGGTTCATGCTTGTTTTTTGCATCTCCCCTGATTTCTTATTTGCATGTTGTTGTTTTTTCTTGCCTGTTCGTGTTGTTGTAGTTTGCATGTTTGTGGTTCTGCCATCATGATTGGAATTGCATCATTCCTAGTGGAGTGGTTGTTGCTTACTTCTTTCTTCGCTGCATGTTGTTTATTGTTGTTTGATTCACCTTTGTAGGGTTGGGGTCGTACACCTGCAGTTGGGCCTTTTTGTGCTTCTTAACTGGTTTGTTGTTTGCTTCTTATTAATGTTTTCCTGGTTAACTGGTTCATGCTTTCTTTTTGCATCTCCAGTGATTTCTTATTTGCATGTTGATGTTGTTCTTGCTTTCCTATTCGTGTTGTTGCAATTTGTACATTTGGGGTTCTGTAATCGCGATTGGAACTGTGTCATTCTTGGTGGAGTGGTTTTTGCTTGCTTCCTTCTCCACTGTATGCTGTTTATTGTTGTTTTATTCGACTTTGCAAGGTTCGGGCCCTACGCCTGCAGTTGGGCCTTTTGGTGCTTCTTAATTAGGTTGTTATTTGCTGCTTGTTCTTGTTTGCCTAAGGTTTGCAATGTTGGGATGTTACATCCACAGTTGGATCTCTTCTTACATTCTTTTGCAGTGGAGTCTGCATAGAATATTATTAAGATAAAACAACATACAAAAAAATGCAGTCGATGTAAATTGCATCTCTTACGCGTTCAACCAGAGTTTGTCAGCCTCAAACTATATTTCATACTTGTCGGCCTCAAACTATATTTCATAGCTGGCGATGATTTTTCCATGGATTATGTGTTGCTATGGTTTCATAGTTATGAGAGTAGGTTTTGCTCCTCAAACTATATTTCATAGCTGGTGATGTTTTTTCCATGGATTATGTGTTGCTATGGTTTCATAGTTATGAGAGTAGGTTTTGCTGTGTGAATGATATAGTTGTTCTCTCCCTTTTGTTTTCCTCTTCTAAACTACGTTTCTGGCTCTATAGTTTCTCCCCTTTCTGTGGTCATTTTGACCGACTGCCGTTCGGTTGCATACTTAGGCAGTTTTATGGACGCGGCTTCGCGGATAGGTTCTATCGAACTATGACAGGTCCTGTTTAGTATATACATCTTGCACCCAGAAATTCCGTGCTCTAGAATTTGAACCGACACTCCTCGAACTTGCAAGTGTGCCTCTTCCTGCAATGAGTTTGTCTATTCTACCAAGGTTTCCATACTTAGTTAGGTTTTCAAATTTTGGCGGGTTGACGCCTTTCCGAGTTTAGAAAATTTAAAACCATCCTCGCTACCTTCCGTCATTCCCAATAGACATTAATTATGCTTTCAAAAGTCACAACTGACCAGACAGGTTCGAAAAGATTGGCTTTAATAAGCGGAAATCTCAAGGAAATCTCCCATTAAAATGAATAGATAGGCAAATATTATGGGATCTGGTAATTTCTTTTGCCTTCATTTTGAATTTGAAAAAAAAATTAAAAAAATTGGGCTCTTTTAGTTTTCTTAAAGGCTTCATCATAGTCCACGAATGTGTTACCCATAGAGGCCTTGACGTCATGTCCCTCTTTAATATTGTGCATATCTTGGATGTCAGATTTGAGAATCTACTTGGATATGGGAATGTTAATATGTGCTATTAGTCACTATTCAACGTACATATTAAAAAAGATTGGCATTAATAAGAGAAAATATCGAGAACATCTGTCAGTAGAACGAATTAAAAAAAAAATCTACGGAATATCATCCAGTGTTGCTTTTAAATACTTATTTCCATTTCTCTCTATCATCAAAGAGTTGCTCTTTAGGGTGCCTTCGTTCTAATGTTCTTGGTCATGGACATGTAAGACAAGTTAGAGATGTGATTGAGGCCCATATGAAAGAAGAGAGACTGGTTTTATGTGACGTGAGATTTGAGTAAAAAAAAAACTCTTTTATCCAATAGAAACTCATAGAGGAGGAAAAAAGAAGAACAAGTATCTTTTGGTTGGTTTTCTCCCTGTGTTCGATGCTTTGGTTGGTTGAAAAGGATGCTTGGAGATTTGTTTGTTGAACTTCTTTGTTTTCTTGATGGGAGTTGTAATGGATTTTTAGGTCACGTGCAAAATAGTTCTTTGTTGAAGTATATAGTTTCTTCCAACAACACATATTTGGCAAGTGTATCGAATTCTGCAGATCCCACAAGAATTTGTCTTCCTCAGGGGCGCGCACTTACCGTGGCTTGCAAAATGACCTGTGATGTTCATAAATGACGTGAAATATTACTCCATTTGTGAATGTAACCAGAGGTGCGTAACATAAACTGTATGGGTGGATAAAATGACATATTATCACTACAAAATATTCTATTTCAAAGTTTGTTGAGATACTTGTGGGTGTGGTAACCGAGTTGACAGAAAGCCATGTTCTTTGTCAAAGTCTGTTCGGTTTCCTTTAGATGTAGTTATAGACTCCACATATTTGACATCACCTTTGAACATTCCAGACCTTTCTGTGGGCCACCATATCTGCCACCGCTATGAGGAAAGATATATTCTATGTAACCCGAATTAGTTTTCTTTGGAACAAACAAGAAAGGTTCCTGGACACCCAAAATTCAGTATACAATAAAGGCATCCCCAAATCAGTTTTCTTTGAAATTTATCAAAAATTAATAATGTGTGTTATATCTTTCTGGAAATTTAAATGCGTTTTTCATATAGACTAGGATTGGGGCTCCCACGGACCATAAAAATAAATGAGTACAAGAATTAGGAATGTCAAAATAAGAACTGTGCGACGGTAGAGAGGAAGACCTAAACAGAAGAAATTGGAAGTTATGAGTCTTTGGTTATAGTTTTCTATTTAAAGAGGTGATAACTGGATTGATAAATAAAGCAAGATGACAGTATAGACTTAAACTGGATTGATAAAGAAAACAAGATGCCAATATAGACTTACTATGAAGTTGATGCATTTTTGTTGCTGTCGTCGATGGTCGTGGAGTCCTGTAGATCGATTGTTGCCCTTCCTGGACGAGGTTGTCCATTCTCTGTTGGAACCATTCTTTGATGTAGCTTTTCATGGGGGCCATGTTAATTTCATCATGGATTTCTATGTTGTAAAGGTCGTTTTCTAATTTCCTTAGATCCATTGAAATACTATGCAGAATCTGTTCAATTTCTTCATTTTGTGCCGCATAGTCCAATACCTAACGCTTGTGCTCATCTAGATGATGTTCAACTATGTCGTAAAACTTTTCGAAAGACAACCCCTTTAAAATATCAACTTGTTCATGGAAGGCTTCTTTGGTTATTGACAAGTATTTGAGAATTAAGTTTGGGTCTTGAACCTCATTGGTGCTTCTGACTAAGTCTATTTGGATCAGGCTTGTGAATAAATCTTCATTTTATGATATGGCTTGTTTACATGATTTCACAATGAGCTCCAGGTTGTTAAATTTCTTTTGCCAGCATGTTTTTATTTTTTTGGTCCACTTTGGGGAGGGGAGTTTCTCTTGTGTTCTTTTTAGTTCCGATGTGTTGACGACATAGCTGGCAAAATGGGTCACCCAACCCACAAAGGCCTTGACGTCATTTCCCTCTTTAATATCGTGCATATCTTGGATGTCAAATTTGAGAATCTGCTCGCATATGGGAATGTTAATACGTGCTATTATTCACTATTCAACGTACATATTCGAAAATATTGGAATTAATAAGTGAAAATTTCGTGAAMATCTGTAAGTAGAATGAATTAACAMAAAATCTACKGAAGATCATCCAACGTTGCTTTTAAATACTTATTGCCATTTCTCTCTATCATCAAAGAGTTGCGCTTTAGGGTGGCTTCGTTCTAATGTTCCTGGTCATGGACATGTAAGACAATTTACAGATGCGATTGAGGCCCAGATGAAAGAAGAGAGACTGGTTTTATGTGATGTGAGCTTTGTAAAAAAAAAAAACTTTGTTATCCAACATAAACTCAGAGAGGAGGAAAAAAGAAGAACTCATATCTTCTGGTTGGTGTTCTCCTTGTGTTCGATGCTTTGGTTGGTTGAAAAGGTTGCTTGGATATTTGTTTGTTGGACTTCTTTGTTTTCTTGCTGGGAGTTGTAATGGATTTTCAGGTCACGTGCAAAATAGTTCTTCGTTGAAGTATATAGTTTCTTCCAACAACACARATTTGGCAAGTGTATCRAATTCTACAGATCCCACAAKAATTTTTCTTCCTTGGGGGYGATGCACTTACCGTGGCTTGCAAAATGGCCTGTGATGTTCGTAAATGAMGCGAAATATTACTCCATTTGCRAATGTAACCAGAGGCGGGTAACATAAATTGTATGGGTGGATAAAAAAACATATTATCACTACAAAAGTTTCTATTTCAAAGTTAGTTGAGCTACTTGTGGGTGTGGTAACCRAGTTGACAGAAAGCCAGATTCTTTGTCAAATTCTGTTTGGTTTCCTCTGGATGTAGTTACAGACTCCACATATTTGGCATCACCTCCGAACATTCCAGACCCTTCTGTGGGCTGCCATATCTTTCACTGCTATGAGGAAATATATGTTCTAATGTAATCTGCAACATTTGATACACTTGCCAGACCCGTGCTAATGCGTTCTGCAACATTTGATACACTCTCCAGACTCGTGCTGCCCGAAGAAGTGATGTACCTCAACAGATTAACATTTTGCAGCTGGGTTGGATGTTTTTTCCAATTTACTGTAATAAAGCAAAGAAGTTCAACATACAAATCTTCATGCAACCTTTTCAACCAAACAGATGATTGAATACATGGAGAATAGTAGTCACAACATACTTGAATATTTTTCCCGTCCCATAGCTATTGTGACATAAAACGACTCCCTCCACTTTGAAATCGGCCTGAATCACATTTCTAAGTTATCTTAGATGTCAAGGGTCAGGAACATTGCAAGGAAAGCACCTTAAACCCCAAGTTTTCAACGACAAAGGGAAATTAATACTTGAAAAAGAATGGAATGTTGAATAACCATCCATTGCAAGTAGGCCATATATGGAAGAGACAAGCTATTCAAAAAACTGGGATAGATGTAGTTGGCAACAACAAATAAGTACAAGACCCGAAATTGATATTCAACTCGTTTTTTTTCGAATAAAGGGTTTGCACGTCAAAAAAACTGTGAACAAGTTTCATCAATGTACACATTTTTTATTGGTCGGCGGCAGAAGAAATCACAATCGTTGTGGAAAATAGTCTCAATTGTATTTTGTAACCCATCTTATTTGAATATAGAATAATTCCACTTTATTTGTTAATAGTATTTTCCAATCGTTGGTATTTGTTTTAATTTTATTTTGGAGGACCTGTCCTGCTTCCATTCTTCGGGTCCCGTAAATAGACTGAATTAATGAGTTACAAGAAGGCAGCTCAAGTGTTGACACAATGTTCCTGTTCAGTATCTTGAATATATTGCGACTTCTTCTATTTGATAATATCCGTGCATATATACTAATATCAATACTATCAGAATAAATACAAAAACTTCTTCTTCAACAAAGCTTAGGCAATTATGTTTGGGTTTGCGGTATTAAACAACTATGTTCCCTGTTCCGTCATATACATCTTGCAGCCAAAGAGCTTCCATGATCTGTAATTTATGCTTTAACTACTGTTAACTCACTAGGCATTCAAAAATCTTGGCATTAATAAAGGAACGACTGAAGCTGTCTTAATTACTTAAATCACACCAAATTTTGATTACATTTAATTTAATTTAGATATTAATTTATGGAGAGTCGACGTTTTCTCATGTCATTGCAAGGAGTACAAGTTGAATAGATGATAAGGAGTTTATCTTGTTGAAACCACAATGAAAATTCATGTTTCTTGTTGCGTTATATACATCTTGCAATAAAAATTTTCGTGGTTTCAATGAAATTTGAGAACCGAAGAGCATCCTGCAAATTGGGAGATCATTTGAATTTGAAACAAAAACAATCCATTAATACATATTAGTATGAATACTATTTAGATAAATATGAAAAATTTCTCCATTAATACATATTAGTATGAATACTATTGAAATAGATATCAAACATTTCTCTTCGCCAATACTTAGCTAGTTATCTGGCCAACAGACCCCAGGTTCGCGGTACCCAACACCTATGTATCATGTTCCGTTATATACATATTGCAACCAAAGAACTTCGGTGATTTGTAGTTTATGATTTTACTAGTGAGAACACAACAAGGGTTCATAAACATTTCCATTAATAAACAAAAAAAAAGGTTTTTCCATTGTTAGATACATATCCCTTTTCCCCTTTTCCTTTTCTCGTCCATTATGGTTTTCTGGTTTTATACTTAGTCATCTTTCTATGATGGGAAGTTGCAGGGTTCGCGGGATGACATATCTTCATCTCCATTTGTATCTTCACATGACGAATCTAACCGACCACTGTTCCTTTCCATATCTAGTCAATTTTATGTCTGCGGTTGATGGGTTGGTGCATACGAACTGGCCTTTTCTTCTTCCCGCCTGTTATCACTTTCTGGATATATACTTAGTCGCCTTTCTATGGTATCTGATTCTAGAGTTGGCAGGCTGACATGTCTTCATCTCCATCTATATCCTCACATGACGGATTCGACTGACCATTGTTCCTTTCCATACTTAGCCAATTTTATGGCCACTGTTGCGACGTCGATGCTCACGAACTCAATTCTTTATCGTTCTGTTACATACATCTTGCACTCAAAACATCCACGATCTACAATTACACCACGGGTTTGTCGTATACATTAACTTCATTCAAAGTATCTATCGCTGCCTTCCATCCCCAACAACTTCGTGTCCTTCTTGATATACATCAATTATGCTCTTACTAGTGACAACTGGATACAGTGGTACGAAAGATTCTTCCGTGATCTGCAATTTATGCCTTAACTAGTGAGAAGTCAGTAGGGGTTCGAAAGAATTTTCATTACTAAGCAAACACTATATGTTCTTTTGCGAGATACTTAGTCCTTTTTCCCTTGTCTTATTCCCGTATATTATCGCTTTCTAGTTATATACTCAGTCACCTTTCTATGATCACGGGTTCCAACGTTGGCCTGACGAATTGGACAACACGCTATTCCTTTTCATACTTAGTGAATTTTATGCCCACGGTTGCTAGGTTGGCACTTTCGAACTGTGCTTCTTGTTGTTCCATGATATACATCTTCCACTCAAAATTTTCGTGATCTACAATTCCACTATGGACTCCTTCACCCTTTTTCCCTTTTTTTCTTCCCGTGTATTATGGGACTATAAAGTATGGACATGATATTTTATAGACCATGTACGGATTGCGCATTCCATACCTAGCCACTTTTTGGATCATAGGTTCTCGGACAGGCGGGCTCAAAATTGGGCCTCCATTGTTTCGTGCCCTACAAATAGCACCCAAAATTCTGTGATATACAATTTGGCAAGCGGACTTGTGGGCTGGCTGACTCAACATTGCACTTCTATTGTTCCATGTCCTCCAAACATCGCTCGCAGTTCCGCGATATAGAAATTGACACACGGACTCCAGGGTTGGCGGGGTGAAGATTTCCATTGTTTACGGATGGTAATCCCTATCAAATATCTAACATTATCTAAAAACATTATTTTCAATACTATATTAGCTCTTAGTAGTGACAAATGGACACATGTACGAAACAGTTGGCATCACACCCTCCACAATATACAAATTGACTACCGAATTCCAACATCGTCCGCTCTTTCGTGTTACATATTATGCATTCAAATGTTCGGAGTGATACAATTTGAATGTCGAGGTCCACTTCCTCTACAGAGACCTTGTTAGCCTATTTTGGATCCTTCTGTTGCTGGGTTCACGAAATGTCCAACTCTTGGATACTGTTTCAGGTTGGCACCAAGCTTCATTCTACCACAGTTCACAAATGTTTCAAATTATCCCCAGTAACTTCCTCTTGTTCCTAATATAGATTGGTTGTGCTCTTACTAGTGACAACTGAACACAATGGTATGAAACAGTTGGCATCCGCCCCTCCGCAATATACAAATTGACTACCGGGTTCACATCTTCTACTCAAAATTTCTATGATCTACAATTCCACCGCAGACTCCTTAGTCCTTTTTCCCTTTTCTTCTTCCGTGTATTATGGCTTTCTGGTTATATACTTAGTCTCCTTTCTATGGTCGTGGGTTCCAATGTTGGCGGGCTGACATATCTTTATATCCATCTATATAATCACACGATGAATCTGACCGACCATTGTTTCTTTCCATACTTAGCCAATTTTATGGCCGTGGTTGCTGGGTTGGCGCTTTCCAACTCTTCTTCTTCTTGTTTCGTGATGTACATCTTGCACTCAAAACTTCCATGATCTACAATTCCACCGCGAACTTCTCGGAATTGCAAGATTCAATCTACCACCGTTCACAAATGTTTCAAAGTATTTGTCACTGTCTTCCATCCCCACTAACTTCTTTTCCTTCCTAATATACATTGGTTATGCTCTTACTAGTGACTCTTACTAGTGACAACTGCACACATTGATACGAAACAATTCACATCCACCCCTCCACAATATAGAAATTGACTACTGGGTCCCGACATCATCCCCTCTTCCATGTTACAGATTATGCATTCAAATGTTCCAAACGATACAATTTGACTGTCGGGGCCTCACGTCTTATGGGGAGACCTTGTGAGCCTATTTTGGATCCTCCTGTTCACGGGTTCACGAAATCTCCAATTCTTAGTCACTGTTTCGGGTTGGTGCAGTCAAACTCTGCTTCTTCTTGTTCTGTGATATACATATTGCACTCAAAATTTCTATGATTTACAATTCCACGGCGGACTCGTTGGTCCTTTTTCCCTTTTCTTCTTCCCATGTATTATCGCTTTATGGTTATATACTTAGTCGCCTTTCTATGATCGTGGGTTCTAGTGTTGGCAGGTTCACATATCTTTATCTCCATTTATATAATCACACGATGAATCCGACCGATTGCTGTTGCTTTCCATACTTACCCAATTTTATGGCTGCGGTTTCTAGGTTCACAGTTTCGAACTCTACTTCTTCTTGTTCTGTGATGTACATCTTGCACTCAAAACTTCTGTGATCTAAAATTCCACCGCAGATTCCTCAAACTCACAAGCTTCACTCTACCACGGTTCACAAATGTTTCAAAGTATCTGTTGTTGCCTTCCGTCCCTACTAACTTCTTGTCCTTCCTAATATACATTGGTTATGCTCTTACTAGTGACAAATGCACACACTGATACGAAACAATTCACATCCAACCATCCGCAATATACAAATTGACTACTGGGTTCCACCATCATCCCCTCATCTGTGTTACAGATTATACATTCAAATGTTCCGAATGATACAATTTGACCGTCGGGGCCTCACGTTTTCTGGGGAGACCTTGTCAACCTATTTTGGATCCTCCTGTTCACAGGTTCACGAAATCTCCAATTCTTAGTCATTGTTTCGGGTTGATGCATTTAAACTCTGTTGCTTCTTGTTTCGTGATATACATATTACACTCATAATTTTTGTGATTTAGAATTCCACCGTGGACTCCTTAGTCCTTTTCCCCTTTTCTTCTTCCCATGTATTATTGCTTTGTGGTTATATACCTACTCGCTTTTCTATGATCGCGGGTTCCAGCATTGGCGGGATGACATATACCCATCTCCATCTATATTTTCACATGACGAGTCCGACCGCTATTCCTTTCTATACTTAGCCAATTTTATGGTCATGGTAGCCGGGTTGGTGCTTTCGAACTCCGCTGCTTCTTATTCCATGATATACATATTGCACTCAAAATTTCTGTGACTTACAATTTGAGCGCGGATTCCTTAGTCCTTTTTCCCTTTTCTTCCTCCTATGTATTATCACCTTCTGGTTATATACCTAGTCTCTTTCTATGATTGCGGGTTCCAGCCTTGGCGGGATGACATATCTTCATCTCCATCTATATTTTCAGATGACGAATCTGACCGACCGCTGTTCCTTTCCATACTTAGCCAATTTTATGGCTGCGGTTGCCGCTTTCGAACTCTGCTGCTTCTTGTTCCGTGCTATACATCATGCACTGAAAACTACCATGATCTACAATTCCACCGTGAACTCCTCGAATTCGCAGGCTTCACTCTACCATGGCTCACAAATGTTTCAAAGTATCTCTTGTTGCCTTCCATCCCTACTAACTTCATGTCCTTCCTAATATACATTAGTTATTCTCTTACTAGTGATATACAAATTGCCCTCTGGACTGTCCTACCATACCCTCTTCACTGTTACGCGTATTGCACTCAAAAAGTTTCGAGACATACAATTTGACCCTCGTGCCCTCACCTCCAATGATTGTACCTTGTAACCCTATTTTGAAGTTTCTTTTCCCTGTACCCGCGACCTTTGTACTTTCTTACTATGCAATTAGAAACCTTTCATGCTAACAGCTCACCATGCAGGAACCGTCAACATTTTCATTAATGAGAGAAACGCTCAAGGAGATCTCTCATTATTACGCATTAAACCAATATGTGCGGAGAGTTATTTTGTCCCTTTCGATTGTTCATCTCGAACGTGCATCATCATGTTAGACCGCTCAATAAATCTACAATTCTTAATCGTTCATTGCCGTATCCACCATGTTCACATTTCTATGTATGCAATTACTAGTGTTTAATGTTAACAATGCATCATACAACAACCGTCCAAATTGTCATTAATGAACGAAAGTCTCAAGGACATCTCCCATTCACATGCATTGGACCAAAATTTGTGCAGGGTTATATTATGCCTTCCAACTTTTCATTTCATTCATCATCTGGAGAAAGAAAACATTCTTGTAGACTTATGGTAGCAGGTCTACAATAGTTTTGTGGAGATACAATAAATATCTTCGGACATCAGGACCAAAACTTCCAGTGGTCTAGGGCATACTTTTACTATTCATCCCATTCCACCCAGAATGAAGTGATTTGGACCTCTGGAATAGCTCGTGCAGGCTGCGTCCCTGAGGTTTTTGACTATAAGGAGGTGGTCTCTTGGTGCACCGAAAAATATATTCCAGGCCAAAGAATTATTCCACTATGCGACCATTCTCCTATTTCTTTGTCACCTCAAGTCTTCCGTGAGATGTTAAAATTTCCCAAGCCAAAATTGACGTTCAAAGGAAAAGACTACAAGCAATTTCTAGAAAAACATGATGACGGGTTAGACATCTTAGCCAAATTCCTCGAAGACCCAAAAACAGTTCCTGAAGATATCACAAGGTTGAGGTAAGTTCCTTTAGAAATCCATTCCGGGAAATTGCTTGGCTGTTTACAAGAATAATGGGATAGGCATCCACGACAAGCATTTCCCATATAAATATTTATATTTTGTATTTCACAGTGAAGGAACAATACATTTTCGATTGGGAGAAGCTAATTTCCATTGAGATCGGTTCCCAATTGTCATGATTCAAAGAATCGAATAAATTTTATATGTCATCCTACTTGATTTTCACGATAGTGTATTATTGTCCATTTCTAAAACTTTCTCTTTCCAATAAAATAAACTGTGGATTCAACCCAGTAACATTCTGGTACGAGGCCCTATGGAGGCATAAGGCCTCCCATTGTTTTTATGAAATTTTTAATGGATTTGTCTCAGTTTTCAAAGATTTATTGTTAGGGAAGGATGCTCTGCGGATGTCTAGCCAGGCAACCAAGTTTTTGAACAAGAAGGGCACACTCGAAGAAAAGGAAAATCACAATGTCCTCATGGTATTTGGCTCTAAGGAAAATCCTGCTTTCCTTCCATGCCACATCACATACACGATGTTTGTTGCAGAAATAGCAAGGAAATACAATTACTGGTTGCATTTTTTCCATGACAAGAAAAAAAAACAGTTCATTCCTCTGCCCTGGAAAGTCAGAGATTTCGTGTGTAGAAACATCAACAAGATTGATGAGTTTGCCGGCCATTTCAAGAAATTGAACCTAACATATGATGAAAGGCTAAAAGGGTTCGACCCCAATGGGATTTTTCAAGAAAATTTACTGGCAGTTGGCTTCAACAAATCTTTTATCCATAGACACCTAACCGAAGACAGGGACAGTGATGACAACAATCCTGCTTATGTCGATTCCGACACAGAGACATTGCAAAGCGCAACTGAATTGTACAGACAATAGGGAAATGTATCGAGTGAGAAGAGTACCCAGTACCCCACCAACACTCCCAAGAGAATGACATCACAGAGCATTTCTTTGATGACCCACCCCAGTAAGAAAGAAACCCAGAAATCTTCGAACGAAGGAGGAGATAAGAACCCTCCTCACACAAAAATTGATAGTTCTCACAAAATTCTGCTGACGAAGAAGAGAAAAAATAATGCAGGGCAGGCAAAGGAACCCGAAATTGAAAGTGGACAGTTGCAACTTGAAATTGAAACTGAGCACATGCAGAAAATTGGGTCATCCACATCAGAAATAGCTGAGACCGATTTTTTTTACGAAGATGAATCCTTCATATTCCAGAGTTTTTTTTGATAGCCAATCTAAAAGTATGGTCATTGAAAAGAGAGATGTAACAAACAGGAAATGAAAATATCACACAGAGATTAACTTTAGGAAAATGCATCCGTACCAAATCTCCTCATTTCATGAAGTAACCAGTGAAATTCTAAAGGATTCCATTGGAGGAATTGAGACGGAAAATGATAGACTGAAAGACTGCCTCAACGAATTTGAGCAGGCTTTCATTGCAACCCCAGAATTTGCCAGTCCTTTAGCAAAAATCGTACCTTCTACCACTACAGCCAAGATGAAAGTATCCTCTACCTTCCTTGCATGCTCTAGAACCCTTATAGAGAATAACATGAACAAAATAATGCAGCTAGTTACTGAAGCCTGGGAAACATCGCAAAATTTAGTTTCCTTCAGGAAGAAGGCAAATGATTTCCTGGAACATTTGGAGATGAATTTAAAAAATGATCAATGTTTCTGTGAAGAGATGCTGACGCATTTTTTCAACTATTCTGTCAACACATTGGAATTGAAAAGAAGACAAGAGAAACTCCCCTCCCCAAAGCGGACCAAAAAAATAAAAGCATGCTGGAAAAAGAAAATTAACAACCTGGAACTCATTGTGAAATCAAGTAAACAAGCCATATTAGAAAAGGAAGATTTATTCACAAGCCTGATCCAAATAGACTTAGCCGAAAGTACCAACGAGGTTTAAGAACCAAACTTAATTCTCAAATCCTTGTTAATAACCAAAGATGCCTTCCATGGACAAGTTGATATTTTAAAGGGGTTGTCTTTCGAAAAGTTTTACGGCATAGTTGAACATCATCTAGATGAGCACGAGCATTGGGTACTGGACTATGCAACACACAATGAAGAAATTGAACAAAGTCTGCATAGTATTTCAATGGATCTAAGGAAATTAGAAAATGACCTTTACGACATAGAAATCAGGGATGAAATCAACATGCCCCCCATGAAAAGGTACATTGAAGAATGGTTCTAATAGAGAATGGACAACCTCATCTAGGAATGGAAACAACTGGTCGACATGACTCCACTGACCATCGACGACAACAACAAAAATGAATTAGCTTCATAGTAAGTATATATTGGCATCTTGTTTTCTTTATCAATCCAGTTTAAGTATATATTGGCATCTTGTTTTCTTTATCAATCCAGTTTAAGTCTATATTATCATCTTGATTTCTTTATCAATCCAGTTATCACCTCTTTAAATAGAAAACTGTAACCAAAGACTCATAACTTCCAATTTCTTCTTTTTAGGTCTTCCTCTCTATCATCGCGCACTTCTTCTTTCAACATTCCTAATTCTTGTACTTATTTGTTTTTATGGTCCGCGGGAGCCCCAATCCCAGTCTATATGACAAACGCATTTAAATTTCCAGAAAGATGTAACACACATTATCAATTTTTGATAAATTTCAAAGAAAACTAATTCAGGAATGCCTTTATTGTATACTGAATTTTGGGTGTCCAGGAACCTTTCTTGTTTGTTCCAAAGAAAACTAATTCGGGACTACTACATTTTTTGTGTCCTATTGTATGCTAAATTTTTTGTCTTGCATGACGTTGTTACTATTCTATTGTATGCTAAATTTTTTGTCTTGCATGACGTTGTTACTATTCTATTGTATGCTAACTTTTTGGGTCTCGAGGAACCTATACTTTGATAAATTTAGATTTTTCTTGTGTCCAGAAGCCTTTTCTTTAAAACAAGCTAATTCAGGAATGTTATTTTTTTTGTGCTTTTCTCCATGAACCTATGTAACAAACGTTATTACTATTCTATTGTTTTCTTTTCAATGTTGATGTAATTTCCAGAGATATGTAACACACATTATTAATTTTTGATAAATTTCTATAGTCCCCAAGTTCGCTTCTCAATTTGTAACCAATTTTGAGCCCGCCAGCCCGAGACCCCGCGATCCAAAAACTTTCTCCCCACAAACATATGTAAAGAAAACTAATTCGGGAATGCTAAATTTTTTGTGTCCAACAAAAGCCTTTGTTTTAAATCAAACTAATTCGGGAATGCTAATTTTTTGGTGTTTTTCTCCACGAACCTATGTAACAGACGCTATTACTATTCTGTTATATTATTTTAAATGATGTAATTTCCATAGATATGTAACAAACATTATTAATTTGTGATAAATTTATATAGTCCGCAAGTCTACTTGTCAATTTCTATATCGTGGAACTCTCGATGCTATTTGTAGGGCACAGAACAACAAAGGCCCAATTTTGAGCGCTCCAGCCCGAGAACCCGCGATCCAAAAACTGGCTAAGTATGGAATAAGGGTTCCATGCATGCTCTATAAAATAAGCCTTTGTTTTAAAGAAAACTAATTCGGGAATGCTAATTTTTTGTGTTTTTCTCCACAAACCTATGCAACAAACGTTATTACTTTTCTATTGTATGCTTTTAAATGATGTAATTTCTAGAGATATGTAACATACATTATTAATTTGTGATAAATTTCTATAGTCCGCAAGTCTGCTTGTCAATTTGTATATCGCAGAACTATCGGTGCTATTTGTAGGGCACGAAACAAGAGAGGCCCAATTTTGAGCCCGCCATTCTGAGAACCCGCGATAAAAAAACTGGCTAAGTATGGAATGAGGGCTCCGTGCATGTACATATTTCGTATCTATAAAACTAAATATCTACTTTATAAAATTACATATTTAGTATGTATAATAGACGTTATTAATATTTTTTTGTCTCTACATGAATGTATGTAAAGAAAACTAATTCGAGAATGCTAAATTTTTTTGTGTCCAAGAACCTTATGTTTTGCATGGAAACATCATGTATTTCAACTTGCTACGCACGTGTCTATACTCGATCGCATTTATTTCCATTCCAACCTGACAAGGACTACGTTGCCATGCAACACTTGTTTAAATTTATTGTTGCAATTTTCTTTAAACAAATTTAACATTTCTATTTCCCCTTCCAACAACTTTAATATTTTGTATCTTACATTTTTTATTTTTTAAACTTCAATACTGAATGAATGTATTAACATTTCGTCAAAATAAGAACAATAATAATAAAATGTTTTTTTTTTTTTTTGTTTTTTTCTTCCATAAGTAATGATGCTCACCTGCTTAATATAATTATGAAAATAGTGTGCCTTGGTCACTATAGATCTGTTGGTGGAAAATGCAAAATTACATCCTGGCTCATCAATTGAATCGTAAATTAAATTAACCGCATCCCCTCACTCCAACGCTTTCAATTTGGAATTTAGTTTTGATATCTATTTTATGCATTTGGCTAACATTTCGATTTTAACCAAATCAAATAATTAAAATTATTACCTAATCGAGTTAACGCTACCGGATCAATTTATTGAATCATTTTAATTTATTAAGACCAAATCGAGTTAATGCCATCAAATTAAATGATTGAATATATTAAAGTATTATGAAAAGTAAAGTTAACCAAAAAAATAATTGGATGATTGTAAGTCTTCCATTAGAGGGGAAAACTCGAGAAAGATGAACTAATCTGCATATTAGAGGGGAAAACTGGAGAAAGATAAACTAAACTTTGGTATGGCTTGGAGTCAACCTCTAAAACTCTTTATCCAAGCTCCATTTTTAGTGACTTTCAAGTATTCATTCATTTTGAATGATTTAAGGAATTAAGGTACAAGATACATAAGGGAAAATTATCGTGTTAGATATAATGTTTATATTGAATTAAGTGTTACTTAAGAATAGAGAAATGTGGAGATCATGTGAGGTAGAGTTTATTTTTGTATGAGTGATTTGGTTCTTAGAGCTAGTTGGACATGATGAATGTTTTCCAACTAGTTAGCTCCTAGATTCGTGTGTAGTTGAGATATTCTCTTGACAAGTTGTTAGTATGGTTAAGGTATTGTGTCTATATTAAGCCAAAACTTGATGTATTTATATGTAACATTATTTAATGTTAATAGAGCACATAAACATAGTTTTGTATGTGTGAAAACAATGTCTACTCTCCCATTTCTTTACATGGTATGAGATCAAGGGGTCATAAATATATAAGAAGGTCTTGGTCAATAGTGAAATGATAAAAAAAGATGAGAATGAAATGTCATTTTGGTCAAGTTCATTAATTAAGACATCATAAAGTGTTTTTGGGCACATGATTGGTGCCAAGGAGTGATGCTAACCTTGGTGTTGTTGTAAATCATTTTGAATTCTTGTTGTTCCTAAAGTGAAATGATGTAATGATGCATATGTGGTTTTTGAGAAGTAGGGGGCGTATGATTGGTTCTACCCGACACCCCAAAGTTTTTTGATCCAAGTTGTAAAGCTTAGCCATAGGAAAATTGATTTCCCTAGGTGTTTTGTAAGCTCTCTTTTTTAGGCCTACATGCATTAGTGTGATAGAACATGTAATCATGTAGAGTGTATCCCTCTTATGCATAAAGAGGATGTGGCATCAAGTTGTGGAATAAACCACTTGGATAGGTACGGAGGTGTACTAGTATGCTAGCTTGATGTTGAATTGGAGAAGTTGAATCTTCAATTAATGGAGGAATGTGCCATAGGGGCTTCACCCTGTTGACCAATATCTTATCACGTTCATTCATAAAGTTTTTTTTTTAATTGTAAAAAATAAGGTTAATATATTGTAGGTATTGGGGGGGGGGGATGTGTGGTTTCAAGGGGTTTATAGGTATTCAGGGGGTATAAAAAGGGGCATCTAGTTGAAATAGGGGTTTATTTTATTGGAAATATGTATTGGGAGGGGGATTCAATAAAAGGATTTTGAGAGATATTTATCAATATCTAGTGAAATTGGGAGTATTCTTTAATATCCCACAAACACATGCGCTATGTCACAGGTTCATAGAGTGAAGACCAAGTAATATCAGAATGTGAGTTGGTAGGGACCAAGTTATGATTAAGCGGGAGTTTAATATGTTGATGAACCATATAGGTGAAAAGGATTCCTAGAGAACTGGTGAGTACAACAGATGGTATCCATGTATCTTGGTAGATGGATTTCTTTTTATATGGACATCAATGATCGGTCTTTTGTAAGTACAAAAGGAAGGAACAAACAAGTTCAAGGATGAAGCCTACAGTGAAGAAAGCCTAAGCGAGTGTATGTACTATAAATCAATTTCCCCATCATGATGGTTAGTGGTCATCCAAAACCACATGTTATATTGAAAAGTTTGTGGTGCTCTAAAAACCACTTTGTAGTGAAAGGTTAATGGTAAGATGAAACACTTGTTATGATGGATGGAAGGTTGTGGTTAGTTCAAAACCACTTGATAATTGTAATGGTTAAAGGTAAGACAAAACCCTTAATGGTGTTATGGTTAGGGGAAACCCAGAAGGCCTAGGATAATTTATGATGAGGGGAAGCAAGTAAAAATAAGGCAACACACTCAAAAAAGCAAGATGACATGAAAATAGTGAACAAAGAATGAAGACCAGTGACAATGCATTTAAGTGAAGCCTAGCCATATGAAGACAAAAGTTGAAGATGAGGACATGACTCAAATGAAGACCAAGACAACCAAAACGAGCATGTAAAAGAAGATTGGACTAGAAGATAAATATTAAGGGGGGTGTTAGATATTATGTTTATCTTGAATTAAGTGTTAGTTAAGAGTAGATAAATGTGAATATCATGTGAGGTAGAGTTTATCTCTATGTGAGTGGTTTGGTTCTATTAGTTAGGAGGTTGTTAGAGTTAGTTGGATATGAGAAATATTCTCCAACTAGTTAGCTCCTAGATTGGTGTGTGGTTGAGATATTCTCTCAACAAGTTTTTAGTATAGTTAAGATATTATGTCCATATTAAGCCAAAGATTAATGTTTATATGTAACATTATTTTATGTTAATAAAGCATGTGAACACAATTTTGTGTGTGTGAAAAAAATATCTACTCTCCCATTTCTCTACACAGATAGAGTTAATCTATAGGACAAATTCAAACTTAAACACATGTGAAGCCAACAAGGAGATTTGAAATTATTGGATTTTTTTTCAAACTTTCAATGGAGCCTATCATAATATTTTTTAAAACTCGATCCTTTAAAATCCACTAATGGTCTATTTTTTGAATTCTATCTGGAATTTCATAAAATATTTATAATTTAATTGAATAATCTTTTAAACTACTCTAATGAGCTTATTGGGGTCCTTTAAAAGTTCTCATCGATGGTTATGCTTCATATCTGTCCGATAACCCAACCGACAGTCTTCTACACCAACTGATTGAATGAAGTTTATGCATCTCCCGATAAAGGATTTTCATCCAAATATTCCATAGGCTTCGTTAAAATCTTCTAATTAGTTTATTATAAAGTTTACAATAAGGCCCATTTAGTCAAAGCCAAAATCCTTTCACATGAGGTCACTTGGTTTTAAAACCCCAAAATTAAGCGGAAATATATTTTTACCTAAATTAAGTTATGTCGACTCGTTTGACATTTTATAGGATTTCAAAACACTTACTAATATTGGCATTATTATAAGGCATCTTAAAGACTTTAATTCATGAAAAAGGTCTCTTGACCTCCTAATGCACCTCTTACCCAATACTTGGTGAAATTGTTGATTTTGCCCAAAACTCTATTCTAAGACAACCAATCATGTAGAAAAATTTCAATGGCCTTCAACAAAGTTGCATTATACTTTGAAGCAGGTCAAAGCCAATAGAAACAAAAATACACAGGGATAATTACAACAAAAAGAACCCAATCAATGTAACCCAATACTTGGTGAAATTGTTGATTTTCCCCAAAACTCTATTTTAAGACAACCAATCATGTAGAAAAATTTCAATGGCCCTCGACAAAGTTGCATTAAACTTTGAAGTAGGTCAAAGCCAATAGAAACAAAAACACACAGCCATAATTACAACAAAAAGAACCCAATCAATGTAATTATAGTTAGGAACATGTAATCATTAATCAATTAAAATTAAAAGAAGCAAAACAAAGGCAACATAGTCGACTACAAAAGGCTTGATTACAATTTTAAAAGGGGGTCTAAGCCAATCAGCTTTGGGGGATATTGAGGTTTCAATAGATGGTGACACACTCGGTGGAGCCATGAATATTTGCTAGGCATAGATGAATTATGAGCATAAAATACACACAATCTCTTATTTCTTGTTTCTCAAGGACATCCAAAAATTGATATGTAGCAGGTCTTGAGAATCTTTTTTCATGAAAGATTTGATGGTAATACCTACATGTTAGATAACGAATTCATATTCTATGCCAAGTGGATGAAACAATAGAGTTCATTTCCCACGTCAATGATCTAGTTTGAAACAATAGAGTTCATTTCCCGAGTCAAAAGATTTTTCACCAAGAATAAATGTGTTATCCATCAAGTGTTGCCCCATTGCTCGCAAGTTCCCATGGCTACAATGGAGTCGGCATGGAATCACAGATCTTGATTTCTTTTCAATGAGCATTTGTATCCCTGGTAGAGATATCTACCTATCCCCCACAACGGATTTTATGAGTAGAACAAAATGACTACATATTATTAACAGATGCTTAACACATAATAACAGAGATACAATAAAATTGGTTTTCTATTCAATAAGGAAATAAGATGAAACTGTAAAACACAGCGGAAAACAAGCTTGCTAGAATGGTGGCGGCTTATCTCTGAGAAGAGATGTGACAACTGCACTCATTCGCAAGAAGATGATTACAATGAGGATCTGAAGGTCTTTTTACAATAAATAGGAGTGTCAAAAACCCTAGACATCCAAAAACCTAACCCTAGGAGATGAAGCGCCAAAAGTCATGTGGGCCCCATTTGGGTAAGTCAGTACATCAACTTCCTGAGGTCATAACTTTTGCATACGATCTCTGTTTTAGGCGTACGATAGCCCATTGGAAAGATATTTCCGAGGAATACAAATAATAATGAAAATTTAATGATGAAATTTTCCAACTGATACGTACCCAAAAAAATTTCGTTTATGGCCTTAAAATGACTTCGGAAGTCCAGGACTTGAAAAACTGCTAAAAATAGTAAATTACCGAAATTGCCAGAATGTTGTTTTGAGCCATCTAGAAAAGGTGGGTGGCCACTGATATCCACTTGGATCATCAATTATACTTCTTTTCCTAATCCTTTTTTTTTAATATATATATATATATATATATATATGTGTGTGTGTGTGTGTGTGTGTGTGTGTGTGTGTGTGTGTGTGCTTTAACAATTGGAGGATGGGGGAAGAAATATGCTTTAACAATTGGAAGATGGGGGAAGCAATTCATAGGGGATGCCTACCATCTATTGAGATTTTTTAATTATTTGTTGCACCTGGTTA
This sequence comes from Picea glauca, assembly GCA_000966675.3. Lineage (NCBI taxonomy): Eukaryota > Viridiplantae > Streptophyta > Pinopsida > Pinales > Pinaceae > Picea > Picea glauca. Next base: position 46,668 of record JZKD02S1936520.1, read on the forward strand.
TTGAAGCATTTCCCTTTTGATTTTCATTCCATAGACTTACAACTCTCTCCTTTCATGCAACCAGTTAATTTAGTGTGTGGATGGGTCCCCAAATACATTAGATTTCTCATGAGCTATGATGTAATGGTAACCAATGATTAATGATTATGGAAATGGTTAGACTAATTACACATTAATCTTGTATATTCATAGTTTTTATTTAAGATTGTCTTTCCTTCTTACTCATAATCGAGCATACCCATGCATAATTTTCTAGACTTATATCCTATGCATGATGGTGCAATTGTCTCAAGAAAACTAAAAAAATCATGTGTAGTTAGCCATAGTTGGTAAACACAAATAAGAACAATGCATACCCTTATCATCTTCATGAAATATGTTTTTTTAAAACAAAATCTAAAAATAACGATCACTTCTAGATGTTAGGAAAGATACAAGTTGCAATATCGAAAGAAAGATAAACAATTGGCATAGGACACATAGATTCAAAAGAAAACTCTTTGTCAAGTGTAAATCTAAATAAGTTTCATATATAAAATATATGAAAAACATAAAACCTTGTACACCACTCATAAACAATCATTTATCATGAGAAGTAAAATACTTATGTAGTGAACCATCATTTTTTTAAAGTGCTCAGTACTAGCTGGTTTGGATTGAAACCAAGTTCTTTGATAAAAAATAATCCCAAGTTATACCACATACTCCTTTGTTCCCTACACACCATACTTTATCAACATATTCCTCTCTAAATTCCCCCTTATTACCAATAGCTTCCCTCATGGTGAAAGAATGCAATATCATTGGGTCACATATACATAAAGATCTCCATAATTCATGATAAACTCTATACCTCCAAGTTTGTTGAAGTTCTATAGGGAATTTTGCTTGTGCAAAAAGCATGTTGGACTAGAAGTTTTCACTAGGAGGACACATCCCATATTTGCACTCAAAAACTTCGTTTAGTCATTTCCCATTATCTTCCAATCATACAACATCAAAATGTTTTAGATAACCCAAACTCTGTAAAATTTTCCAAATTTGAACTTTAGGCCTATAAAGTGAAACTATTTCTTGATTTGAATTCTAATTTGTGAGAAAACCATTTCCAGTGTCTCATCTTTAGAATGCAAATACCATGATTTTAGGCATTACTGTCATAAAAATTTTCAATGGTGTTGTTAATATGGATGGTGTTATCACATGCTTTGTACTTGTGCAAATCCCACCACAATATCTCCAAATATTGTGTAACTATGTAAGAAATTACCATTGTCACCTTAGTAGGATCTTCTTTCATTTTAGTGATGGAAGAGGTCCACCACAAGTGAGGCTTATTTGGTGATCTCAAGGGATCAAAATGTTTTTTAGTAGCTAAGTCTATGTTGGTAAGTTGGTTGTCATTGATGTCAATAGATATAATGGGTGCATTTGAAGAAGTCTACAAGAATCCTTAGAGGTGTGGTAATGGAACCCAAAGTTGTTTGAGGAAAAAGAGGATGAAGGACAATGAAAATGCATGTAACACACTCATATATGGACAATCCTCATTGTGTCGTTTCAATTGGTAGGTGGTACACCACGCGATTCCCCATGGTTAAGGATATGTGCCCTCATGAAGTTGAAAGACCTGAAGAATTTTTAAGAAGACCCTAAACGATTACAACAAGAAGTTTCAAGTCATTAATTAAATACACCTCAAGAAGTCTCTCATTTGTACATTCACACACACAAGTTTATTGAATATATTATATGTGAGAAAGTGAGTTATTGGCGAGTCTACGATAATGAGTTTGAGGAAGTGAAGGAAGTGAAAAAGTGAATGTCTCGTAGTTGCAGATGAGAGTGAGGGATTCTAAGAAACCCTAGTTTGGATGACCCCCGCGGGTCAGACTACTAGTGTCCCAAAAGGCACCCCTGTGGGTTAGTTAGTTCCTATCACTCGAGGCCCCACGTGAGGATAGTCTTCGTCCAACGTGGCTAAGTCAGACCTAATGAAGGATGCTTGTAATAAGTTTCTAAGGCTGTTGAAGGTCTGTATGTCTGTTATCTAATGCACCATGTCTATACATAATCATAGATATGTATTACATGTGTTTTAATGGTTTTGTATTGGTACATGCTTGAGTCATGGTTTGGATATTTGGGAATATACATTGAGGTACATATTGGCTACATGGTTGAGTGATGTCATGGTACATTGTTAGAGGTATACCTTTGTATCTGGTTTGTTATATGTCATCGTTTTTATAGAAACATCTTTGTGATGTTGGTTGATGTATACTCTTGGTATATGTATGAGGCACATTCTTTGGTACTTGGTTGAGGCACATCTTAGGTGCATGGTGTGAGGCATATATTTAACACTTGTATGAGGTACATTTCTTGGTGATATTAATGCATGTTTGAGGCACTTCTTGATGATGTTATAGCACATGTTTGAGGTACATGCATTGGATGTTGTGGTACATTCTTAAGGCATGCTTAGTAATATTGGAACTTGGTTGAGAAACATCATTGATGATATGGTAGAGGTTTTGGTACATGGCTGATGCATGGTATGGTATAGGTTTTGGTACATGGTTGATGCATGGTATTTTACAGGTCTTGGTACATGGTTGATGCATGATAGATTGATAGTGACCCATTGATGTGATAGTGACAGTGACATGCTGATGTATCAATGACAGTGGTAGTTACAAGTTGATCAATGGTAGTAAGAATTTGAGTCTACACTTATATTTCAGGGAGGTAGGACGAGGAAAGAAAAGGGGGTTGTAGCCTCATTCCAGTTGGTGCTAGCGAACAAAGTGAGTTGGAGATTCCTTTATGTTGGATCCTGTAAATGATGGTTTTGCAGCCTCCTTTTGGTTGGATCCGGAGAATAAAGGGAGTTGGAGCTTCCATCATTTTGGAGCCTGTAAACTAGAGGGTTGAAGCCTCCTTCCGGTTGTTGTTGTAGAATTAAAGGAGTTGTATCTTCCTTCATGTTGGAGCCTGTAAATAGGGGGTTGGAGCCTCCTTCTAGTTGGTGTTGGAGAATTGGGAATTTGGTGCTTCCTATGAATGTATTCTTGATATATATAATTAAACATTTCATGGTTTTCTCCCATTTGGGTTTCCACGTAAATTATGGTGTACTATGTATCTGTGGATTTTTATTATGCATTGATGAATGGTATTGTTTATGATGCAATGATATATTGAATGCATAAGTGATAAACTATTGAATACTGTTGATAAATTTAAAGTTTATATATATTGTGATTGAAAGTGGCAAAACGTGCTCATATTGATTCACCCCTCTTGTTATTCCAAAAAATGGTATCAGAGCAGGTTCCTTCAAGAAAAAATCCAACAACTAGAAGGAAGATCATGGAGTGCACTGAAAATGGAACTTTAGTGTTTGATGGTCATAATTATAAGATCTATGAGATATGGAGCTCAAGAGTGCAAACATTTCTAGGATCACAATGTGGGTATGATATTTGGTACATAGTTGTTACAGGATACATCAGTTCAAAGAAACTAAAGATTGTAGCCAAGAAGGAATTGAAGAGAAACAACAAAATAGTAATGGATTTGATCTTGAATGGATTAGTTGATTCGGTAAAAGACAAAGTGGGAAAATGTTCATCATCCAAAGAACTTTGGGATAAGATACATAACCTATACTTTAAGGAATCTCATTCTATCGTAGAGCCAAAGAATACTAATAAGAATAAAGAATATGTTGAAGCCGAAAAAGAAGAAATATTCTCATCACGTCAAATAAATTCACAAGAAGAATATTGTGAAGCAAGCGTAATGGACTTTGAGACTGCACTAATCAGTTCTTTAGGTGAGCTAAATAAAGAAAGAAGGGAAAAAAATTTCCTCAAGGAAGAATTAATCAAGCTAAAGGAAGGTTCTGGGGAAGTCAAGTAGGGTGTAATGAATCTAAAAGCTCAGCTGGATGAAGCCAAAGTGATTGAAGAAATTCTCAAAGATCAGTTGAAATAGAAACAATGTTTAGAATCCCAAATAGTACCACAAAGAAAGGAATCAAATAAGAGAGAAGACATTTTTATTAGTAAACAAGAAACAATACTTGAAGAGGAAATCATCTTCTTGAATACCCAACTCGAAGAAGCAAAGAGAAAAAAAGAAGTCATGAAGATCCAGATGATGAAGAAAGAAGAAGATTGTGAGAAGATTGAAGAAGAAGTCATTACCTTTAGAACAAAAGTTTACAAGCTCAACAAGAATTTTGAAGAGAGAGGAAGCTCCACACCACTAGTAGAGAAAGTTGAAGAAATGTTACAGGCTAATAGAAAGGAAGAATGAAGAGAAGGATAAGAATTATGCGGAAGTCATCAGAGGCCCTACCAAAAAGGAAGTATGCAATCCCTCAAAAAATAACATTCCATAAATGAAGAAGACTCAAGAAGAAGATTACAAAAGAGATGGATATCAAAGAAGACCCTCCAATTTCATGTATCAAAGAAGATTCAATCATTTTGAAGGAAAAAGAGAAGAGAAGATTGTGATCATCCGAGGCATGAATTTAGAAGGAATACATCACAAAGAAGATCATTTACTTCTAGGTATCAAAGTTTCTTTTATGGTTATTGTTTTACTTGTAATAACTTTGGACAAAAAGATGTAGATTGCAGAGCTTATGGAGGAAATGTTGAAGAAAGAGATGCTTATGTGGCCCCATACAATATTGAATGTTACAAATTCCATAACTATGGACACATATCTCATGATTGTAGAAGAATGATGAATACTTCTATGAAATAAAACATTGATATAAGATATATGAAGGTTTGGAAAAGAAAAAAATAATAGGAAAATGAAGAGTAGGTGCATGAAGAGAAGATGAATGAAGTAATTTCAGAAGTCATACTATCAGGATTTGTAGTAGTATGAGATCATGATGAATCTACCGTTAAAGAGAATGATGTCAAAATTCAAGAAGATTATTAAGAGGAAGATTACTTCGCATTAGGTTGGCTTCCTCCACCTTTCTGAGCCATCCAGATAGGAGAATCCCAATAAATATGAATATTTAAGAGGGTGAGTCTAAGAAACAACTCTACAGATCAAAGAACTATCTTTTGAGCAGTCTGAAGTGTTTGCAGATTTTGGAAAGGTAGTTTCATAATGGTTTGATGATAGAAGTGAAGAATGTCTGGTGACAGTTTGATTGTTTGAGGAGCATATTTTGAAAGACATTCCCATGCAGGTATCAAATGAAAATTACGAAGAATATCAGTGGCACACTTTTTAGGAAGAAATTCATGATTGTATAGAGGATTCTAGGCATGTATTCATACAGGGACATATTCAGTACAGATTGTTGCAAACATGTAGATTCTGATTTGCAGATTGAATAGACAACTTGAAGAGTAGGAATATGTTGTAATCAATTGCAATAGATGGGTCGACATTGTGTGTAGTTGAGTATCATAGTCATGGAAAATATTATGACATATGGACATACATGGATTTATGAGATATTTGGAAGGACTAGAAAAATATATGACAGGTGGAATCAACCACTCAAAAGAAGGAAAACAATGAAAGGAATAACATGACAGGGGAAGAGAAATCGTTAGCAGAGGCCGCATTGTTAAAGGATTTTTTTTGAAAAGTATGGTTAATGATGCAAACTTGAAAAGACATGAAGATTTGAAGTCAAGTAAATTTGAATGCTTTTTATATATGTCAGCGAATTAAAATAGGAAGCACCAATGGACAAGCAACCCTGGAAGAGAGGAAATGAAGTATATGAAAGAATCCCCACATTGATATAAACGACATATGTTGGCCCTTGACCATTTTTGGGACTCCAATAGGCTGGTCGAAGGCGTAGCGCAAGGTGAAGCGGATATTGCGGGATCTCTCCCCCTTTTTATGGATTTTTGGGTATAGGGTTTATGTAACGGGTATGGGATGTCGACCCATGGGTTTACACATGCCTTGGTCCCCTTTTTAATGTATAAATAGAAAGCTAGGCGATTTAAGTAGGAGGAGATGTGGCACTAAGTGCTATATTGTGTTGAGTGCAAGTGATGTAAGTAGTTGGATCTACGTGATTGAATTAGCTTTGTGCATACTGTGTGTTGAGAACTTGCAGAGCTAAGTGCAAGTGACTATAAAGAGGATTTGTGCTGTGACTTGACTCAGGGAAGGAGGATCTGGAGAGGTGCACGAAGATCTCTTGTACTATGTGGAGTGGGTTTTGATTCTCTGTTCATGTAAGGAGATTGACAAAAGATAATAAAGAAGATGAAGAGTTGGTGGACGTAGCCCCACGCCGGGGGTGAACCACGTATATCTTGTGTTATGGTTGATTTGTGCATTATGATTGTTATTTGAGTTATGTTTAGTATAGAAATATATGTTAGATGCATCTGATATAGTATCTTAGTTCTTAGTAATGTGAATGAATACTAGATCAGATCTATTTCTATATGCTAAGTGCTTGGATGTGTTAGATCTTGTTGAATACTGCATTGTTCGGTAATTAGGGTTTTCTCCTGCGAAGTGAATAAGGGACAAATAGTAATGAATGTTAACTGCTAAGTGCTCTGTTAAGTATTGTAATCACAAATCTGTGTCCTAGCTAGGTTGCAGACACTTGAGTCCTTCAACCCCCCTTGCATCTACCTTGGGTGAGACTTCATCTTCTTTACAGGTGTTTCCGAAAGGGTCGGTAGTTAGGGTTTTCTTAGTGCGTTGTTGAAGCGTTGAACTTTGGGTCTACCCTTGTGCCAACAAATGGTTCCGTTGCCAGGACCTGAAACTGTGATTGCTAGGAACTAAAGAAAAGAGAAAGCTATGTGTGTAGATATATTGCTTTAGTGGACAATACTCTACTTGACTTGTAAACATTTGTGCTAAGAAAAGAAGACCGATCTGAAGAAAAGAGGTAAGATATTAAAGCTTTGTGCTCTGATAAAGGTAAGATAAGTGAAAATTTTTGTTTCGAAAGAATGGATCTAGGTATGTTTGATAGATTTTTTCCTAGTCTGAAAACTAAGGCACAAATAGAAGAAAGAATATTTGATATGAATAGATCTGATAGAATTAGTGAAAGGTATGTTATTCCTATGCATAGAAAGAATGTTTGGACTAACACATGGATGCAGGATCCTAGAAAGAAATTTTTATAGGTTCAACACTGTGATCCGACTGCGCAACATAGGAAAGGTTGGTGATCGTTTAAAATAAAGAGAGGATTAACCCTTTGTTATAGTTGTAGAAGACCGAGACATCTTGCTAAGGAATGCCCTGGTAGAAGTCCTATTTTCCTTTGTTGTAAGGCTACTGGACACAAAGTTTTGGATTGCTCTAGAATGATTTCCAAAGTTGAAAAGATGAACATGAGACAAGAAGACCACAAGGAAGGTCAAGAGACTAAGAATATGCTCAAGAACCAGAAAGAATCAAGAACTGTATTATTGCAGATGAAAGAAACCCTGAATGATCATAGAGACATCAACTTATCAGAGGCCTTAAAAGAGAAAGTGTGCATAGAAACAAGAATAGGAAACTTCAACATAGACTGTGTTATTGATGAGGAAACACAAGTGAATATCATGATAGAAAGAACTTGGGAAAATTTGGGAAAGCCTGCTATGGTTCCTTCATTGGGAGGAATAGGATTGTTTAAAGGGAAGATGATAAACCTATGTGGAAGACTTACCCAGATACCTATGAGTGCTAATGGAACTTCGACAAAAGAATAATTTGAGGTCGTTAAGTTTGTTCAGAAAAATGCCCCATTTGCTATTTTTCTAGGGAAAACTTAGATTGAGAAAGATCGGATATGAAGGAAACAAGAAGAGGAAGCTTTAGAACAAAAAAAACAAGAAATAAGAGATTTCATGGCTAGGAGAATAACGCACTTACTGGAAGAACATGGAGACAAGTCGAAGCTACTAAGGACCAGAGACCTGGCTATCAAAGTTGAAAGAACACAGGAAGTCTTGAAACCCTTGTCCATACAGGAGAGTAGAGCACCTACTCCAGAAAGAAAAAAAGTATTACTCTCGAAACCTTCGAAAGACCCTCAGTAGTGTGAAGTTACTATGCTAAGAGAGGATAACAACAATAATGGAAAAAGGAACCCAGTAACTTAGATTATAGGAAAGAAAGCTAGAAATCTCAGTAAGAAGAAAACAAAGTTAGAAAAATTGCAGGAAGTTCCAGAGAGGACTTCGCATAAGGAATATTTGTAGAACTATATCTTCGTCGGGATATTAGAACAACATAGATTGGAAATTCACCATGATGAAGAAATATGACCGTTGGAGGTGTCCTGACCATTAGAACGATGCTCCAGAATGGATAGAAACACAGTTATTGAGGGAACGTTCGCCATTGGATTGTTGGGACCGTGTCATAACATATGGAATTACATTAATTGACGCCTTCTTGCCCGTTGGAAGAGTCTGTTACGATGTTCTCTATTTATCCCATTGAGCATTGCACCGTGAACACTTTTTCCAATTGTGATTATCTGAGCCCACAAAGAACTAGTTGCTTTCGCGCAGTGCCTATTGAGAGCTCACCACCCGTTCTATTACATTGAGTGTTTGCTCACCGACAAGAGATATCAGATCTCGAGTGTGTATGTTGGATGACTTAAGCACAGTAGAAAAGTCTTTTGAAGAGATCCTAATAGACCTCATGGCTGAAAAGGTGATGTCCGAAGGCATACAAGCTTCATTGACGCGAGGATTGGAAGCATCCCCGTCGACTGCGGAGCGTCGGTCTAGCCGACCCGCTATTAAGAAACGTAGAAAGCATCGTGATGACTTGACGAATGTGAATCTCATCCCATCTATACTACCTGACTATATCCCACCTTTGGTTGGCATGGTTAGTCATGACAGTGTCCCAAGGGACTTCAACTACACCTTGATCACTACGTACCTCCCGAAGGGGATACATGCAATTGGACTGCAGTTGGGACAGATTATGACGTTGAAGATCAGTGACTTCAACTTGGGAGATTGCAAGAACCATGGAATGATCGAACCGCATAAATATTTGACCAAGACAAAGGGGACGAAGTCAAACATCATCCCCTAGCTGTGGACCATGGACATCGCGAGGTCCACCATCCTAAACGTAATAAAGATGCCCCATTTTGGAAGGCATTAGGAGGTTAACACATGTGTTAAAATCCTATTGACTTGCTTCCATGGTGGTTATTTGTGGCTGGATAGATGCATCACTGTAGATCCGACAATGATCCATTGGATCACTATATTGAGCATGCAAGGACTAGACCCATAAGACTTTTATCCAGGGAAGGCTGCAGATTGTGCCCTGGCATAGAGAATCAAAGACACCTATGGTGACATGGAGAAGGGGAAGCGAGGCTATAGGGTAGCTTCCATCTAGAATGATGCAGTGTGCCTAGCCTGCCAATTGATCACTGGTAAGCTAGTAAGGAAGAACATACCCACGCAGGTCATGGGGTTCATTATTGACCTTGCGGGAAAATGCGTTGATGGACTACAAATGAACTGGGAAAGCTACTGCCTCAACCAGTTAGAGCAAGAATGTCGTGAATCTTAGGATTAGGGCTATGAGTTCCATTTCAGTTGGCTGCTGATCCTCATTGCCTTCATTGCCTAGGAGATGATGGAAGGAGTGACCTTCCATGAGATTGAGCTGTCCAAAGCCCTTGCTGTGAAGTTCACCACGCTTTGGTACTCGAGCGACATTGATAAACAATGGTAGTCAAATGAAGTGTTCGACACCTATTACCTGCAGTTGAAGAGGGCTATTGAGTCTTTCCCTCATATGACGTCGAACACCTTGCACAAGTTCACACCATTTGTAAAGTTCCACGCAGATAGAAATTTTATTTATATCACTGCGCGCGGAGATGAACATAAATAAGAGATTCAATCCTAATATAAGCTCACTGAGGAGGACATGGAAGAAATAACTAAGGAATGGTCAGCAAATTCCTTATACCAGTCGACCAGGCAGAACTATATAACCCTGACCTCATTGGTAGTTCTGTGGTCACTCGTGAAGAATATGATGTGCCCAACAGTAGCAGGAGGAAAAAGAAGGAAGAGGTACAGGAGTCGAACAATGCATCAGAAGAGACTGCTTCASATTCACCTGGAGGGGGAGGAGGTGACGAAGTAKACAAGGAAGAAAACGAYGGGAAAKAAGAMAAACCAGAGAAGGATGAAGTAACACCACCTAGGGATCCCMTTGAAGAATCYGAGACATACAAGAAAAKAAAGGTTTCCCACATGAAACCTACWTCGYGAAAGAAGTCAAAAGCCGATAAACCACCATTTCAGACTGTGTTAACGGTGGATGAAATTTACCTTATCATTKCTACTGTGTCAGACACCTCAGAGGATATCTTACAATGCAATGAAGAAAAATAGGAAACCATGTATGACACGATTRCAAYAGAGTTGAAAGGGGTACAACAAGCCCTCTATTCCAGCCGCGTAGTGTCTAATGCACCTCTMYCATCAGAAGGAACATAGTTGGGAGATGAACTTTTCCAGCTATGCAGGATAGCAGATGCGATGGAAKMTCGGMTTTGTCRTTTCCAAGAAGAAAAAGAACATGCCATAGAGGCCCTGAAGTAAGAAAAAKAGGAAGCCATAGAGMAATGAAGGGTTGCATAGCAAGAAAAAGACGACCTCTAGGAGAAGTTTGCATAGGATAGAGCACATATCCAGAAGGAAAAAGAACAGTTGCTTGCAGAGCAGATTGGAGTTAAAGAAGAAATCACTAGAGCACTTCGCTATGTAACGGGCTTAGAAAAGATGGAAGGACACCCAGTGGAGAGTTAGGTGGGGAAGATTGCTGAAGCCATTCAATAGCTCCAACAAAGAGTAACAGAACTAGAATTACAAGCAGTGCCAGGCACTCCATAGCAAGTGCGATACCAAAGGGAAGAAACTGCCCGGAGCACAGTCTAGATAGTCAAGGCATTGACATTATAATGAAAACATATCAGTAGTCAAAGTGCGCAAACATACGAGCACCTTGCAAAGGACCCTGAACTAAGGACACTGGAGTCACATCTACAAAAGGAAAAGAAACAAGAAACAAAAGTGCAAGCACAGTTAAAGACATTATCAATGGTCGAGAGGATAAAAAGGTCCCAAGGACAACGCATGGTTCAGTAGGAGGTCCATGCCATCCAGAGAAAGGTCATGGAAGTGACTCATAAGCTCCAGCGAGTGCAGGATGAAGATTGCACACTTTTTGAGGAAATTGAAGGACGAGGTGCAGAACTGGAACAAGTGGTCACCACAGTAGAACAACGATTGGAAGGACCTGTGACTGAGAAAGTTATCCAGAAGTTCGCTGAGCAGGAGGCTCTGGTGAAGAAGTAGGTTGAAGCAGCTTGAGCCAAACTGAAGGCCTTCGAGGCAGAGTTACCCAGATCAGAGTGACTTGGGACAAGTCACATGTGAGTGTTGGGGGCCTGTTGGCCCTTGACCAAGTTTTGGAGAACCTTGGTCATGTTTGAACTTTTTGGGACTTCGACAGGTTGGTCAAGGGTGGAGCGCAAGGCAAAGTGGAGATCGCGAGATCTCACCCCCTTATTAGGGATTTTTTGGTTTAGGGTTTATGTAACGGGTATGGGATGTTGACCCATGGGTTTACCCATGCCTTGGCCCCTTTTGTAATGTATAAATAGAAATATAGGTGATGTAAGTAGGAGGAGATGTGGTGCTAAGTGATATATTGTGTTGAGTGCAAGTTATGTAAGTAGTTGGATCTATGTGATTGAGTTAGCTTTGTGCATACCATGTTTTGAGAACTTGCAGAGCTAAGTGAAAGTGATTTCAAAAAGGATTTGTGCTGTGACCTGACTCGGGGAAGGAGGATCTCGCGAGGTGTGCACAGATCTCCTGTCCTATGCAGAGTGGGCTTTGATTCTCTGTGCATGTAAGGAGATTGATAGACGATAATAAATAAGATGAAGAGTTGGTGGACGTAGCCCAATTCTGGGGGTGAACCACACATATCCTATGTTATGGTTTCTTTGTGCATTATGATTGTTATTTGAGTTATGTTTAGTATACAAATATATGTTAGATGCATCTGATATAGTAGATTAGTGCTTAGTAATGTGAATGAATACTAGATCAGATCTATTTCTATATGCTAAGTGCTTGAATGTGTTAGATCTTGTTGAATATTGCACTGTTATGTAATTAGGGTTTTCTCCTGCGAAGTGGATAAGGGATAAATAGTAATGAATGTTAACTGCTAAGTGCTCTGTTAAATATTGTAATCATAGATTTGTGTCCCAGCTAGGTTGCAGACACTTGATTCTAGCAACCCCCCTGCATCTACCTCGGGTGAGAGTTCATCTGCTTCGTAGGTGTTGTCGAAAGGGATGATAGTTAGGGTTTTGTTGGTGCGCTGTTGAAGAATTGAACCCTAGGTATTCCCCTGTGCCAACAACATATTGTAGAGAAATCAAGGGAATAAATATCATCGGAGAGAGAGAGAGAAGATTAGAAGAATGAAGACATTGGGATATATATCGACAGGGTAAGTTACCCTTTTTCCCATGATGTCAAAGGGGGAGAAAGAGAAATATCAGAAGTAGGAAGGCAGGGGGAGTATCCCCAAGGGGAGACACCCTTTTCCATTGATGTCAAAGGGGGAAAGAAACATCAGAAGAGATACATGAGAAAACATGGTCACAAGGGGAGTATGCGTTTTGGAGTCAATGCCAAAGGGGGAGATTGTTGGTAAGTTGGTTGTCATTGATGTCAACAGACGTAGTTGTTGGGTTGCTATATTCTTTTTAGTGAAATTCTAGTTGAGGTGTATTGAATGACAATCGAAGGTCAAGGTGGATCGATAGTAAGTCGAAGGTCGAGGAAGTCGACTGGGAAAAGTCAAAGTCAAAGATATTAATGACAAGTCACCTGACAAGAGGTCGAAGTGTGGGTATGAGATGACTGACTAGAGACCGAATGGAGGATCTACTGGTAGTCGACTGGTAACCTGACTTGTATTCGATTGCAAAAGAATCTCGAGATTTGCAGGATTTGTAGTCAATGATATGAACAGATCTGTAACCATTTTTGGGTGCCAATATTTAGGGTTTTTCCTGTTGTAAATCCTATAATTAAGTGTTTTGTAAGGCCATAAAGGATAATGTTGTAATGCACTTATGCATGTTAATGCACGTGTAATTGTAGGTTGTTGGTCATGCATATTTAAGCCGAATTGGCTATAGGGTTGTTCTTTCGTAGACAAGAGGGTATGATATCGATTGTGTTAGGTGTGGACCAAGGTTAAACATGTAACCTTTTATTCAGATTGAATAAGAAAACAAGAGAGAAGAGTGCTCAAAGGAAAGTTGGTTTTCCCAGTTAAGGTTTTCCAGGGTAAAATATCGATGTACTGTGTGATTTCTTGTGTCATTTTTCGTTCTTGATTAAATTCTTCTTCTCTTCTACTAGGATTAGTGTGGAAGTGTGTCTTTCATTTCTTGACATTTTCTATCCAAGCTTAGGTTTTCCCTGAAAAATGAGTTATCAAAGCGGTGATATGCTTTGGCGAGTATATCAGATCTTGATTTTCCAATCTTGAATCTGAGAAGTAAACCCTAGGTACAATAAGAGTTGTAAGTCATAATTTATGTTAAATATCATGGTAAAGAATGGCGAGCAGTTCCATAATAGAGATAGAAAATTCAATGGCCATAATTTTAAGCTTTAGAAGCTTAAAATGGAAGATCTTCTTGTGGATTGAGAACAATGGAGAACAGTCTATCCAGGTACCCAGCCGATAGGAATGTCGATGAAAGAATGGGAGAAACTCGAAAGAAAATAAAGAAGTATGATTCGACTTTTTCTTGCAGATTCAATGCTACCAAATGTCTCAGGTGAATATTCAACCAAGATACTATGGGAAAAGATGGGAATCCTATACCAGTCGAACTCTCTAGTAAAGGAGTTGTTTCTCATAAAGAAACTGTATCTTCTGAGGATGACTGAGGGTGGCTCAGTGAATGAGAATTTAAATGCGTTTAATATGGTGTTAAGTCAGTTATCATTTGTGGATATTAAGATCACTAATGAGGATAAATGTATTATCCTATTATGTTCTATGCTAGACTCCTATGATATATTAGTCATGTCTATTGGGAGTAATACAACCAAAATAGCACTAGAGGACATGGTTGCTTCTCTACTATCAGAATAAATGATAAGGAAGAACATGGAAGGATTGACCAAAGATTCTCTGGTAGTGAGAGATCGAAAGATGGATAGAGATAAATGTAGATTCTCTGATAGAAAGTTCAAGTTGAAGG
>JZKD02S1936531.1:0-11011 GCA_000966675.3 Picea glauca
TAAAACATGTACTTGAAAAAGAACACAAAGAAAGAGTGTACTAGTTTGGCAAAGGGGGCCCTCCAATGCTTCACTGGTACACTTGAGTTGACTCGGCTAAGAAAGAGCTCCAACATCATTCAAATCATCATATCATAAGCATTCACATGAACAAAACACAGAGCTGATCTTCAAGAGTGCAAATTCCAAAGTTTCTTCATTCACATCAAATTGTCTTACTAGTCTAAGCTTAAGAGTATTTATACAAGAGTCTCAAAACTAAAAATGCTAATAAGTCCCCTAAATATCATGATCAGATCCATAATATCCTAGGAGGGTCGAATGCCTCCTTCAGATCCACAATATATGGTCATATCCCACGAAAATCCAAAACTGTCCAAAATTTAAGGCTGAAACAGGGTATTTTCTGCTGAAGTGGCCTTGTTTGACCAGCGTTGACCGGACATCTGGAAGGCTCAAATTTCAAATCTGATAGCTCATTATCCATCCTTGTACATCAAGGAACACGACCCAAGTCTTATATTTCACCCAGGTGTCCTGCAAGTATACAAACCATGGAGCTTTTACGGGATTTAGTCAAATCTTGTAATTTCTGATAAATTTTCAATTTTAATGCTAAAATTTAGAAAACTCAATTCTTAAGCTAAAGAATGAAAAATATACCTTCCATAGGCTGTTTCATGGAAAATATGGAATGAAATGAAGGCAAAATGGATGGATATAGAGGCAAAAGTGTGGTTTATAGAGCAAAATGGAAGCATAAAAATGTACTCAACACCACGTATACCTTGTGTAGTGTGTGATTGATGCTATGTTCTTTTTCATTTGGTATATCGTTATTACATTACTGTGTTAGATTTGATATATAGTCTTGGGGAGTAGATATAAGTTTATAAATGATATATGCATGATGTACTATTCTAGTATTAGATCCACTTGATATTCCCTTTGGTTGTAGACATCTCTGTCTTGCAACCCCCCCATAGCTGCTTCGGGTGAGACTGTATCTACTTCGCAGGTGTTTCTGAAAGGGACAGTAGTTAGGGATTTTTGGTGTGCTCTTGGAGATGAACCATGGGTCTGCCCTTGTGCCAACAAATGGTTCTGTTGCCAGGACAAGAATATTCTTGAGGGAATGTCAAGGTGGTTTCCATCAAAGACAAAAATTCAAAAGTGGATAGAGGACCAAGGAAAGGACTTTGTTGAAGCCTAGAACAAGAACCCTAATATTAGTATAGAGGATTGGTTGGAGAGATATATCTTTACTAATATACATGAAATTTTCTTTGGAGGAATCCATCAGGAGCTATATGAGTGGTTAGCTAGGTTAGAAGATACCCAGTTTGAGATCAGATCTAGACGTCATGTGGTTTGGACACCAACGCTGATTAATAAGGTCAATAAAGTTGATAACGCCATGTCAATAGAAATAGATCACTGGTTTGATAACACCATTGGAGGGTACATCACCGAGTTTGATGTTGACAAAGTAGAGTCATATAGCCAAGTCCAGAGATATTTCATCAAGGGACCCAGAGGAAAATTTTTACATTTTCTGAAGCAGAGGATTAAGATGCTATTTCATGAGAAGAACATATTGAAGATACAGTAGATTGGTCAGATTTGAAAAAGCTAATGTTCAAGAATTCAGACAGTTATAGCGACACAGAGGTTGGACATGCGCACAGTGGGAGAGCATTCAGAGAAGTTCATCTTGTGAACCTGTTTAAGAAGAAATATGGGGACGAGGGTTTATATAGTGGAGAAGAGGTAGATCTGACGGACGAAGAGCATTCAGAACCTATTGGGACAGAGGAAGGGAAAGCTGAAGAACCTCGCTGGGAAGAGACAAAAACTTCAGGAACTACGCAGACTGCTGAAGTGAGTACTATTATCCCTCCTGTTGATTCAATAGCATTAAGAAATCAGAGTAATCCAAGCCACCAGAGCATTCAGAGCACTGTCACTGGTAGTCCACCACATACTTAGTCAGGAACCCTAGGAATATCTATGGCAGATGAAATAAGGCTCCCTATTTTTAGGGGATATGGATCTGAAGATCCTGATTAGCATTGGTTCCTATGTGAAGCCATATGGAATATTAAGAATGTCACCGATGAAGCTGTTAAAATAACTCAGTTTAGTACTACCCTAAGGGATCACGCACTGAGCTGGTACATGAAGCTTGTCCAAGTACTTGCACAACCTAAGCCATTGAATGAGATTAAGAATGCATTGATTGCAGATTTCAAGAAGCCCAAATCAAAGTCACAATGTATTACAAAGTTGAAAGAGATCAAGCAGAAGGTAGTTGAACCTGTTTGGGAATTCGATCAGAGATTCAAGAACTTAACAGGTCGATTGAATTTTTAGATCCCAGATGAGCAGAACAAAGAATGGTTCATTGTTGCCCTCTTACCACACATCAGAGTTCCTCTGATGCAACAGAAGATTGCTTCGCAGGCTGAGGCACTGGAGATCACCATGAAGTTAGAATCAATCCCTATGGGAGAATCCAGCTCAAGTATGATTCAAATATTGAGTCAACTAACTAGTTTCTCTCTGCAGGTCGAAGATATGAAGAAAGACAAGGGAAAAGATAAAAGAGAATACATCTAGTGTGTCAGATGCAGATTAGAAGGCCATGGCAAGGAACATTGTTCCCTATTTCATGAATACTTGGCCTCTGGAGCTCTGAGCCCTTTGAAGAAAGTCACCCTACCATGGTGCGAGGTATGCAGAAATAGAAATTTCCTTGGTGAGTGCTATTACATGCAAAAATATGTTCAGACATCCACAAATTTGTATTCCACATTATATAAGTCCCTGGGGCATGATGATAGGGATTGTAGGGCTTATGACCTCATGCATGAAAGGTCAAGATACATATACAAAATTCAAGGAGAAGTACAACAAGAAGGAAACACTACGTAGTATAACTCCCCTGGGAGAGGAAACTTCAATCCTCACAGTGGATTTAGAGGATGAGGAAGAGGAGGAGGAGGTATGGGTTGAGGCCAAGGACATATCATTTGTTACAAATTCACACAACTAGGACACTTAGCAAGGGACTATCAGAACCCTTGCACCACTTGCAGCTACTACAACTCTTTCGAGCATGTCATCAAGGAATGTCTAGAATTGTTGGCTAAAATTCAAGAGAAACGGGGACCTTAGCAGAACCCGCAAGTGCAACTGATATATGATGAACCTCACAGAGAAGACCCTAGAGTCATTGTTATCACTAGAAGAGGCATTGTTACAGGAGAAGACAGATTGACCCAAGGAAAGACTACAGAAGACTCAGGAGTTCAGAAAGCTACAGAGAAGACCCAAAGTTTTGATGCAAAGAAAGAAAGACAAATATTTGAGGAGGCAAGAAAAGATTTCAAAGCAGACCAAGGCTCTTCATCAAAGACATGGCCAGAATTAATAGAATATGGAATTCCTCTTGCATTCGCTCATTCTTCTTCGCCAAAAGAGGGACAATAGGTAAGAAAGATCATGGAATTTTTATGTACTTGTATTAAGTTGATTCAGGATGAGAGTGTTATACAAGAGCTACAAAATTTAATCAGATAGTATGAGATAGGAAGGATAGATCCTTTATTGAATAAAGCAGTACATCAACTATCCAAGAAGAGGAGGACAAATAAGGAACTACACTTGAATGCTTAGATAGGAGAATATGATATAGACTATGTAGTCCTCGACTTAGGGTCGGAGGTCAATGTCATGATGAAGAAAACTGGGCACTGATGGGAAAACCGAAGTTGATCTATTCCCTTATCAGGCTTAGGATGGCTAATCAGCAGGAAATAAGCCCTTTTGGCAGATTGGAACATGTCCCTCTGGACATTGATGGAGTAAGAACATTTTTAGATTTTGAGGTAATTGAGATAGTTGATGATAGATGCCCTTACCTTGTGCTATTAGGAATTGTTTGGGATTTCACTAATTCCACTGTGGTTGATTTAAAGAAAATAAGAATGACATTTGAAAGAGATGGCCTTAGGTTCATTGCACCATTATATCCAGATGAAGGTCAGCGATACACAGAACCCATCAGAGAAGGAGATCGCGCATATGAACTGGAAAACACATGCAAACTAACAGCCAGACAACAGGATTACATTAATCCTATGGCCAATGGAAACCTAAGTTGAAGAAGTGACAACGCATGTTCATCAGATTCAGAAGAAGCACTGGAGAACTGGCAGAAAAAAATGTATGAAGTATCTACAAGGATATGTGCTATATTAACTAGAGATGTTCGTTGGATCAACACAATAGTAAGTAACTTTCCCACCTTTGATGGTTTGAATCATTTATAAACCTTCTTGTTGAAATTCAAAGAAAGTGTACCAACACAACATGAATTGTTGGAAATGAATGAGGCCTTGAAAGCAACATTGGCAAGATGGTGGGGGACACACAAAAGAAACATTACAGAATGGGTATAATGTCATATCCCGATGACTACGCGTTTCTCAGCACAAGTGGAAGGTTGCGAAGTTCGGTACACAGGTCGAAGCTGCCCAAAGGACCATGTGCGAAGTTCCAAGGAATCCTAGAGACACATTCCTCAAGAGTAGTGGGTGCACAAGTTCATTAACACACTAGACACAACCCCTATCAACTGGTACCTTCAAGCGAAGCTACACCTCATCACTGTAGATTAGGAAGGTATGACTAAAAAATTTGTAGCCACCTTCTTATTTGATAGTCAATATCCTTTAGTAGTTCAAGCATTACATATTGTAAGACATAAAGTATTTGAGGAGGCCTCTAGCCTCCCTTTAGAACAAGAAGAGGATGAATGGACTGCACCTCTCCAGAAACTGCAAGGTTGTTACAACATCAATGCTAATGAACATGATGATCTGAGGAAGGTGAACATCACAGAAATAGAAGGCCAGAGAGATGTGGAAGGACCAGGAGTTTAGATACCATTCATTGGACAACCAATCAAGATTAAGAAGGTCAACATTGGAATAGAGCAGACACCGAAGCTTGCAAATGTTGGAGATTACTAGGATGTTGCTACTATTGATAAAATCATAGAGTTACTGCACGGATATTAGGACTTGTTTCCGACTAAGTTTATTGATATGAAGGGAATTAAAGGGCCTATGGGAGAGATGAGGATCACTTTGAAACCAGATGCAAGACTAGTCAAATAGATACCCTATAGATTGAACCCTAAATATAAGGAGAAAGTGAAGATTGAGCTTGACAGAATGCTGGAAGCAGGAATTATAGAACCTGTTGAAGAGTCAGAATGGATTAGCCCTATGGTGGTACAAGACAAGAAGACAGGAGAAATCAGAATCTATGTAGATGTCATGTAGCTAAATGATGCATGTTTACATGACCCCTTCCCTACACCATTCACTGACGAAGTGTTAGATAATGTGGGAGGTCGAGAGGTATATTCTTTTACCAATGGATTTTCAAGATACCATCACATTCAGATTGCCCAGGAAGAACACCATAAGACCACATTTGCAATATAATGGGGATCCTACCATTATATAGTGATTCCATTTGAATTGAAGAATGCCCTAGCTATATTTTCCAGGGTGGTGGTCGAAGCATTCAAGGAGTTTCTGCATAAATTTCTAGAAGCATATTTTGATGATTAGACTGTTTTTAGTTTA
Organism: Picea glauca; assembly: GCA_000966675.3. Taxonomy (NCBI): domain Eukaryota; kingdom Viridiplantae; phylum Streptophyta; class Pinopsida; order Pinales; family Pinaceae; genus Picea; species Picea glauca. The sequence goes on from JZKD02S1936531.1 coordinate 5,661, forward strand.
TTGGAAAATTGTATTGGATGTCTCAGGCTAATGTTGGACAAATGCAGGAAGTGTCAAATTTCCTTGAATCTGAAGAAGTGCATATTCTTCTTACCATTTGGAGTATTATTAGGTCATATTGTATGTAAGAATGGATTGTTGGTAGATCCATCTAAAATTACCATTATTGTTGATCTACCCCCTCCTACTTTAGTCAAATAGTTGTGCACTGCGTTGGGACATATTGGATATTATAGGAAGTTCATTAAAGGATATTCCCAAATTACAACACCCATGGAGAAGCTTTTGAAGAAATATTGTCAGTTCAGTTGGACAAAAGAATGCCAGCAGAGATTCGACACATTGAAACAAAAAATGGTTATTGCACTTATTCTGGTTTTCTGAGATTGGATCAAGGAGTTTCATGTGCATGTCGATGCATCTTATATTGCCTTAGGAGCAGTGTTAGCACAACCTGGGGAAGGAGATATTGACCATACGTTATATTTTTCTAGCAGGAATCTATCAACAACAAAGATCAACTACACCACCACTGAGAGAGAAGGGTTAGCCATGGTGTATGCACTGCATAAATTTTGCCACTACTTGTTGGGAGGCCAGTTTAAAATCTTTACTGATCACTCTGCATTGAAATAACTAGTCAACAAGCTAGTGTTGGGGGGGAGAATATGAATATGGATTTTTCTATTTCAGGAATATGAATTCGAGATCGTAGTTAAGCCATGAAGAATGAAAAAAGGTCCTGACCACTTGTCGAGGTTAGAACATGGAGAAGAACCCACTAGTTTGGAGGACACACTGTCAGATGCAGAGTTGCTAGCCATTAGAAGGATTGATGACCACTTCGCAGAGATAGTCCAATTCCTATCAACAGGAATGGCACCGAGTGAATATACAATTCCCCAGAAGAAACATCCAGTAGTGCGCGTTGCAGACTTCTCACTTATAGCTGGACTGCTATACAAAATGGGACCTGATGAGATATTGAGAAGGTGTGTTATGGAGGAAAAGCAACCATTGATTCTCACACAAGCTCATGAAGGTATTGTAGGAGGAAACTATGCAGCGAAAGTAATTGCACAAAAGGTTCTTAGAGTTGGCCTTTGGTGGCCTACCTTACACAAAGATGCTAAAGACTATTACAGAGCCTATGATGTATGCCAAAGAGTTGGGAAACCATCCAGAAGAGATGAAATGACCTTAGCACCGCAACTGACCCTACAGGAATTTGAGAAATGGGCCATTGACTTCATGGGACCTATAAACCCACCAAGCAAGCGCACAAGAGCAAGGTACATCATTACTGCGACAAAATATTTGACCAGATGGGCTGAAGCAAGAGTAGTTAAGGATTGTAGTGAAACTACAGCTGCATGCTTAATATTTGATGACATCATAACTAGGTTTGGATGCCCAAAGATCCTCATGAGTGATCAAGGCACACATTTCATAAATAAAATAGTTGAATCCATGACTGAGGAATTTTCAGTCCACCATTAGAAGAGCACGCCTTACCATCCACAAGAAAATGGGATAGTGGAAGAATTCAACAAGATCTTGGAGACAATGCTGATGAATATTTGCAGTGTGAACAGGGATGACTGGGATTTAAGAGTACCAACAGTACTATGGGCCTATAGAACCACTTGCAAGAAGCTAAAACTGCAGAGCCCTTTTAAGTTGGTATATGGTCTCAAAGATGTTGTCCCCATGGAATACTTGGTACCAAGCTTAATAATTGTTGCCTTTACAGATATGGATGACATAGGCCCTGTTCAAGAAAGGCTTGCATAGTTGATCGAACTAGAAGAAGATAGATTTATTGCAGAATTCCATCAGTAGGTACAGAAGGAAAGAGAGAAGGCCTACCATTAAAGACACATTAAGAAGAGGGCAATTAAACAAGGCGATCTAGTATTGGTATATGACAGTAAGTTCATGAAACATCCTGGGAAGTTCAGAACGCATTGGCTTGGGCCATATGACGTCACCTATGTTACAGAAGGAGGAGCTGAGTAGTTGAAGACTTTGAAGGGAGAATGGAAGGAAGGATTAGTGAATGGGAGCCGATTGAAGTTGTATTATGACAACCACCTGCCTCATATCTCTCAATAAAATATTGAGGAAAAAGGGTCTAGGTACCAGGTGCAGTTGAAACTAGGTACTAGACACAGAAAAGATAGTCTGCACAAGGAAGGAGAGGAGGCATAGAGAAGAAATCAAAGGTTTCACTACGCAGTCTGAAGTCGAAGTAAAATAGAAAGGATAGATCTGAAGTGCCTCGTGACGAGTCACAGGTGAGTGTTGGGGGCCTGTTGGCCCTTGGTTATGAAAGTTAGTGAAGAACAAGGAAGAAAAGGAAAAATGTGAGCTGCGCGGAAGACACAATGACTGTTACTGGGTCGAAGTAAGAAAAAGAGCAGAAAAGATGGAGAGAAGTAAGAGAAATCAATCCATTGGATGAGGATATCGAGGATGACAAATCAACAATAAATATGGATCGTGGACAACTCATCAAGAGGAAAAAGCCACTGTTGGATGATTTGGAGAACCGCATGAGAAGGAAGGAAAGACGGGTTGATGAAGCCCTGAAAGCATGGGTTAAGTTGACCTAGGGTTTTAGACACCTAGGGTTTTGGTATCTAGGGTTTTGACACCAAGGTTTCATCCTAAGGATGTCGGTGAGTGATTGTAATGTATAAATATAAGTTAAGAGGACCTGGGTTGGGTTGTTGTTGTTGGTGTTACTATTGTCATTGTGTGATTGAGTGAGTAATATCGAGTGAGAAAGAAGTGTTGAGTACGAGAGCCTTCTATATTGTAATATCTTCAGTTGGGTGTGAATATCAACCCTACAGCTGGGTGCACAGGGAGGGGAGAGATAGAGAGAAGAAGAGAGAAGATCTGGTAGCTGAGAGCACAGACAAGAACTATATGCTTCATCTTAATATATCATAAATCACAGTTCTGTGGATGTAGCTCTAGAGAGAGGGTGAACCATGTATACCTTGTGTAGTGTGTGATTGATGCTATGTTCTTTGTCATTTGGTATACGATTATTGCATTACTTTGTTAGATATGATAGATAGTTGTGTGGAGTAGATCTAAGCTGATAAGTGATATATGCATGATGTATTGTTCTAGTATTAGATCCACTTGATATTCACCTTGGTTGTATAAATCTTTGTCATGCAACCCCCCCATAACTGCTTCGGGTGAGACTGCATCTGCTTCATAGGTGTTGTCGAAAGGGCCATTAGTTAGGGCTTGTTGGTGTACTCTTAGAGATGAACCATGGGTCTGGCCCTGTGCCAAAAACTGGCCCATTAGGAAGTGGTGGCCCGAGGGTTAGATGGATGGGGTACTTGACCTAACAATGCATAGGTAGCTCGGTAGGTGAGGAGAATATATCTGAGTATGATTCTGCGAAATTATCCACTTTCTTCTACTGTGTGGAGAGTTCGACCGTGGAGACTTGGAAAGTTGTGACATGATGTTTTTCACCTCTATGGAAAATATTAGTAACTTGGAAAATTGCAGTGCTCCCGCTATCACATGTTGTATTCTTATCATCCAATTGTTTGGTGCAATATGTTCTTCCTTTACACCACATGGGTTTGTGATGTTTCACCTATTGTATGCTTGACATGTTATAAATTCATTGTCAGAAATTGATAACTATATGTGTGTACAATGTAATTTGAGGGACAAAAGAACAACAAAAAAATGGGAATTAAAAACTAAAAACCAGTCAGAAATTCTTATCGTTCTATCTTTTCCACCATATGCTAAATCAATTTCCTTCTATGCAAGATTTATATCATTATCTAAATGAGCTCTTCTAATCAAATCCAGCACCCAATTCCATGATAAACTATGTAAAGCTTCATTATATCATTTTATTCATACCTTCATCCCATCGAGATTATTTGCAATGTATAAATGCAATGCATTCCACTCTCCATTACCTAAATGAAAAAAAGGAAAATATGTTTAGTGGAGTAATCAAACTTAAAAATATGTGTATGAAGATATTAATTACAATAAAAGATAATACCTTTTACTTTTATCAATCTTCCTTTTCCCAAAAACACCTCCCCTTCAAATTTGTTGGTGGAACTGTCATCCCAAAGGAGAGGCACATTAATATCACCCACTATTTGGGGTAATACTTACTAAAATACATCGTGCATTGTATACCATATAGCATTCAACCATTGATCCCTATGGATGTGATATTTGTCTAACAAAACCATTCAACACCTTCAAGTGCTTCTCCACCAACCAAGTTTACCTTGTGTGTATGGGTTCACATAATTCAATCTACTTGACTAGGTGTATGAGGTAATGTTCTTGTGCATTCAAAAGTCTTAGAGGAATATACTTTTTCAATTCATGCATTAAATGATAAATCTCTCTCTTCTAATACTTGATATCTTCTTTATGGACTTCTTTAGATGACAACAACCTAAAAGTGTAAATAAGTCACGTCTCAACATAAAATTATATAGTTCAAGTAAATCTAATGTCAACAAGTTCTATGAGTAACATTTCAATTATAACTTCTTACTTACCTAATGTTAGAAAAACAGGATCGCAGAGAAAGAAAATAAAACAAATGATGAAATAAAACACAGAATATACACAATACAATAGAGACACAAATATATGTGTTTCACACAGTGTGGGCTACGTCCACTAGAGAAATTGTCGAGTCCTTCCTTTTAATTATCCAACAAAATGAAGGGATACAACCTACATCTCAACCGTTGTAACTTCCTCTTCTTCCTCTTACAGTCCCCTCTCTTAGAATACAATAATCACACACATACAAAGCCGCAATACAATTCCTTCATAAAAAAGGGTTGATTTCTAGGGAAAATATCCCTAGAATAACTTCTACCGTCAGATCTGCGACCTTATAATGAATGGTCTAGATTGACTATGAAATTACAATATTTTACAAGAATTTTTTTTCCAATATTTCTCTTTGGGGGCTCTGCCCCTGAATCCCCCACCAGAGGGGGGGGGTGGGCTTCGCCCCTCCTTGGACACCCTGACAACAATTTTGGGAGGGAAAGCCCCCCCACACACCCCCGTTAGGGAATGGGGTCCAAGCATGGTTGAAACACACCTATGAATAAGGAAGATAATCAGGCTCCACAACCAACAATCTCCCACTTGGAGATTGATCACAACTACTCCACTTTTTTTGTACTCGATGGACTATAAGCCACCTTGGACCTGGAAAATTTCTCATCTTCACCTTCATGCTTAAATACCAACTGAAACTAAGCATGAACTTATTTTCTCCCTGGTTACTGCCTTTGTTAACATGTCTGCATGATTCT
>JZKD02S1936531.1:25487-38013 GCA_000966675.3 Picea glauca
TCCTTTAGTATGAGTAGCTAGGGATTGATCTTCGTCTCTTGATAGTAAATCTTCTCGGTTAGCTACTCTTGATTCTTCTTGAATACATTCTTCCCAAAGACTGTCAAATTTTAGTTTCTTCATTCTGGCACAAATAGTTTGGATGAATGCATCCCAAGGTCTTGTGATACCATTAAGGGACATCATTATGAGTTCATCTTTGTCTATAGTATCTCCAATAGCTTCTAGTTGTTCATTGAATTGAGATATCCTCAAGAAATATTCCTGGATCGCTTCTCCTTTATGCATCCTTGTATTCTTGAGTTAAGTTCTTACATTCATCTTTGGGTTTATGTTCTTTCCTTCATATAATCTAGTTAGGGCCTCAAACATTTATTTTGGAGTCTTCATTGAAGACACTTGAGGAATCAAGTGATCTTTGATAGAATCCGCAATGATTTTTTTGGTGTTTTTCTTTATCTGCAGCATCGGCGGGTTCTGGTACTTGTTCTTTGACAAATCTTGCTAAGTCATTCTCTTCAAGAATGAGTCCAATCCTATACTTCCAAGCATTGATGTTTTCCACACCTTTTATCTTGTCAACAAGCTTAGTGCTTGCAGACATCTTTTACCTGGAGCTAGGAAAATGACCAAAAAATGAAAATGATCATAATTGAATTTTGAACTTACCAGGAGGTGCACTTGGCTAAGGCAAGTAGCCTAGTGTGTTTAGATTTCAAAAAATCCAAATTTTACCCCTCTAAACTTGATCTGCGTATTTCTGGGCTGGTGCTTCTGGTTTTTTGGTACTTTTGGTACTCTGGTACTTCTAGTACTTCTAGTACTTTGTGAAAACCAGGGTTTCACTTTCTGTGAGATCTAGCCACTGAAAAGTTGAGCTGAGGATGCCAAAGTGATCCTTGAGGAAGGGCGCACTTTTCTAGATGGTTTGAGGGCTGAAATTCTTCTTCAATAAAAAGCCCTAATTTTCATGTATGACAACAATGACATTTTTCTCTTTTTCTTATGAAAGATGATCTCTTCAACTTACCTCTGAAACCATGTTAAGGTTTAAGCTATTATTAGGTGTCTTTTCAAATTACTAGATAACCATAGCATATATAGGATCACTGAGAAATACACAATCACAAGAGACACATCATTTATCCTGGGAAACCCTCAAGGGGGAGAAAACCCAACAAAAACTTCCTTAATATTGATAGCCAATACAATGCCAATAGATAACTCAAACAATACATAAAGTCCTCTCCCAAGAATGCACCTCTCTCTTTCTTCCTTCTTCTCCAACTATAGATCCAAACTTGCGCTCTGATGAACAAGTGAGTGTGTGTCCAAATGAGGTGCTAGCCTCTCTTATTTATACAATCTGGCAGGTGTGAACGGAAGTGTCTTTTCACTAGCAGGGTCGACTTCTCATTCTGGGTGGTTATAACCACATTTAATTAATCTGGGGGCTGACTTCTCATTATGCCTATTACAATTAGGGTTTGACCAATCCGCAAAAGGGGATTGATCTAATGAATAATACATCAATAATAATAGGATTTTCTTTGCAGTTACAATATTTCAACACTTACGACTCTTAATATGAAAACTATAAAATGTTTGGCGATATTTTTGTAAAAATATTCAAATTTCTAAGGATTTTATACATTGTCTATAAAAATTCGCCTATTTTTAAGGTAAAATAATTTTATTCTATAGAATTTGGGCGAACCATTTTTAGAAAAAATGGAAATTGGTGAATCTTTTTTTTGGAAAAATCATGGAAAATTAGCCCATAGGTGATATATAGCCCCTAAAATTTTCCTTGGAGGTAGAACATACTATAACAATGAAATAAGTAGTATTGCTTAATTTTGTTTAGAAGCAAATATCTATAATTACTAAAAAAATTGTGTGTGTGTGTGTGTGTGTGTGTGTGTGCGTGTGTGTGTGTGTTACATGATAAATAATATAAAATGTCAAACATTGATAAAGGTATACTAGGTGTGAGTTTTTTCCCCACCAAATCACCTTTTTACATTAATATATTATTTATATTTGAAGCAAAACTAGCGGGAAATTTACTCTTCTGTATAACCTCTTTTACAACATCGCTCTCTTGCTTTGTTAATAACCATGGAAGATTTGTCAATTTTCCATCACTAACAATGGGTCAAATGTTTAATTATGTTGGCTTCCTTAATATCACTAACAAGTTTAGCAATTTTCTCCTTTTTGTTCCTCCCATCAATAATTTTCCATAAGCATTGTGTGACATTCTTTCCAATATGCATAGTGTCAAACAAATGAGCTACTTGTAGGTTCTCATAGTAGGGAAACTAACTGAATTGGACAGATTATCGCTTCATACCTTGTGGAATCCCACCTTGACAACCTTTTGGAAAGATAAATGGAAATAGATTTTTTATTGGAGTAGACATAAAAAATATAAAAAAAGTAAAATGAGTAACAAATATGGATATAATTGAAAGCAATTGTTTACTGTGATTCTTCTCGAATATATTTTTCCATAGTTGAGGAGTCATTCTTCATGGTTTTTTCCCATCTTCTTCCTACCCATTGAAGATATTTTTCCAGTAGTTTGATACCTATGGTTCCTAGGGAGGAAATGTCTATACTTGTTATGCACCTAATTTCCCAAACTTTTTGAATGTCTAGATATTGTTTTAGGACGACATACTATACATGCATATTTACCCTTCTTTTTTTTAACAAGAACAGTTATGTTTTGATATTAAAATTCTCGGCATAAATGCCCATTTACAGTCTTCCATATTTGTTGGGCCAATTCCCAATGTTCCCAAAAAATTAGGATCCCCCGGTCTCTAGATTTGACATAACGCCATTTCTTGGGCTCAAAAATTACCTTTAGCGACAAGATATTCCCTAACTTAAAAACACATACAAACTGCTGAAGTAAAAAGTAGAAAAACATGAAAGCATAGCTAAGGAATGGGGTCCCAATTTTCCTTATCGTTCCATAATAGAATTCCCACAGGAAGAAGAGCAGCTCTATTTTCTTTCACGTTCGCCTCTTTGTTGTTGTTCCTTAGAACATGGAAGAAGTTGATCTTTTGGAAGAGGCTGGCAATCTTTTTAATTCTCACCATCAATCTAGATAGCTGGAGGTCCTTCGGATTTGAGTTTTCCACTAGCATTTTTATGAGTGTTTGGGAGTCACCAGTGATCTTTACTTCCTTGATGCGTGCCTTTTGTAAGATCTTGAGACCTTGCATCAAAGCCATCGCCTCTGCTTGGGTATTGGTGTCTTGGCCTATTCCCCAGGCATACATGTGCTCAATTTGTCCCTCTATATTCTTGATGAATCCACCTGCACCTACATTCACTGGATTTCCTTTTTCTGCCCCATCGAAAAACAAAGAGTAATAGTCAATTTCCTTGTTCCAATTGCTGAAGCTATTTTCTGGCATTCTAATTTGCCAGTCTTTTCCCTTTTTCGACTGGATTTTTGCATTGGAGAAATTCAATCCCAGTGATTTCCCCCACTCCACCTCATGAGGAGAGAGATTTTTATCGGTGATGGTCCTTATATGCTCTTTCAGGAAATCTTTGAGGGTGGTTAAAATCTTGGTCTTGACAGTATTTGCATTATGCTTTTTTCCTGGAAGATCCTATTGTTTCGTTCCAACCAAATTTGCCAGAAGATCAGCTTTGGTAGGACCAGCCAAGCGGCCTTGAACTGACTATTATTTGGAATCCATCCAAGGTAATGGTGCATCCAGTTTGCATGTAAATAAAAAATGGAGGATGGAAGCGTTGTGTGCACAGGGCAATGGTTCAAAACTTCGCCCCAGACTTCTAAAGCGAATTTGCAATTCATCATGATATGTTGGGTGTTTTCTTCATTCTCCAAACACAAGTAGCATCTGGAGGGACCATGGAAGCCTTTTCTCACAAGATTTTCTATTGTAAGAACCCAATTGTGGCAGAGCATCTAGTTGAATAAATCAATTTTGGGAATGCACTTCTGTTTCCAGAGGCCTTTCCATAGCACTGGGCATGGGGGAGCATAGGGAATTGCTTGCAACATTTTATAACCAAGTTCCATAGAGTAAGAGCCAGTATACATCCCCCAACCTCTCTGGTCATGCTTCTTCTCATGTATTGGAGCCTTCCCTTTGAGCCTGGCGCGTAGGTTCAACCAAGCATTTTCGAGATTGCTTGGCAAATCCGGCTTCGTCCAGTCCAGCCAGACTTTATCATTCCAAATGGATATGTCCCATAGAGAGACCAGGCCTGCATTCTTCATCCAAATATGTAGGTCGTGAAGCTCACGGACATCCGCTAGGGGAGCCTCATTCATTATACGATCCTCCCACAGATCAATGGATTTACCATTCCCCGGGACCCAGAAAATATTGTCTTGTATGAGAGTTTGGGCTTGCATACAGAGTTTATGAATTTGCGATCCATTAGCGGCTTGGCCAGGTCTGTCTAGACTGCGTTTTCTGGGGCTCGAGAAGTATTTCTTCCAAAGGGCACATTGAGCCCAGCCGACCTTAGGGGAAAACTACCTCCAAATAATTTTGGCACCCAACGCTAAATTTTGAATTCTCATATCTTTGAAATTTATGTCTCCCTCTACAAATGGCTTGGTAACTTTATCCCAATTGACAAGGGGAAATCTATTTATGTTCTGTTTTCCACCTTTCCAGAAAAAACTTCTTACTATGCCTTCCATTTTTCTGAGAATTCCCAGAGGAGCAAGCATAAGGGAAGATTGATAGATTGGGAGGTTTTTCAAAACTGATTTAATGAGCACCATCTTCCCTACAAGATTCAACCAAGAGAAGCACCAGGCCTGCAATTTATTTTTAAATTTTTCTATAAGGGGGATCCAATCCTTACCTGAAGGTTTCTTCTGAACAATCGACRGTCCAAGATACTTAAAGGAAGTCCAGTGCATGGAACCAAMAAAGCCCCAACATATGGCTATGGCATTAATGTCATTTTGAGACACATTCCAGCCATAGAATGGCACTTCTCAGCATTTAATTTACTGCTCGAGGCCTCGCAGAACTCATCCACTAMTAATTTAAATTGAGAGGCAGTGTGGAMAGTAGCTTCCCCAAGGAGAAGGGAATCATCTGCGAATAAAGCATGGTTAATTTATTTTACTCCTCTCGTAATTTGAAGKYCTAGAATATCCTGGTCAATTCTTCTTTTTTCCAGGATAAAGGTTAGGGCAGAGCATTGGAGGACATAGARCATGGGTGAGAGYGGGCATCCTTKCCTGAGCCCTCGYGATGCTTTGAAGAAATMTACAGCTCTCCCATTCACCAGCRGAGCAATCCAAGGCTYGAAAATGCATGCTTTGATCCAATTTATGAAGCTAGTCCCAAAACCAAACTTGTACAAAACTTTGAACAGAAAAGAGTGCCTAACCCTGTCGAAAGCATTTGCGAAGTCAAGMTTGGCTATCATACCTTTTTCTTTTCTCTTCAGACTTGAGTGAAGTGCCTCTTGGACTAGGATTATATTATCCATGATTTTCCTTCCTTGAACAAAGCCCCCTTGGTTCTCCGGAATGAGGACTGAAAGAATCCCTTTCAGTCTGCTGGCGATCACCTTTGAGATGATCTTGTATCCAATCTTGCAAAGGGAAATGGGGTGAAACCTATTGAAGGCATTTGCACCCTTTTCTTTCAGAATGAGGGCTAGGTAGGTAGAGTTCGTGTTGCCCCCAAATTTTTTACAGTCTTGGGATTTTAAAACCATTTTGTGTAGATCTTTTTTCACAATCTGCCAACAGGTTTGAATGAAATTTGTTGTAAACCCATCAGGGCCTGGTGCTTTATCAGGACTCATGGAAAACAGGGCAGCCTTTATTTCTTTCCTAGTGACCTTAGTCTTGAGCTTTTGATTCATTCTAGATGTGATTTTAATAGGTATTTCATTTAGGAGGTTATCACTGCATCCGTGCACCTTTGCTTCATTAAAAAGATTTTTAAAGTGAGTGTAAGTAGCCTTTTTAATTCTTGAAAAGTCCCCATAAGTATGTTTGTCATCCTTTATCTCTGAAATGGAGTTGTAACCTCTTGTAGCTTGGGCTTGCTTGTGGAAGAAAGAAGTGTTTCTGTCTCTAGATTTCAACCAAAGACTTCTGGATTTTTGCCTCCARTATTCCTCCTYCTGTCTGTAGGCATTCTGAAATTTTTTTTGTAGCTCTTCCTCTCTTTTTAGAGTATCGCTCGAAATTTCAATCTCTTCCATGTAGTCTTGATGAGACTCAAKAGCTTCTTGGGTTTTMTTTCTTTCCTCTGCAGTACTAGGAATGATTTTAGCCYAGCTTTTCAAAKATGACTTGACTCTTCTTAGCTTCTCCTCCCAAACGAAGAATGGAGACCCCATGACCGACGTCTTCCATATTTCTYCGACCTTCTTTAAAAAGTCCTTTTGGTTTATCCAAAGAGGACTAAATCGAAAGGGGATAGGACCCAAATTCCTTTGGGCTGAGAGAGTCAACTTTATAGGCTTATGATTTGAAATGTTGTTAGATAGAATATTCATTTTCGTGTCAAGACCAAGAAGGAGATAGGAACTTTGAAGGAGAAATCTATCTAATTTGGCAGCGATATGCCCAGGACCCACCCATTTATTTGACTAGGTCTACTTACCTCAGCAAGGCTTGATATCAAAGAGATCCCAGTCATGTATGAGGTCCTCCACCCACTCTCGAGCCATATCTCTTACAATGTTGCCCCCTCGCTTTTCGCTTTGGCTGAGGGAGATGTTCAGGTCCCCTACAATTATAATATTTTCCAGGACTTCCTCATCCGCTAAGGATCTCAGAGAGTCCCAACAAGATTTATTTTCCCCGCATTTACCGAAACGTATACATTGAAAAGACTGAAAACCTCCTTCGAGTCTATATGCTAAAATTTTGTGAACAACTAGTGAAATTTTTTTTTCTCAGCTACCATATTGAATCTGGAAGCGTTCCAAAGAGTGCCTAGACCTCTGGATGCCCCTTTGGCTGAGACATCCTTTGTCTCACCTTTTCTCCAGTAACTTTTGTTGTTTTGATGGAAGAGATTTTCCTCCAATTTTGTCTCCTGGACGAGCATTATGTCTGGGTTTTCTGTCATGATTAGGGTCTTCATGGCTTCTTCTTTCATCTTACTTCCCAAACCTTGGCAATTCCAAGAGATCACTTTCATTATTTATTTTTATGAGAGTGGGGACCCCCCTTGGAGCCCTGTCCTTGGTTTCTTGCCAGCTTAGGGGTTTTAGCCAAAAAAAATTCCAAAGTTGGTTGACTTCCCTGCACTTTGTCTTTATATTTTTCTTTTTCTCTTTTGTCCCTAGATGATGGCCTTCCTCTTGCTGATCTCTTAAGCATGGTGAGAGAGTCTACTATCTCTCCTTCCTCCTCGGATTCTTCCGAGCCTTGGCTTTCCACATCGTTGGTTGTGTGTTTGTCTTTGGAACTTTCAGGTTCTCTTTCCCCATGCATTGAGTCCTTTATCATTGCATCCTCAATTGGCTCATTGTCTTCCATTCTTGTTTTCTCTGTCTGCTCTTTCTGAGGTGGATCCCTTTCAGGGAGGTCTTGAGAAACCAAGTCAAGGGTTTCAAACATATTTCCTGAATCTTTTGGGTGAATGATTTTCTGGGATGCACTATTGCCTTTGGACTGATATCCTTTGCTCTTTTCCTGTCCTGCCATATTTGAGACCTTGGGGTTAGATTTGGATCTCTTGACATGTTTCCATCCTTCCTCTTTGCCCTTATCTTCCTCATTTGTTTTTGGACAATTTCTGGCGAAGTGACCATATTCGTGGCACCCCCGACACTTGAACGGGAGTTGTTCATAGTCCAATTTCTAAATATGAGACCAGCTTCCGACATTAATTTTGATAGCTTTCGGAAGTCCTACTTCAAGGTCCACCTCCACAAAAATTCGGGTGCAGTCATATTGGTCTTTATTGTTTTCCCTGTCAATGAACTTGCCCAGCGTATCCCCTATATGTTTCAATGAGTCCCAATTCCAGCAATGTATTGGGAGGTTAGGCAGTCTGACCCAAACTGGAACTGCCGAAGGAACGTCCTCTTCTGGGTCGAAGTCCGGAGTCCACTTATTTAGATACAGTCCTTGGGGTCCCATGAAGTATGGGCCATTCCTGAATATCAACACCTTATCCTCTTTGGAGGTGCATTCAAAGAGGAAATAACCTCTGCCTAGGAAGTGAGAGGTGACATTTTGTTTGATCAACGGCTTCCAATTTTTTATCACCCAGGTTTCAGTGGTTTTAGGGGATGGCCACAGGCCAATGAACTACCCCAAAAGCATGTGTTTAGACATTGATAAGGCTACCTATATAGGAATATCTGGTGGGAGAGATACCTCTGGCATTTCTTCCACTCTTTTGACAAATTTCGAGAATTCCACCTTCTTCTTCTTGGGAAAAGATTTAATCAGCGAACTGAGAGTGGCATCGTTTGGGAGTGGCGGAGGAGGATGGGGAGGAGAGGAATCCCTAGGTGAGCCCTGCTCCTCCATGGCTGCGGCAACCCTAGAAGCAGAGATGCAGAGCTATGGCGTGTGCGTGAAAAAAGTACATCCCAGAACTTGTTGTACTTTCTCCTTCAAAATTTGTGTTGTTACTCCACTTGTTGTTACTCACTATTACTCTGCTGCAACTCGATTTACCTCTGCTGCAACTCACTATAACTCTGTTGAAACTCTGCAACAACTCACTATAACTCTGCTGAAACTCTCCTATAACTCTGTTGTAACTCTGCTACACACCCTAGCACCTTGACGTGGCTCTGCATATTTACCCTTTATTTGAATCTCTACAAGATATAAAATAATGTTTTAATAGAATGCCAAAATATTAAAAAAAATTGAGGTAATAAAGGATATATAAAATTACATTGCAATTCACACACTACAAAAAGGGTTAGCCTTTACGGATCATGAATTGTCTATGTAAGTATTCCATGGAATTGAAATTGTTTTTAACCTATTGGTTTGCAGATGTCATACATAGTGATGCTAACTGATAACTTTAAAATTTCATCAATAAGAGGCTCAAGACATACATTCATATTTGTAACTTGGTGCTTACCTAGATATTTAAAAATAGAGATGATTGATTCCTTGTACATGCAAAATATGTAACAAAAATAAAAATGAATCAATATGTTATTAACATACCTAAAAATAAATACATGGAACAATTAATTCCAACATTATGTGCTCCCTCTTTATTGACATCTAACGAGGAAGTTTATTGTTTATGACAAAAACTAGCTAAATTGAGTAAATGGATATGAACTCTCCAAATGGATCGAGACCATTAGCTTCCATTGAAAATCTAACATTATGGGGTTCTTCTTTAAAAGCAGGGCATCTTTTCAATAAATGTTGAATCATCTCCAAGCATTCACAAAACACCATCTTCACTTCTTTTCCCTGCATTATAATCCATAAATTGTGTTATGTTTTCTCACCCAACAATCATTCGAAACGTAGAATGATGGGGATATGACAAAGAAATTTGCAAGGCACCTTATCTGTTACCTAATTTGTTTGATATCTACTAATTCCACATTCATGGCATTCAAATTTTGTTGCATGTTATCCATGATGTATAATATGATCATTAGGACATGCATCATGTGATACTACATTCCTATATCTTTGACAATAGCACAAAATTCTCAATATGTCCGAGGTAAAGTATTTGATGGTGGTAGGAGAATATCACCTAACAATGTAAAAAATAAAATAAAAAATTAATATATTGGATAATGGGTATTAAGTGCTTCTATATTACAATCACTATATATATATATATATATATATATATATATATATATATATATATCTTGCATACCTTATGATCAGTGTCATACATGTGTTTGAAATACCATTTAATACCATTATGTTTACCAACAAAAACATATCAGAGAGAAGACTTGTCTTTGAGTCTTTGTATAGGGATTTTTGTGCCTAATTAATAAGAGGCACATCATGAATATATTCATAGATCTCATCCAAGGGTGTGTTCACATCCATTGCAAAAAATATGTCATGGATCAACCTATTTATCCCTTCATTCTCAATAATATTGGTGTCATTTTCTTCCATAGGATCGACTTTAATACTATCACCTTCACCATCTCTAGTACGAATTGCATCATTATGAATTACAGGCATAGGTGATTTTATCTTTGTAATTGCAAATAAATAATTATAATTATGATCGAAATATTAAGCCATTTAAAAATATTAAAAAATGACAAGAAACATGTTTTCGCTATCTTAATAAGGGGTGGTATTGGATTCCACCTTCCAAGTGCCCATGCTCTAAGCAATGTTTCCTATATGTTGATTTATTAATTATTATTCTCTTTTTTCCTTTGCATTTTGTGCAAGGTGAGTAACATTTTCCATTTCCAATATCGAAAAGTTTGGGATGATTTTGAGATGGTTTCTCATGATTTTTTGTATGCATAGAATAATTGCATTAATCAATATCAACATCTTTAGTGAGAGTCAGTGATTCATTCATTATGAACTATATATAATCCAACTGGTTAGATGCACTAATGCTCGAATTAGGGTTATTTGACATTGTTTTGTTTCAACAAAATATTCAACCCATTCATTAGTACAATAAGAATACATTCAAAAAATTTCCACAAATAGAGAATTCAAATGGAATTAACAAATTTTAACGGAGCAAAATTTTAATTGTGGGTAGAAAAACTTAACTATAGTATTATGTCACATAATCCCAACTCTACATGAAAAAAAGTTATTTTCTTTTGTATGATTGGATTTTCAACAACACAAATTAAAAACTTTATTAACAAACATGTCAAAAGTATAAAATAATTGCCAATTAAAAAAATCTTTAGATGTCGCATAAGCAACGATATATTAGCATGAATTTTATTTGAAGATGGAATTGTGTAGAAATAGAAATGTGACATTGCTTAAGACATCTATAACATAGCTTAAGCAACGTTTATCAAGGGAAATTAAAAAAAAATAAAAAAATCACATATTTTCACTAATTTTCGATGTTAAACATGTTTTTTTCGAACAAACATCAGTTCCAACATTGAATTTTGACCCCAAATATAGTAGTGGTAGTTGAAAAATCTCTTCTTAAAGATAAAATACCACCATCCTAACTAGTTTATATTGCTTTGGATATTGAAGTTTTTTCACTATTCAATTCATTAATAAAGTTTGAGTTTCATTTTACTCTTTATAATATCTTTATGTATGATTTCGTCTATTTTTCTATCTTCATTTCATTATCCATGTAATTTGAATCAACATTTGTCAATGGTCACTTTGGGATAAGTGACAAGTGGTACCTTTTAAAAACTTATCAAATACTTTTACATAAAGCGAAATATTATTTTGATTTTTGGCAAAAGGGACAAATTACAAATTAGGGAGATTAAATGAGAAGTTATTTTTGGGAAAAGCATTGAAAGGTGAGGTGTGATCATCATTAAATACTCTTTGGGATTCATGCCACCAAGTGTTGAGGTTACAAAATTTCCACCATTGTTAACTATTTTCTTTTTCTATAAATTAGGTGAGGAATGGATGCCAAAGCATGCCAGCAATGCGTGCCTGAGTTGACAAAAATAAGGGTCAGGCATTTTTTGGTTTTCTTTTGGAGGGAAAGAGGGACTCTAAAACTAGTGAAAATACTTAGATGTGTTCACCACTCAAATACATCTCAAGTTTAAGAATGATCTTGTTTGTTGTCTATAATCTTTTCCCTTTGATTAGTTACTTGTTTTCATAAATTGGACTCAAATTGGGCTTAATTTAGACAAAAGGACTTTTGAAATGAACTTGAGCTGATGTTTGACCATTCAAAGGTGACAAACATCATTGAATTTGATTCTAAAAAGAGCATATATGGTCTACAATCCTTTAGATTATTTTGTGTTTTGTTTGATGTAAACTTGGTTTAGATTGAGTGAAATTTGGCTTAGGAAATTGTTAAGTTTGTACAAGGACTAAAATTTCAAAATCCAAATGCAAATTGGAATTTTGGAATATTGTTAATAATTTACCAAATTATAAATAAAATGTGTTTCTCTTCATTTGAAAAAAAATTGATTTTCATTGTGTCCAATTTCTCAAAGTGTCCATTTATTGACTTCCATTGTGTTCAATTTCTCAAATTGTCCATTTCTCAAATTTTTGAGAATGATTGTTTAACAAACATAATAACAATACCAACAACACTAATAATGATTATAAATAAAATATCAAATATCACAAACTCGTTCACCTCGTACCACTATAAGAAGCTCATAATAATCCTTAATTCACTTTTTATTATTACGTCGAAAGGCGTATACTTATTGGAGATGGGCACAATTAATGATCTTTTAATCTTAAATTCTAATCTGATGGTTATGCATTGAAGATGCTGGCATATTCTTAGTCGTCTTCCAAAATCAATGGGTCAGATTTATTGTTGATAACTTCTTTGCATTTATTGTTGATAAC
>JZKD02S1936531.1:44128-66418 GCA_000966675.3 Picea glauca
TGGATCTAGGGAGATCGGTTTGTGTCTGCACTTACGGATTTATCCAATAACAGACTTCTGATAAAAAAATAAATTTCTCTTGATAATAATTTGATGTTTGACAGGGTAAAATAATCGATATTCTTTGGATTCTTTGGAGTACCCCATCATGGTGCAAGAATGACTCTTTTCATCCAAATTCTTCCTACAATCATCCAGCATATGAGCCCAAGAAACACAACCGAATATTCTGAGGTGATCAACTGAGGGATTCTATCCACACCACTTCTCAACTAGAGTCACAAAATTGACAGCTCCAGTTGAAATATGATTCAGGAGATATTTTCATAGTAAAAAAATTCAACCCAAAAATGATTTGACAAATCTTTGACCTGCAAAAGAAAACGAGCCATTTCGACCAATGTCTGATTCTTTCTTGCTGCTACGCTATTTTGTTGAGGAGTATGAGGGACAAACCTCTACCAGGAAATACCAGATCGAGCAAGGTATTCTTCAAATGGTTGATTCACATACTCTCCACCATTATCATATCTCAAACACTTGATAGGTAGACCACATTGGTTTTTAGCCAATGCCCTAAATTCCTTGAATTTTTCAAAGAGGCGACTCTTATTTTTCAAGAAATAAACCCAAGTAAATCTAGAGAGATCATCGATAAAAGTCAAATTATAGTTTGCATCTACTAAGGAAGGCTGATCGATACAACATAAATCATTATGAATAATCTTCAGTGGATTCTATGTTCACCACACTTTTCCAAAGTTGAAAGGTGTATGATGATGCTTGGCCAACACACATCCTCTATAGGCGTCATTAGGTGGAAGAAATTTGGGAAGAATAGAAACTATATTCTATATGGCCATTGACTTTAGACTTTGAAATTTTAAGTGTCCAAGTCACTCATGCCAAATTATGCTCCTCTCCTTGGTTTGTGCAATGAGGGAAGTTGGTTTAGGATCTGGTCAAGGAAGGCCATATAACTTGTACAGTCCATCCTTTGAGTTGAGAAACCCTTCGGAAACGATCGAATTACCATGATTCATATCCTTAATAAGGAACCTATTGGTCCAAAACTCAACAACCTTACCAAGCCATGTTAACTGGGAAACTGACAGAGATTTGTATTGAGATTCAATACATGATAGACGTCGACAATCCTTCCATGTTGACAAGGAAATTCACCATGATTGGTGACGTCGAAAGAAAAAACATCAACTACATAGATTTTTCACTTGACAACTTTATCTAGAGAAGAGAACAGAGAAGCATCTTTGGTCATATGGTGACTTCACCCAAAATCAACTACCCATTCATTCTTCGAGGTGTGATCATGCAACGGTTGAGAGGTTCCGACTTGGAAGGTAAAATTGTCGGTCGATCGATAGACAACCAACATGTCTCCTTCAATATTTTGGACATTCACTTCTAAATCATTGTTCTTCTTATAATATTTTTTCTCCACATGTCTAGTCTTTCCAAATTACATACTTGTTTTCTTCTTTCAATTCTTTGAGTGGATGTTGGTTCATTAGTATTCTCTTTAGTTTTCTAGTCGATACATTATTTCCTGCTTATAGGAACATTGGATCATGCTCTCTCTTTATAATTCATCTTTCCTTTGTCTTTGAGAAAGGGAGATTGATGTTTACCACCAAGCTTCCCTTCATCGAGAAACCTATGTTGATCATTAATCAATAAGCCATAGAAAGTATCAAAAGTATAGTCCTTACCGTATTCTTTGGGTGCCTACCAATTTTTTTGGAACGTGGAACAAAACACATTGAAGGGTGTTCTTAGATTCATGAGCACCATCTCGATGAGTTGTCTATATTTCTTCTAAAAATTATTCCCACATTTTCCCAATTTCAACTGTAGTTATTTAACATGCACAAAATAGTCGTCAATCCTTTCAAAGGAATGTGGATCAAGAGAGATCAACTCTTTCTCCAACTGCATAACTTGACTCTCATCGAGTTTGTCAAATAAATAATTTAACTTCTTCCAGAATTCATGAGGGCACGCGCTCCCACTTGTATGAAAGTGAATCTCCCAAGAAATGTAGGTCGTGAAGACCCTAATAGCCTCATCCTTCTTTGCATCGATGAAAAAATTCACTTGGTCATCCTTCATATATATAATAATAATAATTGTGTATTTCCATAACCCTTTGATTTTTAGCAGAGTCTCCATATCTAGTGCCCAAATAACATAATTGAGTCCATTCAAAACAAAGAGATCAATCTTGGAAGACATCTTCGATATCTAACAGATCTAAAAATCCACATGGATTATGGTCAACAAATCATCGGCCCAAAGTAAGTCACTATAATATTCGACTCAACAAGATTTGTAGACAATAGGAGAGATAAAAACCAGTTGCTCTGATATCATGTTGGGTTTGGGTGTAATATTGAGATGAACAATAACATAATTTGCAGAATAAACAAAGAGTAATAAACTTCAAAGAAGATCGATCATGTCTAAAGACACCAATTCATCACTTAAGCACATTGCATTGTGACCATAACATCAAAATGCATCATTGATGTGAACACACATTTCATTAATCCATATTTATATCAACCCATAGGGTCCTTTATTTATAGTTTATGGATCTAACGGATTTTCTTGAAATTGGGAAGATCTTGTCCACATATAACCATTGATGGTTAAAACAGATCCTAGTAAATATGCATTGTTGTGTTAGCTAGTTGACTTACCAAGTTGACTTGACCATCCAATCATCCAACACCTAGTTGAATGCTATGTTGGTTGATCCATCGATCGAATGTCTCTGAATACTAGTCAATTATTCAACCAACTATCTAGTCGACCACCCGACCAACAATTTCTAGCTGCTAGTCGACTGACCAACTGATTGTCTCCAGTAAAAGTGGGATGAACCATCAGAACCTGAGGTTCCAACATATTGTACCTCATATAAGGAAGGCTGATAAGACCCAGGATGCAAGAATGGAGAAAATAAAACCTACAATTCCACTTGCACCCATGATGGGAAAATTACAACCTAAGGCCTTAAAGTTTACAGGAATTATAGAAATAGAAATGTAATGATACCAACAAATTATAATAATGATCATAACTACGTAGACATTAATTTTTCTAAGAACTTAAACCTTTTTGTATACCCCACTAAGTAACTTTAAATTATCATCACTAATGAATAGAAGGTCAAAGGAGTAGAATATGTCATAAAATATATGTACAAATATAAAATTTGAAATTGTAAATAGGGTCCTATGATCTACCACTTCATTATATGGATATAGTACTAGGAATTAAATGGTTTATTAAATTGGGAACTTATACCATCAACCTTGAAGAATAATTTATGGAATTTAATTGAAAATGACAAAATTATAAATTATGTGAGGTTGAAAGTTTCACTCACAAGAAAAGTGATTTACAACTACTAAAATAACAAAAAGAAACAAAGACAAGCATGCAACAATTAAAGCAAAGAAAAATAGAAAATTAATTCAAGAATTCTAAACTTAGGATTGGAAGAAATTATTTTACCAAGGAGCATCAAGGTTTCATGTTAAACAACTAGGTCAAAAGACTTTAGAATATGATGCACACACTAGAAAAGAACCTCGCCAACTCTTGAACCGGAATGAAGTAAAATACCTACAACCAAATAAAGATGATATTTCATAGAAAATGGAGGGTGATATTCTTTATGAAAGTGGGTCTCCTTTTGAAAATTAGACTTTTTCTTTCCTCCTTTAGCATGAGCAGCTAGAGCTTGTTCTTCATATCTTAATAGGATGGATTCTCGGTTGGCCACTCTTTCTTATTGATATATATGGATATCGGTGGCCACCCACCTTTTCCAACTGGCCAAAACAGTTTTCTGACAATTTTGACAATTTACTATTTTTAGCAGTTTTAACTTCTGGGGCCATTTTGAGGGCCTAAATGAAGTTTTTTTGGGATCGAGCTCCCCAATGATTTTCAAAGGAATTATTGAGCCCCCAAAATTAATATCCTCGAGGATACCTTTCCAACGAGCTATCACACGCCTAAAACGGAGATCGTATGCAAAAGTTATGACCCCGGGAAGTTGATGTACTAACTTACCCAAACGCGACCCACATGACTTTTGGCACTTCATCTCCTAGGGTTAGGATTTTGGATGTCTAGGTTTTTTGGAATTCTGGATTATTGTAAAAATTCCTTCAGAGCCTCATTGTAACCTTCTTCTTGCGAATGCGCGCTGCCATCACATCTCTTCTCAGAGATAAGCCGCCACCATTCCAACAAGCTTGTTTCCGCTGCATTTTACAGTTTCAGCTTATTTCATTATTGGATAGAAAACCAGTTTTACTATATCTCTATTATTTTGTGTTAAGCACCTGTTAATAATTTGTATTCATTTCTTTCTGCTCATAAAATCCGAATCAGTGGTATCATAGCGGTCTGCTCCTTGTCATCTTAATGCATGTCCCCAATGAGGTCGGAGTACAAAGAGTTGGGTCTCGAGCTTGTTTCTCTTAAAGAAAGAAGCTTTCGCACGCCCAAGTGACCTCCCATGGCAGGAGAAAAGAAAGATGACGGGACATGAGATCCTTTCAAACTGTTGATTGAGGAATCCCTCACGTAACAGAGGAATGAGATGATGGATAGTTTCGCGCAAATCCTTCGGTGACTACCAACAGGCGACGCATCTTCTTTGAACAGAGGCGTCGCCCCCTTCAAGGTACAAATAAAATTCGATATTCTTATATTTGAAGTTCAGATAGACGCAGATGTTGTAGACAAGTGGTTGAATCTACTAGAAGGGTATTTTTCTATCCATAACTTTTCAAATAGAGAAAATATTACTTTTGCGCTCCTCAAAGTCGTTCCCCATGTCAAAGATTGGTGGGAAATTTTCTGTGAGCAAAAGGAAACAAAGGAAACCTCATTATTTTTAGTCACGGCCACCTAGAAATCCTTCAGGGATGCTATTAAGGAACAATACTACCCTATCGGAAGTTATGACGAGATGTATACCAAATGGACCACATTGCGGCAAGAAAGAGACCAAGCAGTGCCAGATTTCACAAATATCTTCCATACCTTGCACACCAAGTTGGGTATCAAAGATTTAGAATGGCATCTAGTGCTCAAGTATCATAGTGCTCTGCATAGATACATCCAGACCGAAATGAAATTTCTGGACATCTCATCCTTGGGTGCGGCCTACCGATATGTCGTCAAAATCGAACAGAAGCTCAAACAAAAGACACAGTAATTTGGGACTGGGAACCCCGCACAACAAAAGCCAGGAAAGGGTGGCCCCAACCCACTGAACAAAGGAAAGAGAAAAGATGGACAATATCAGGACAACCAGTCCAAGCTGTAAGCAAAGAAGGACACCGGAAAGATAAAGAAAGATACCAGGAAGTGGTGCGACTTCCATAAGAGCCCTTGGCATAACAATGTTGATTGCCGCTCAAAGAAGTCGCTGATGGCCAAAGTAAGATCCTCTGAATCAGATGCGGATTCTGAATCTGAGCTAGAACTAGAAAGGGGAAGACAGATCATTGATGCAGAACCCAGTGCCACCGTTACTACCACCAATCTCCAACCTGGTGAACCAGATGAGCCAGAAGAAGGAGAGCGCCTCTTCCATTCACAGATGTGGGTAAAAGGCACCCCGTTGCACTTCATCATTGATAGTGGTAGCCAAAAGAACCTCATCTCAACAGAGGTTGTCAAGCGGCTGGCCCTGCCAACAATGTCGCACCCACAACCCTACACCATTAGATGGCTCCGCCAAGGAAGAAATCTCCACGTCAGCCAACAGTGTCGACTGTCATACGACATCAAGGCCTTCAAAGACGAGGTATTGTGTGATGTTTCTCCTCTCAAAGTTTGTGATTTTCTTTTGGACCAACCTTACTTATGGAAACGTCATGTTGTATATGAGTCTAGGCCTCGTAGTGTTATTATTACTTTGAACAGGAAATTGTACAGGATACCTGAGGCAGTCCCACCTAGTGCTATTTCCTTGATCTCTACTAAGCAATGCAGGAAGGTCATCTCTCGGACGAGGAAGTTTGTCTTCTTCATGATTTGCTCTCAAAATAAGCGAA
Source organism: Picea glauca (assembly GCA_000966675.3). Lineage (NCBI taxonomy): Eukaryota > Viridiplantae > Streptophyta > Pinopsida > Pinales > Pinaceae > Picea > Picea glauca. Next base: position 50,233 of record JZKD02S1936531.1, read on the forward strand.
AGATCAAAGCCACATCCAGGGTCTCTGTGACTGACCTCTCCACACAACAGAAGAAAGTAGATAAGGCCGTGGAAAAATACTCGGATATCTTATCCTCACCTACAGGGGTACCTCTACACTACCAGGTCAAGAACCCCATCGATCTGACCCTCGATGCACTACTGCCCAATGGGCCAGTCTATCGTCTCTCTTTGTTAGAGAATGAGGAGATCAAGCGACAAATCCAAGAACTGCTCCACAAGGGGCACATCCACCCCAGCTCATCACCTTGTGGGAGCCCAATCGTGTCGGTACAGAAGAAATATGGAACCTGTCGAATCTGTATTGATTACCAGGATTTGAATAAAATCACAGTTAGAAACCGGTACCCGATTCCCTGAATCAATGACCTCCTTGATCAACTCATGGGGGATAAATACTGTAGTAAGATTGATTTGAAGTCTGGCTACCACTAGGTCCCGATAGAATAGACAGACGTATGGAAGACCACCTTCAAGTCAAAGGAAGGCTTTTTTGAATGGTTGTTCATGCCCTTTGGTTTGACAAATGCTCCAGCCACTTTCATGAGGATGATGGATGATATCCTACGATCATTCATCGATACTTTTGTAGTGGTGTATCTGGATGACATTCTAATTTACAGCAAGACTTGGGCCAAACATTTGCAACATATTCAACAGGTTCTGCACACCCTACAGTAGCACAAACTATACTCCAACTTGGAAAAATTCTCCTTTGGCATGGACAGGGTCCATTACCTGGGCTACATCATTGATTAGCATGGGGTACATGTGGATCTAGCCAAGATCCAAGTCATCCATGATTGGCCATCCCCAACAACACTCACTGAGCTTCGAAGCTTCTTAGGCCTTGCCAACTTCTACCACAGGTTCGTGTTGGGATTCTCCCATATTGCATGGGCCCTCAACCAAATAAATAGGGGTGGTGGTAAGGTGAAATTTGCGTGGTGCCGGTCCTAACAAAAAGCGTTCGATGATTTGAAGCAGCGCTTATGCTCAGCCCCAGTACTTTCACTACCAGACCTAAAATATCCCTTTGAGATCGAGACATATGCTTCAGACTATGTTGTGGGCGCCATTCTCACTCAGCTCGACCACCCCATGGCCTATCATAGTGAGACATTGTCAGATACTGTTCGTAAGTACCTTACTTATGACAAATAAATGTACTCCATTGTGCAAGCATACCACCAGTGGAGACATTACATTCTTGGGAAGGAGACAGTCATCCACACTGATCATAAGCCACTGCAGTTCATGTAGACATAGGGAAAATTGCAGAATGACCGCCATCAAAAGTTGTCCACATACTTGCAGCAATTCCATCTCAACATCAAGTATAAAACAGGAAGCACCAATCGCGTCGTTGATTGCCTCAGCAGACTGCCAGTCGCGACACTCACCACGATGCTAGAATCTTGCAACCATGAGACACATGGATGGCCCCAACTCTATGAGACAAACCTTCACTTCGCCACTACCTACCAAATGTTGGGTGCAAACGCAGTTGTCGATAATTTCCATCTTCAGGATGGGTTCTTGTGTTGTCTGGGCCATATCTGTGTTCCATCAAGTGAGTGAGTGAAGCTGATTTGGAAAGCCCACTACATTCAGGTGGCAGGACATTTCAGCTTCAAAAAGGCAATGGTGATGCTGCATAAACATTTCTACTGGCCGAAACTTCGATAGGAGGTCAGCAAGTATATTAGGTCCTACACCTCCTGAGCTATTGTCAAACCGACCACTAAGAAACAGGGCCTGTACACCCCTCTTTCTACTCCTGATAGGCCATGGGAATTCATCTCAATGGACTACATGTTGAGCCTCCCATCCACCAAGCAGGGAATTGACTTTGTTTTTTATCGCTTTTCTAAGATGGCGATTTTGGTTGCCTGCAAGAAGAGCATCACAGTAGAGGCCACTGCCAAGATCTTGTTTGAACGAGTATGGGTACATTTTGGAATCCCATAAGCCATTGTCTCAGATTGGGCTAGTCGATTTCTTATCACATTTAGGTCAAGCCTCTAGTCACTACTGGACACCAAGCTCACCAAATCCACGGCCTTCCACCCCCAAACAGATGGCCAAACCGAGGTTGTAAATCAAATGATTGTGTATATCCTTCGCATGTATAATTCAAAGCACCCTCGCACATGGGATGAGAGCCTTCCCTATGTCCATCATAGCTACAACTAAGCCCTGCATAGCTCAATCGGCCACAACCCCTTTCAAGTGGGGTTGGGATTCCAACCATTGGGTCCCATAGATGTTGCACTTCCCCTTGCGGTCACCTCGATCGACTCATCTCCTACTCCAACTAAAGCTGACAAATCCACCCGATTCATTGAGAGGATCCAGCACATCCACCAACAGGTTCAAGATATCCTACAGAATTCCAATGACAAGTACAAACAATGCCATGATCAACATCAGGTGCCACATAAGTTTCAGGTGGGCCACAAAGTTTGGTTTCACTTGCAGAAAGAATGCCTTACAGGACCCCATCGGAATCTTCGCCCACTTTGTTATGGGTCATACACTATCACCAAGGCCATGGGGGATAATTATTTTGGGCTCAACATTCCTCCTTTCCTTGGCCTGCACCCAGTGTTCAATGTGGATCTCCTTCGCCCTTATTTCCCACCATTATTGGACACCTCAGAAGTAGCAGAACAACTGACACCAACAGAACTCAACCTCGACTGCATAAAATAGGCATCCAATGATCAGATTGTGGACATATAGATCAAGGGCACTCAACAACAAAGGCTCCAACTTTATCGAGTCGTCAAAGCAGGGCAGCTCTTGCACCAAGGCAAGTGGCTCACCCGGGGCCAAATTTAGCAGAAATTTCCTCATCTGATGGGGGAGCTCAACGAAATGGATACCATTGCTTCCTAAGGAGGGTGGATTGTTATAGATGGATATCGGTGGCCACCCACCTTTTCCAACTGGATCAAAACAATGTTTTGACAATTTTGGCAATTTACTATTTTTAGCAGTTTTAACTTTCGGGGCCATTTTGAGGGCCTAAATGAAGGTTTTTCGGGATCAAGCTCCACAATGATATCCAAAGGCATGATTGAGCCCCCAAAATGAATCTCCTTGACGATACCTTTCCAACGGGCTATCACATGCCTAAAACGAAGATCGTATGCAAAGGTTGCGACCCCGGGAAGTTGATGTACTAACTTACCCAAACGGGGCCCACATGACTTTTGGTGCTTCATCTCCTAGGGTTAGGTTTTTGGATGTCTAGGATTTTGGGCATTCTGTCTTATTGTAAAAATGCCTTCAGAGCCTCATTGTAACCTTCTTCTTGCGAATGCGCGTTGCTGTTACATCTCTTCTCAGAGATAAGCCACCACCATTCCAACAAGCTTGTTTCCGCTGCATTTTATAGTTTCAGCTTATTTCGTTATTGAATAGAAAACTAGTTTTACTGTATCTATGTTATTTGTGTTAAGCACATGTTAATAATTTGTATTCATTTCATTCTTCTCATAAAATCCATATCACTTATACTTGAACACATTCTTCCCTTAAACTGTCAAATTGAAGTTTCTCTTTTCTTGCACAAACAATTTGGATGAATGCATCCCAAGGTTTTGTGAGACCATTAAGAGTTGTCATTATGAGTTCATCTTCATCTAAGTTGTCTTCAATTGCCTCTAACTTTTCCTTGAATTGAGAAACCTTAGAGAAATAGTCTTGAACTATTTCTCCTTTCTGCATCTTTGTATTCTTGAGTTGGGTTCTCAAGTTCATCTTCTAGTTGATGTTTTTTCCTTCATACATTCTGGTTAGGGAATCAAACATATATTTTGGAGTATTCTTACAAGACACTTGAGGGATCAAGTGGTCTTTAATGGAATATGCAATTATTCTTTTAGCCCTAATCATATCCTTCTTGTACTTCTCTTTGGCTTCATCTTCTTCAAGTTTCGGTACATTTTATTTTATGAATTTTGCAAGATCATTCTCTTCAAGAATGAGTATAATTTTGTACTTCCAGGCACATAAATTTTCCACATCTTCTAACTTGTCAACAAGCTTGGTGCTTGCAGACATCTTGACCTGGAGCTAGGAAAATTACCAGAAAATGAATCTGAACTTACCAGAAGATGTGCTGGTATGAGGTGAGTTTGTTGGAGCTAACTGTTTCAAAAAATTCCAAGTCTTACCCCTTGAAACTTGACCTACGTAATTCTGGACTTGTACTTCTGGTACTGGTTCTGGTTTCCTGGTTTTCTAGTTTTCTAGTACCAATCAAAACTAGGGTTTGAGTTTTTGGAGAATCTGGCCACTGAAAAAGTTTTCTCAAGATTCCAAAATATGTTCTAGGGCAAGGCACACTTCCCAAGATAGTTTTTGGTCAAAAATTCCTCTTTCGTAAAAATCCCTAATTTTCTTGTACGACAACAATGACGTTTTTAGATAACCAGTGAAAGATGCTCTATTCAGTTGATCTCTAATACCATGTTAAGTTTAGTGCTATTATTAGGTTATTTCCAAATTATATGAGCATTCAATGCATTTCAAAAACAACAACATAAAGAGGATCACTGAAAGAAACACAATCACAAGGTACACAACATTTTATCCCAGGAAACCCTCGTGGGGGAGAAAACCCAACAAAAAATTCCCCAATAATAGATTGCCAATACAATGCCAAGACTAAGACCAAAACAACAAAGATAAACTAAGACTGAGCATGCACCTCTCTTCTCCTTCCTCCTGCAAATGCAATTGCCTTCAAGATATGCCCACTAAATGAGTGAGTGTGAGAGTGTGTAAGTGAGGCACCATACTCACATATAAATAATAGTTGAGGAGGTGCTAGGGTTATGTCTCTTCACATGGTAGGGTCGACTTCTTCTAGAAGTGGTTAAAACAAATTTATAAACACTAGGGGACAGCTTTACAAATACCACCATCTAAATATGGTTTGACCAATCCACAAAAGGGGATTTTATCTTATACAAGACCTGACATGATCAATCCTCAAAGGGGATTTTATCTATAAGATAATAACTCAAATATAATTAGAATATTCTTCGAAGTTACAATAATTCAACATTAGTTAGTGAACAAGTCTAAGGAGCAACAATTGCATCATAAGGAGGCACAATTATATAAAGAGTAGTGCAACAGTTGTCATGGAGTACTCTCAGTCTTTATGGTATCTCTCTTGTGTGCATCTCTTGGTAAAGGTACACTTCTATTAGTAGAGGTACATTCTCTTGGTATTGTGTTGTTGCCGCAACAGTGGTATTTCTAGTTAGGGTTTATTTTTTGGTTCTAGAGTGGACTTGTTGGAATCATGTGTAAGTGCCTATGGTTGGGTGAAAGTGATGTGACATTGTCTATGGTTAAACGGGCATATCAAAATTTTAACATGGTATCAGAGCTAGTTTCCTTCATAACAATCTAAGCGCTAGAAGGAAGATCGTTAGTTTTCCTCATTATCAAGATCGTTGAGCACTTTCAGAACCCACCAAGAAGGCCTCCTAAGGAGGGTGCATATTTTCCCTGGATCAAATCTACAAGATTTTGAAGTTGAAAAAATAGTGTTTCCTCATAAAACCCTAGGTCAAGGTGTTTGGCATCTAAAGGCAGAGTTGAAGCTGATTCTTTAAGAAAGGAGGTCTCTTTGGCATAACGCACCCACTGAGTGATGCTCATCCTAAAATAAAATGATTTAGAATGCTTCATTGAAGAAGAAATTGCAGATCCATAGGGAGATGAGGCTAAGGCAAAGAACAAGAAGAATCTAGTTAAGGCAAAGAGGATCATTGCAGATTCTATCAAGGATCACTCGATCCCCCATGTTTCATCATTAAAGACCCCAAAACAAATGTTTTATTCCTTATCCCTATTATATAAAGCCAAGAATATCAATCGGAGGATGACCTTGAGGACACAACTCGAGAATGTGAAGATGCAAAATTCAGAAACCATTCAATCCTAATTCACAAGGGTGTCTCAAATCAAAGAAAAACTTGAGGCCATTGGAGACACAATTGAAGAAGATAATATATAAATTACTACATTGAATGGTCTCCCAAAGTATTAGGAATCATTTATTCAGGGAATCTGTTCTAGAAGAAAGCTAACAAAGTTAAGTAGGCTATGGGAAGATTGCACTCAAGAAGAAGCTAGAATGGCAACAAGAGAAGAAAAGTTGGGCAATGATGATCAAGCACTAGCAATACATGCAAGAAAAGGAAAGAGCATGAAAGAGGGTCATATCCCCAAGAAGTTTTAAAAGTCATGGAAGTCTCAAAAGACTCAAAAAGATTACTCAAGCTATAAATGCTTTTGTTGCTAGAAGATGGGACACATTGCAAGAAATTGTCCTCTCATGAAAGAGTGGATTAGAAAAGGAAAAAATAAAACACATCATGTTCATGCCATAGAAGATTATGAACATGTTCAAAATAAAATAAATATTATTATTCAAGTGAAGAATATGTATTGATATCATCCCTCACAGGAAAAATCACTCATGGAATTGACAGATGGTTTTTTTATAGTGGTGCTTCTATGAACATGACCAGTTACAAGGATTCTCTCTCAGATATGGTTCAGAAGGATTCACCTCATAAAATGAATCTCGGTGATGACTATCAATATCCCATTAAAGGAGTAGGAGAAACCTCCTAAAAGTTAGATTTCAAAAAACCCTTGAAGATAAAAGATGTCTTGTATGTACCTAGTTTAAAGAAGAATCTCTTTTTTTATCTTAGCATTGGAAGAGAAAGGATTCATAGTTGCTTTTATTGATGGTGAAGTTCTTATGTAGCCAAGAGGAAATCCTCTTGATGATGATATTGTCATTGGTGTCCAAGAAGGAGGTATATACAAATTAAAGGGACACTCAGATTCAACATTAGTACACAACACAACAAATCCAAGTGAGCTATGGCATAGAAGGTTTTCTCACTTACATTACAAAGAATTACCAATCATAAGCAATATGGTAATAGGTTTTCCATAGATTCAGGTGGATCATGAAGGTACATGCAAAGGATGTGCATAAGGGAAGAAAGTAAATAGTCTATTTCCAAGAAGTGACAACAAAGCCAAAGGAGTTTTGGAAATCCTGCATTCAGATGTGTGTGTACCAATGTCAGCTACTTCACTTAGAGGGTATGTATATTATGTTTCAATTATTGATGATTTCTCATGTAAGACTTGGATTTATTTCTTGAAAATGAAAAGCGAAGTATTTAGTAAGTTCAATGAATTCAAATCTCTTGTAGAAAATCTATCTGAAAAGAAGATAAAGACTTTGAGATCAGATAATGGAGGAGAGTTCACCTCAGATGATTTCAAATCATTCTATAGAGAATTTCGGATTAAGAGGGAGCTCACTACTCCCTACAATAGTCAGCATAATGGGCTAGTAGAAAGAAAGAACTGGACAATGACTATGATTCATGATCAAGAATTACCTATGCATCTATGGGCAGAAGCAACCAGGACTGTTGTATATGTGAAAAAAATAAGTCCTCGCCATGTAATTGAGAACAAGACACCAGAAGAAACGTTTACAGGAGAAAATCTAGAGGTCATCCACCTGTGTATATTTGGTTGTCTAATGTATGTGCATGTTCCCAAAGATAAGAGATCAAAGTTGGATCCATCGGGAAAGAAGGGTGTATTTGTTAGATATAGTGAGACATTGAAGGAATATAGAGTCTACATCCATGGTTACAGAAAGATTGATATTAGTAGATATGTTACCATCGATGAGGATGCAACCTTCAGTAGATCGAGGAAGCATCATACATATGAGATCCATGATGAGGATCCTAAAGCTCCTAGAATTGTAGATACATTTGTAGGTAATGATGTTGGGCCAGAAGGGCATGGTCCAGAGGACCATGACATGGAAGAACCAAAAAGATCTGAAGAAACAAATAAAAAGAAAAGAATACCAACTTGGGCTCGTGAAATTATCTAGGATGTTGAGAAGTATGATGCTCCAGATGGATATTTTAGAGAAAGAAAAAAATCTCGACCATATTCCAATTATGTGGCATTGTTATGTGATATCATTGATGTTGAGCTTACCTATTAAGAAGAGGCTGAAAATAAAGTATGGAAGGATGCCAAGATTGAAGAATACCAGTCCATCATTAAGAATGATGTTTGGTATGTGGTTCTGAGACCGAAAGAGAAATCAGTTGTGAGTTTCAAATGGATCTACAAGATGAAACATTCAACAGATGGCAATATCGAGAAGTACAAGGAAAGATTTGTGGCTCATGGGTTCTTCCATAAAGAAGGAATATATTATGAGAATACATTTGCTCCCATGGAAAAATACACTTCGATTACAGCTATACTTGCGATAGTTGCAGTAATGAAATGGAAGGTACACCAGATGGATGTGAAGACAACTTTTATGAATGATGTAGTAGAAAAGAAAGTGTAGGTGGAGCATCCACAAGGTTTTGAGACACATGATAGGCAGTCACACCGTAGGGATGATTTTAGGGGCTAAATTTTGCGCATGGGCTAATTTTCCATGGTTTTTCCAAAAACAAGATTCGCTATTTTAAAAATGATTTGCCCAAATTCTATAGGATAAAATTATTTTACCTTAAAAATCGCCAAAATTTTATAAAAACTATATAAAATACTCAGAAATTTGAATATTTTTACAAAAATATCGCCAAACATTTATAGTTGACATATGAAGGAGTAGTAACATTCGCCAAGGTTTCTACATTTTAAAATAAATTTCCATTCTTAAAATCATCCTTGGTCACATGTGTGCAGGTTAAAGAAATCCTTATCTGGATTGAAGCAAGCACGCAGGGCATGGTACAATAGAATTGGCAACTTTCTGATGAGCTTGGGATTTACCAAGAGTAAAGCAGATCCCAACCTGTACTACAAGGTTGAAGATAGTGGACCAATGATATTATTTTTATATGTGGATGACCAGTTTCTAAAAAGGGATGAGAAGCTCATCACATAGTGCAAGAGAAATATTGCATTATATTTTGAGATGAAATACCTAGGTAGATGCATTATTTCTTGGGTCTAGAGGTGTGGCAGAAACCAAACAAGATTTTCCTATGCCAAGGAAAATATGCAATAGAGATCCTAAAGAGATTTGAAATGATGGATTGTAAATCCATGCCCACACCAATGGTGACGAACCTAAAGTTATTTAGTGATACTTCTTCAAAGATAGTGGATGTCACCATGTACATGTAGATGATTGGTTCGTTGATGTATTTGATGAACACTAGGCTTGATATATTCTTTGTGGTGAACACTTTGAGTCAGTGTATGGTTGAACCAAGATGTTTTAACTTGATTGTGGAAAAGAACGTGTTATGGTACCTGAAGGCTACAATAGACTTTGGACTCCGATATGTTTCAGATCATAAGATAAGACTACAAGACTATACTGATTCAGATTGGGCTAGTAGTGTCACAGATTGAAAGAGCACCTCAGGATGTTGCTTCAGTCTGGAGTTAGCTATGATTTCATGGCTCAATAGGAAGTAGACTAGTGTGGCACTTAGTACGGATGAGGCATAATATATAGCAACATGTTCAACTAGTAGAGAAGATGCGTGGCTTCGAAAATTTATTGCAGGGATGTTTGATCTCGAGTTAGAGGTGACTTGGATTTTTTGTGACAACCAAAGTTGTATAAAGCTGTCTGAGAACCTTGTGTTTCATGACAAGTACAAGCACGTCGAGATCAAGTACCATTATATTCGAGATCTGGTGCAAAGGGGAGTTGTGAAGCCCCTATATATTGGCACAGACGAGAAGATAACAGATGTGTTGACCAAGCCTTAGTCAAGGGTAAAGTTTGAATACTTTAGGGACAAGCTTGGCGTGGTCTAGAAGGGCGTCCCTCGTAAGAGGGAGTGATGAGTCACATATGTGATTCTTGGGGTAGTAACTTACAGAGTGTGGTAGCAGTGAGTAGTCATTTACATGCATTACAGTTTCCTAGACTTTGTTTGGATTGGGTAGTAGCGTAGTTCTATGTGTGAACTGGCTCAAACTGATAGTTAATTCCCAGAGTTTGTTTGGATTGGGTAGTAGTGCAGTTCTATGTGTGAACTATCTCAAACTAATAGTTTCAAAGACTCTGTTTGGACTGGGTAGTAGCGTATTTCTAAGTGTTAACTGGATCAAACTGAACAGTTTCCCAGACTCTGTTTGGATTGGGTAGTAGTGTAGTTCAGTGTGAACTGGCTCAACTATATATTTTCCCAGACTCCGTGTGGATTGGGTAGTAGTGCAATTATGTGTGAACTAGCAAGATGAGGTTCTGTAATGACATAAGGTCTGAAAGGACGCTGAGACCCATAAGGTCCGAGAGGATGCTGAGGATGTGCCCACTAGAGAGATGCTGCATATGTTCATGAGGCCCTAGATGCATGATTATGACATGACCATCAGATAGTCTATGTGTGACTATGACAAAGCCTATGTGGCTATGATGGTGATACTTGTGACATGATCTGTTTTGATCATGAGATAGCTTGTGTGGCTATGGTGATGATACATGTAGACTAGTTTGCAAGACCACGTGAGTCTTTCCCATGCCATATGAGATGGATGGATGTGATTGAGACCATTACATGGATAACATCTTAGTTATTACCTCCCTAGCTAAGAGGGAGTGTTGATGTTTTGGTAGATGTGGGAGGTATTAACCTTTGGTATAACATTTGCACTTAGAGTATAATATTCTAGAAGCAAGAGAACCATTAAACAGATGTGGAATTACCCTAGAAGAGAAGTTGACCCAAGGAGAATAATAATAAAGAAATAGAAGGCCCCAGAAAGAGAAGTCGACCCCACCTAGAAAAGCCACTTGGACAATCTAGTATAAATAAGGAGGCGCCTTAGCTCATTCAGATATACACACTCACTCACTGATCGAGTGCACAATTCTAAGGAGCAACGACTACATCAGAAGGAGGCACAAGTATGGAAAGAGTAGTGCAACAGTTGTCGTGGAGTATTTTCAATAATTCTGGTATCTCTCTTGTGTGCTTATCTTGGTAAAGGTATGCTTCTATTAGTAGAGGTACGTTATCTTGGTATTGTGTTGTTGTTGTAGCAGTGGTATTTTTGGTTAGGGTTTATTTGTTGGTTCTAGAGTGGACTTTCCATAATCATTCTATCTAGAAAAGGTTACTGTGCTCGAGGGTGGCATCTGTAAGTGTCTATGATTGGGTGACAATGATGTGACATTGTCTATGGTTAAATGTGCATATCAAAATTTTAACATGATTGCGCTTTATCATCAATGGTCCAGGTTTCTCTTGGTTAATATAAATTAAGGCATTTGGTATTGAATCAAGGAAAGGTAGAGGGTGGCTTACAATCTTGATCAGTAGCCTAGACCCTAGGGGTCCTTTGGCTAGATCATCCATGTTCTTGAGGTTTGTATGGATGTCATTTAAAACCCATATGTATGTATGTTCTATATCAATTGAAATTGGGTGAGTTATGTAAATAATAGAATGCCTTGATTCCATGGATTTTTCCCCACCTTAGGGTTTTATCAAGTAAATTTTTTGACTCCTCTCTCTTATTTGATAAACTTACTTTTATTTGTTTGATTCTTTACATAGGAGTTTAGATAGGATAGATATTGATTATATGTTTCTACATATTGTTCCTAGTATTTCAAAGCAAGGGTGTGGATTTAGTAGAGGTTGAGAGAAGAATACAAGCCTAAATCCATGTTTTAATTGAAGATTGTATGTTGTAATAAAACAATAATTAATGAGATTGAGGAGGGCCTTATGAAAAATAAATTTGAATTTGAATTTTTTTCTTGAATATATTACTTGCCATTTTTATTCTTTAATTCCGTTTGTAGTGTGTTGTAGTCCTAGTGCAAGGCCCTTGGTTCCTATTATGTGGCATGTTATACCATTTTTAAAATCAAAATAGAGGTTGTTGATTGGGAATACATTTAAAAGTGTGATGTCATAGAGTTAGGAGAATAAAAATTATAGTGATGGCAAGGAAGGGAGGTAAAAAAAATGTTATTAAACAAATGCAAGTGTTAAGAATTATAAACTAGACAACAAAGTGGTAAAGTTGATGCCAACCATTCAAAATCAATAAATGAATCTCAAGAGACAACTAAAAAACACAGTAATGTTGCAACACAATTTAACTAGATTTTTAAAAATTAAATGAGTCAAAATTGAAATCTCAATTATAATAGAATTCTAAAGGCATAAGTGTTGATATACTATATTAGTGACATGGAAATATACTTTGAGAAAGAAAAATTGGAAGACCCTAAAAAGACTATTGGGGTTCTCTTAGTAAACTTAAGGAATACCACCTTCACGTGCGGGATATTAAATAATAATGTTAATTATTTTTTTATGTCTCCTACATTTGTTGAACCTCCTCCCTAGGAAAAAAAATATCCTTCGGACGTCCTTTATTTTCACTAGTTTTCTAAGTATTCATTTTTTTGAAAATTTTCATACCCATTTTATTTATTTTCCAAATATGTTGGTCCCAATATGTTATCCACTTTCTACCTAGTAATCCTCATCATTCTTCCTCCTTCCTCTAACTTAGATAATTACCATGATTTCGATTTCTCAAACCACTCTGAGACTGGATTAAGCTTTCCCCTCCCTTTGTGTTTTAAAATCCTTATATCCATATATTTAAGTGAATTAAATATACCCTATCTAATAACTATATCCATAGGTATATTAAAATGCCTTTTTACCAAGTGATAGATTACTAATTTTTGAGTAATTTTAAAATCCTCAATATAATAAATGTGGTAGCGTAAAAAGTGATAGATTACTCATTTTTTGAGTAATTTTAAAATCTCAATATGAATAAATGTGGTAGCATATTGTCTAATTAGTGCATTCGTCGTGAATACAATGAAGTTTAAAAGTATGAGGTTGAGCAATCACACTACTATATAGTGGGATTTGAATAAATGTGGTAGCGTATTGTCTAATTAGTGCATTCATCGTGAATACAATGAAGTTTAAAAGTATGAGGTTGAGCAATCACACTACTATATGGTGGGATTTTGTGTAACACAAACAAGTTTGCAAGTGCAATGAAAGAATGATGAGTTTAAGGAAGATGGTATCAAAACTTAGAGGGAGATTTTTACAAGTGGACTTCATACTAGTGTTGTTTATACAAACATAGACTTTTGAGACAGAGAGAAAAATGTAGAAAAACACATCAAGGAATTCTATAATATTTTCATACATGTAAAACATGATTAAGTTGAAAACTAGATGGTTTGAGGTAAGTGAACGATTGAAATTTGTTGTCGAAGTTGACATGAACTTGCACAAGATTGGTTTGGTGGCCCGTAAGCCTATTAGTTAGTGTTGAAGGTGGAGGATAATATTGTATGCAATAATAATAGGAGGGGCTGTGTAGAGGAATAGGTTTCTATAGTAGCATAAATATATTTTTAGTGAAACACATTAAGTATTGATTCAAGAAGAATATTGACAAGATTGAACAAGGGTTGCATGGCAACGTAGTTCCTACTGAGTTAGTTGGGAAATGCATGTTGAGCAATGAAATTTAATATAACTAAATGCATAAGTAATGAATATTTTTTTGTCAAAAGATAATAATTGTTGGTTGTTTGTTATTCAAAATGTATAATAAACCGTAAGTTGAATGGAACTATAATATTCATAAATATAATATAAATATAAAAAATATATTATAAATATAATAATAAATAATATATTAGATAATAAATATAATAATGCATAATAATAAATACATAGTATAACTTTTTATATTTAGATGTGGTGATTGGTGAAATTCATTGATTATGTAATTAATTCTACATATTGAAAGACGTGAAGGGAGTAATAACACTTCAATTCTATTAACCAATTAGTAATGAGAAACACAAATATTTTTATTATATCCAAAAATATATATTTATTTTTCTATGTTAAACATTACATTGCATACACAAATTTATGGTAAAAGACAAATTAATATCATATCAATATTACATCAAAAGCAAACTCATTGCTATAATCTCATGGGGACTAATAAAGTAGTGTGCAAGGAAATGTATAGACAAAACTTTTAAAATAAGAATTAATAAATTTTGGATAAAAAAAAAGATATAATTATATACATGTGGAGAAGCTAGAACATAAAGCCATACTTTTCACCTTATTTTCTTTGGATTTACGTCAAAATTTTAGCTTTTCATTTATTATTTTCAACAATTTTCACATGGGCAATTTTAGGGATTTTTTCCACCATTTTTTTTTTAAAGAAATGTAAACTTCAAAATAATTGTTGTTATTTTGGTCTATATTAAAATCAAAATTCTAATCAAAATATTGACCGTTATAAAGGTCATTTGAATACTAATCATTATGAAGATTGAAATTGTTGTAATATAGGTTAAACATTTGTTTTTACATGATATACTTGATGATGATATATTACTAGATAAATATTTCTAAATGTATATTGGTAATTGAAGGATATTGTAGTTTGTTGTAACTTTCTAATTACAATATAATTTTCATAACTTGTCATAATATTATTTTTCTATAATTTTTTGATGACAATATTATCATTAATTTGAAAGTGTTAGGCATCCAATAGTATAAATTCAATAAGTTGTGTCGAATGGTTTAACCTCCATGGGAACTCTCTCGACTTTTCTCCTGGACCGCTCCCTAAAGTGGCCTTGACCTCGTAGTTAGCGGTGGCACGTCCCTCTTGTCTGCCACCCTATGCTCCTTCGCCACCCCCGTCACCAGCTTCTATGCCCTCGTTGGACGATGGTAACATGCACTCGAAAGACTTATGTGTGGAGATGTCCCACAACCAGGAGCAGCTCCAACCAGAGTGCATTTGGCCCCCGAGCCTTTGGGATTCAATTCTTCAAGACTTGGTCTTCGCGGTTCGACGTGATGTGGATTATCTCTAGTTCATACTGGAGCACTTGGATCAGTGAGTTGCACAGATTGAATCTATGCTCTCGACTCTCCTCCATTCCTTGCATCCTTCAGACTCTGGCCTCAATGCTCCTGCCTCTCCAGGATTGGTTTCCACTCTAGATTTCCAAGGGAAGGATGTGTAGTGTGGGGGCGACGCAACATAGATGTTCTTGGATGAGCACAACACTCTGCATGGCACACATGCAACAGAATCTGAGGGCATGCATGCCCACCAAACACCGTGACAGGCGACGGGTGTACATGTGTTTGCATGCATGTTTTATTTTTACAACTGTTAGTAGCGTCTGGAACGTTTGTTCTATGTTGTGGTCATTTGGCAATGTTTTTCGCATGTGTTGGTTAGTTACAAGCCTGGCTTAGGTCATTATAACAATTTTTTTTGAAAAACAACCTATTTTTCAGTTCAAACGTTTGGTTAGGCCGAATCAGTTTCCCCACGGGGCGGTTTTGGTGAATATGTTAAATTTTCCACATCACATCTAGTTTGTTTGAGAGTATGAGTTGGTTTCCTCTCAAGGAAACTCAATACTCCAAAAACTTGAACTCAGGATGACACTGCAATTTTTTTTCATAACACGTAATATATAGATCTTACTTACACACAAAAAATATAAATTCAATAGAAAAATTAGGTCCTTATGTAGTGTCAAAATAACCTTAAACAATCAATTTATAAATATAAATCAAGCATATTATAAGTGTAATCAAACAACATTATTTGAAACACAACAAAAACTCCATCTATTTAGGTTAGCATAATATATGTGAAAATATAAATGTAACCATGCATTATTATAATAAATAGATGTAAACATCCCACCATGTAAAAACAAACACAAAATCTCTTGATAATTATTAAATCTCTAATAGAAGGGAATCTCATTTAGTTAAAAGAATAATAATGTAGTCAAAACATGTTATGATTTGGACCTTTTCTAGCTATATTTCTCCAAATATTTTTGTCCAAAATCTAGCTATAATTTTAGAAAAATTATTGAGTGTGAGATATTTCTGAGATTGTACAATATGGATGCAATAAAAGTTTTTGAGGGAGTTGAATCTATTTATGTATTCAAAAATGCAATTTTAGCAATGAAAAATTGCAATTTGACCAAAAATTATATAGTTCTGGTGATAATTGTTGAAAAATGTCCAAAT
>JZKD02S1936531.1:66428-79515 GCA_000966675.3 Picea glauca
ATATAATAATGCATAATAATAAATACATAGTATAACTTTTTATATTTAGATGTGGTGATTGGTGAAATTCATTGATTATGTAATTAATTCTACATATTGAAAGACGTGAAGGGAGTAATAACACTTCAATTCTATTAACCAATTAGTAATGAGAAACACAAATATTTTTATTATATCCAAAAATATATATTTATTTTTCTATGTTAAACATTACATTGCATACACAAATTTATGGTAAAAGACAAATTAATATCATATCAATATTACATCAAAAGCAAACTCATTGCTATAATCTCATGGGGACTAATAAAGTAGTGTGCAAGGAAATGTATAGACAAAACTTTTAAAATAAGAATTAATAAATTTTGGATAAAAAAAAAGATATAATTATATACATGTGGAGAAGCTAGAACATAAAGCCATACTTTTCACCTTATTTTCTTTGGATTTACGTCAAAATTTTAGCTTTTCATTTATTATTTTCAACAATTTTCACATGGGCAATTTTAGGGATTTTTTCCACCATTTTTTTTTTAAAGAAATGTAAACTTCAAAATAATTGTTGTTATTTTGGTCTATATTAAAATCAAAATTCTAATCAAAATATTGACCGTTATAAAGGTCATTTGAATACTAATCATTATGAAGATTGAAATTGTTGTAATATAGGTTAAACATTTGTTTTTACATGATATACTTGATGATGATATATTACTAGATAAATATTTCTAAATGTATATTGGTAATTGAAGGATATTGTAGTTTGTTGTAACTTTCTAATTACAATATAATTTTCATAACTTGTCATAATATTATTTTTCTATAATTTTTTGATGACAATATTATCATTAATTTGAAAGTGTTAGGCATCCAATAGTATAAATTCAATAAGTTGTGTCGAATGGTTTAACCTCCATGGGAACTCTCTCGACTTTTCTCCTGGACCGCTCCCTAAAGTGGCCTTGACCTCGTAGTTAGCGGTGGCACGTCCCTCTTGTCTGCCACCCTATGCTCCTTCGCCACCCCCGTCACCAGCTTCTATGCCCTCGTTGGACGATGGTAACATGCACTCGAAAGACTTATGTGTGGAGATGTCCCACAACCAGGAGCAGCTCCAACCAGAGTGCATTTGGCCCCCGAGCCTTTGGGATTCAATTCTTCAAGACTTGGTCTTCGCGGTTCGACGTGATGTGGATTATCTCTAGTTCATACTGGAGCACTTGGATCAGTGAGTTGCACAGATTGAATCTATGCTCTCGACTCTCCTCCATTCCTTGCATCCTTCAGACTCTGGCCTCAATGCTCCTGCCTCTCCAGGATTGGTTTCCACTCTAGATTTCCAAGGGAAGGATGTGTAGTGTGGGGGCGACGCAACATAGATGTTCTTGGATGAGCACAACACTCTGCATGGCACACATGCAACAGAATCTGAGGGCATGCATGCCCACCAAACACCGTGACAGGCGACGGGTGTACATGTGTTTGCATGCATGTTTTATTTTTACAACTGTTAGTAGCGTCTGGAACGTTTGTTCTATGTTGTGGTCATTTGGCAATGTTTTTCGCATGTGTTGGTTAGTTACAAGCCTGGCTTAGGTCATTATAACAATTTTTTTTGAAAAACAACCTATTTTTCAGTTCAAACGTTTGGTTAGGCCGAATCAGTTTCCCCACGGGGCGGTTTTGGTGAATATGTTAAATTTTCCACATCACATCTAGTTTGTTTGAGAGTATGAGTTGGTTTCCTCTCAAGGAAACTCAATACTCCAAAAACTTGAACTCAGGATGACACTGCAATTTTTTTTCATAACACGTAATATATAGATCTTACTTACACACAAAAAATATAAATTCAATAGAAAAATTAGGTCCTTATGTAGTGTCAAAATAACCTTAAACAATCAATTTATAAATATAAATCAAGCATATTATAAGTGTAATCAAACAACATTATTTGAAACACAACAAAAACTCCATCTATTTAGGTTAGCATAATATATGTGAAAATATAAATGTAACCATGCATTATTATAATAAATAGATGTAAACATCCCACCATGTAAAAACAAACACAAAATCTCTTGATAATTATTAAATCTCTAATAGAAGGGAATCTCATTTAGTTAAAAGAATAATAATGTAGTCAAAACATGTTATGATTTGGACCTTTTCTAGCTATATTTCTCCAAATATTTTTGTCCAAAATCTAGCTATAATTTTAGAAAAATTATTGAGTGTGAGATATTTCTGAGATTGTACAATATGGATGCAATAAAAGTTTTTGAGGGAGTTGAATCTATTTATGTATTCAAAAATGCAATTTTAGCAATGAAAAATTGCAATTTGACCAAAAATTATATAGTTCTGGTGATAATTGTTGAAAAATGTCCAAATGATATAATGTTTAGACTTCTTAAAAAATAACTATATAACTCATTTCCAAATCCAAAAATTATGTTATTAAATTGTGGGAATATGAATGTTCATGAACATTAGTTTATCATGTATGGAACAAAAAATCAAGTTTTCTGCTTTAAAACATCTCATATGAATCAACACTTGACTAGTGAATCAACTAGTGACTTACACATAGATTTTTAGATTTTTTTAATTGAAAGAAAATTTATGACTTATTCTATCATTAAATAAGATCTATTAAAAGCTATAAACAAATTGCAAATTACAATTTAATGCTTTTCACTTAAATAATTAGCTATATTTTATTTCAATAATTTGTTATACAATTCTCACATAGTCCAATTTACAATAATTAACATTTACTTATAATTATTTTAAAATTTTAATAATTAGATTGTGAATATGAAATTCAATGCTAATAATTATTTGTGAAAACAAAACACATATTCCAATTCACAATAATTAACATTCACTTATAATTATTTTAATATTGTGAGTATAAAATTCATTCATTATACTTATATGCACCATATAATAATTATTTATTTGTGAAAACAAAACACATATTCCAATTCACAATAATTAACATTCCCTTATAATTATTTTAATATTGTGAGTATGAAATTCATTCATTATACTTATATGCACCATATAATAATTATTTGTGGACACAAAACTTTGTATGAAAACAAAACACATATTCCAATTCACAATAATTAACATTCACTTATAATTATTTTAATATTTTAATAATTAGATTGTGAGTATGAAATTCATTCATTATACTTATATGCACCATATAATAATTATTTGTGGACACAAAACTTTGTATGCAATATTGCATTTTTAAAATATGATTCTTTTATTTACATATTAATGTATTACTCAATAAATTTTTATTGAAATTATTATTATTTTTTTTTAATTTTAATTTTTTATTTACATCTTAATTATATAATTATTAATATTTTTATATTACTAAAATAATAATAACAATATATGAACAAAATAATAAACAGATCAGTCAAAGAGGGTTTCATACACTAATTTGATGTGCTGGCTTAGTAGTGACCTTAAAAATAGATTATTATTATTATTATTATATATAAGAAAAAACCATCCAAGTTAAAAGAGATACTAATTACACTTTCATTTGGACAAATAGACAAAGAACCAAAAACATATATTTATGAGTACATACACTGGTTTTAGAAGAATTAGGGGAATGCATATCAGTGAATGATAATATCTCAAAATCCACCATGGCGATATAGGTATAGGTCGTACGGTCTCCCACTGAAAATTTCCAGAAAAACCTACTACTATTTCGTAGCTGGTACTTCACAAAAGGCTGTAAACCGCGTTGATTCCAAGTACGCTCATTCTACTATTCACATGAATTCACTACACCAACCAATCAGACTTGCAAAAACTTGCAAAGATAAAACGCTTTTCGAAAGCAGAGGCGAGGAAAGGAAATGCAACTTTTCTTTTCAATAAAACCAACCAAATTGACAGTGATGGGTATAATCTCTCCATTGATAGATCTGCATATCAAATTATTAATTCGCCTTTTGATTACCACAAAAATTGGAGTCATCTTTTTGAAACTGTCCTGGAGATGGAGAAGAAAGAAAGATCAGGAAATGAGCGAAGAGTAGTTGAACCTGAAATAATTGGACGTTTGCTGAGTAATTGCATAGACTGATAGCTTTACATGCTTGCTCGACCGAATCTACTGTCTTCTGTCACAATACTCTATCTCGTTCTCTGTGAAATCTTCAAAATATTTCCCATCAACTGTTCCCAGCGCTTCTGATTCATCATGACCTATAACGAATCATACGGGTCGATAATGAGATATTGGCTAAAGTCAGTCCTGCCATTCTATTGTCCTGTGATTCTATTGGTTTGTTTTTTCTTGTGGATTAAATTCGATCTCGGAGAAAATTGATGGTTACTTCATTTCTTAATTTTGTAGATGTTTGAAAGCCTACACAACTGGCCAAAGTATGTCAATTTATTTTTGCTACATACCAGAGGGGCACGCAGACTTGTCTATACCCTTCACAGTTCTATACATCTGCCAATACAACAAACAATATGGTGAAATAAATAAATATCTTTCAAATCAGAACATGAAAACATTGGATTTTACGTTGCCTTCAATGATATTTTAGTCGCTCTAAAAGACAATAGAGATCTAGAATAGGTTAAAAATGTCCCGTCTTAGTTCCTTTTTCGCACTAATGGTAGCAAACACAAAGAAATTTACAGAGCAATTACAGCTGCACAGTTCCTGAATGGAAATCACCTCTGTATTGCGTTGCAAACTCTAATGAGGACTTTTTTGCATGGCAATTCCTGCTCTGAAAATTGCTCATTCAACATCTTTAATTTATTTTTTTCTTATATTTAGGGATGAATCAAAGATTTGTTCCAGCACAAGTCTTCAAACAAGGGGATAAACTCTACAAACCCCTCTAAACCCCAGGTCGAAGATTGCAAACTTGTCATTTTTATGATGTAACTGCAGAGTTTGAGGCAACATCATCAACATAGGAAAAGACAAACAACGAATTACCTGTAAGTGGCTTTTTACATGCGTCAAAGTGAGGTCCTTCACATTCATAAGCTCCATAACTGACTTGGGAGTGGCCCCTGACCAGACAAAACCAAAGCATTAGGAAAACCCCATGCTTGCCTACGTGAGTGAAATTCTGGTAGTCACAGCTACATGCCTACATGTCTGTTTATTAGTGCTGCATACAATCCAATCCATGATTGTATTTCAGGGATAAATAATAATAATCTAATTTTAATGATTGGTAAATTCTACTAAGATATACATATCCTATTTTTTCTGGATTTGAATTTATGAATTCTATTTTTTCTGGATTTGAATTTATGAATTCTTAAAAGAAAACACATGTTCTTAACCATTAGATCCACTTGAACTTCCTATTCCGCTACTACAAAAAAAAGAAATTACCTAAAAAAAAAATAGGCTATAACTATAACTATGAGTTTCAATCGTTAAACAAATATCTGATACGTATCACCAGGCCATCCTAGTGTGATCAAAATAATGGAGAATTCCATATTCATTTCTGTGACACGGCACCTATTCTAAGAGAAACTGTGTATCATTAATGCCTGTGCCTACATAGAATCTACATATAGTGATTATGGAAGAATGAAATATAATGAGGCATTGATACATACTTTCATGTCCTCCCAACAGCTTTACGGCATGGACAAAATGTGCATGGAGGGTACTCGTCCACCGCATACGAGGGGCTCTCATGCTTCTTCTCTTCGTCATGAACCTTGATTTTATACAAGAATGGGAATCAGAGATCGTCGCCGGCGACGGATTGCAGCTATGAATTTCCTTGGGATGACTCGAGATTCCTTGGAAATGATCCTCAGAATCGGATAAACTAGGGGGATGGTTTGGCGTCATCACTCTGTTCATCAATATACCCTCATAGGGTCTAAAAAAGGGAGCTTCTCTGGTTTTGTTATCCCTCAGAAACTCATCAGAGCACCTGTAATCTTCTTTATTAACAGAGACTTCAAGATCATGCCCGTAGTATGAATCCACGAGCCCAAGACTGGAGGCGTCTTCTATTGCTTTTCTTGTTTCTCCTCCCGATAAACATGACATAATCAGTCTAGGATCTTCTTGGCCTCCTGATAACCTCATGAGTCCTTGAGCACATATGTTTTTCTGTCCTTGTTTCTCACCACTTGGCTTCTCAAACAAAGGAAATCCGTTTATAGTGATAGAATAGTGTTGATCTAAGTATGATCCATTAGCTGCCCTCCCCGCCTGCAAATCGAAGGACGCCAATGACAGCTCAAGCAGTGCATCGTCGTCCCGTTGCCTTGATTTCTTGCTTCCATCGCTAGATTTAGAGGAATACTCCTCGCTGAGCCTGGTGTTGAATGAATCTAATCTGTGATCGCCATCGTTTTGAAAGCTATAAGAAGTAGATAAAGCTACCTTGGTGTTTGGAGGGCTGATGTGTAATGATAAATCAGGGATGGAAGAGGCCTCCATATCAGACTCTATGCGGGTATAAATACTCTTAATATTCTGCATCCTCCACGGTCCAAATCCCTGATATTGATGTTCGTCTCCTAGATTCTAGCAATTGCCCAATCTTCAGGTTTAGATCTGCTTAGCGCTCATAATTCTGAACAGATATCAGACCAAAGGGGCGCTAATTTTATGTAAATCTGTGATTTCAATGGCCGTGTATGGAGTATACGACAGGGTTGAAACAATTATGATCACATGATGTATACATGATAACAGGGGAGGAAAATATAGGACGGAGGGAATCAATGACAAGAAATGAATTGATCAATTGTAACAATGGATTGACAAAATGTCGCCGGAGTAGGGACGATAGAGTCCTTGCAAGAATATCGTATGTGTGAATGGTGGCCTCTCGCAGCTGAAGAAAATTGAAAGATGGGGCTGGACAAGATTCGAGATAATGATGTGTGGAAAAACATGCACTTGTCACTGATTTGGGACACAGCAAAATAACAACCACTAGAAAGGCAGTATGCAGCCAACAGCAAGTTACATAGTTTTTTTTTTATATATATATATATAGTTAGTTTGTTTGAGTGGGCTTAATTTAAAGTGTGAGTTGGCCTAATGGTTAAGAACATGTGTTTGTGTTTCCTCTTAAGAGGTCATAAGTTCAAATCCAGAGGGGTGTAGGGTATGTATAGGGTATGTATACTTCTGTAGAATTTACCAGTTTAAATCATGTTATCTGAAATCACTTGCTGGTTGTCCTTAAGGGCATAGACTTTCATTCTTCATTTTTGGGTCTTGTATTTCCTTACATCCTAAGAAGGTTACCTCTTAGCCAATTAGAAATTGTTTGAGGTTTTACTCTAGGACCAAAAGGCAGTTTCAACCTAAATAGAGAAAGACAATTGTTTTAGGTCTTACTCTAGGAAACCATGTTATCTGAAATCACTTGCTGGTGGTTCTTAAGGGGACAGACTTTCACTCTTCATTTTTGGGTCTTGTATTTCCTTACATCCTAAGAAGGTTACCTCTTAGCCAATTAGAAATTGTTTGAGGTTTTACTCTAGGACCAAAACTCAGTTTCAACCTAAATAGAGAAAGACAATTGTTTTAGGTCTTACTCTAGGAAACCATGTTATCTGAAATCACTTGCTGGTGGTTCTTAAGAGGACAGACTTTCACTCCGCATTTCTGGGTCTTGTCTTGGGCTTACATCCTAAAAAGGCTAGCTCTTAACCAATTAGAAACTGTTTTAGTTTTTAATCCAATACCAAAAAACAGTTTCAACCTAATAGAGAAAAACAGTTGTTTTAGGTATTACTCTAGGATGAAAAAACCCTATAATCATGGCTAAGGCCACTCTAAATGAGTCATAGGCTAAGGCCACTCTAAATGAGTCATACACTTTATAGTAGTATCTAAACTTAGTCTCGTACATGAAACTTAATATTATCAGAATGCACTTTACCCTACAGTCTAAAAAAATCTGAGCAGCACAATAACATGAATCATGTGAAAAATAATATTGAATCTATATCCATAGAATTTGAACAAATATTTACTGCACATTCCATGAATATTTGGATTTGTTAAAACTAGTTTATTTGTGCTCTCCGACCAAGATTAGAGTGATTTGGTAGCCCTTCAACATGTATTTTAATTTTATKGGCATTGCTTTTACCTGATTKTTTGAGTAGGTTAGATTTTAGGTAAATTGAATGACAGAGGCAGGAGGGTGTTGAATGGGTCTTGTTTCCTTTTGTATAAATTTCGAAATATGAACTTTATCTCAATAAATCAGGTGAACATGTAAATTTGGACAAAATCTTTATTTTCTGATGTTTAAATTGCATTTCTGAATGCATAAATGGATTCAGCTTGCTGAAAAACCTGTGGGGCACTCTGATTATACAAACTTAGCCACTCAAATCTGCAGATCCAACCATTCATCACAGAAAAATCAAACAAAAAAAGTTACTGGAAAACAACCAAAAGATAGAACATTTAGACTACTGCAATCTGATATTGTTGTGATATAGATTTATTTAGCATAAAAAGCCTAGTTTCTCTGCAGTTTGGTTGGTCCATTTTTGAGTTTGCCTAAGTGTAAAATACAAAAAAATTAGGTTATTTATATTTTATTTCAATCCGTAGTTATGTTATTGAGATGAAGTTCATATTTCGGAATTTATACAAAAGGAAACAAGGCCCATTCAACACCCTCCTGCCTCTGTCATTCAATTTACCTAAAATCTAACCTACTCAAACAATAAGGTGAACATCCCCGATCCAATAACTGTATGGTTTTATTCCCTGCGATACAATCTTCCTCTAAAAGCTTCAAACGATGACCAGGAAGCTGTAAGCAAATACTGAATTTAATGGTTTTCATGTTTTGCAGACCAGAGCAGCAGTTGGGATTATTCAATTCAATTCCATTATTTACTAATCCCTTTCAGGAACTCCAGTACCCTACAGCTTAAACTGTCTGTGGTGGGACCTGGAAACTAATGAAGGACATTAAAGTCAATAAATTCGATCCCTGAGATCGACCGTCCTTATTATTGTCGTTCCTTCTGCGCCTAAAAGCAACACCAAAACCAAGGGAATCGTCAGGTTAGCCGTGAGTCAAACTTAATGTGAGCAAAGGTGGTAATTAATTAATTTATTAGATTTCACGTGAGGTTGGACTGTCGCCACTCTCCAGACGACTGCCCATTTGCAGCCCTGTTTGAGCAGCAACAACAGACCAATCGATTCCATTTTGCCCAAGTCCAATCACAATATTTGAGTAACCTTTCTACACATTATTTGAGAAACCTTTCTTCCCATTATTACACAATTATGAATTACTGCCTTTACCGGCGCTTGATGCGGACTCTCACCAACACCTCCATGATAATTCCACCGCCGTTAATGCTTCTCGTCAATATCATCATTCTTCATGTTTACCATTTGTCAGCTTTCCATCAGCGAGCTCCCTAGCAATTTCTAGGTAATGTGTTCACGAGGGAGGAGGGTAGTAAAGCCATTTCCTAGAATAATTAGTCAACGCCATTTTGTAATCTTAATATTATTATTAAGAAATGTGTTATTAAGAAAGAAAGAAAAAAAAAAAAAAAAAATTATTATTAAAAAATGCGTTTTTAAGAAAAATAATAAAACTATTTTATAAAACAATTAATCAAAAGCTATTTTGTAATTATAATATTATATTATTATAATATATATATATGCTAACAATTATTTCTGTATTTCAAAAATTATATAATATAATTAGAAGATTAGTAAATTTAAAATCCAGTATAACAAAATACATAGCACGCTATTTCTGTTTATACTTTTGTTATATCATTCATTGTATAATGACTCAACGTACTTATGTTTCACAAGTGCTTTAAGGGATTCCATGACAGTACAAACACCGCTTTTTGACAACATGCTTTATTAGCTTTACTTTTATTCAATCTTGTACAATGCATATTTTGACTAATCAAATTAGGAACGACACTATGTTGTTTAAAATAATTTAAACATAAAAAAATAATTTTAATTATTTTTTTTTATAAGACAGGTAAATTTTATTAAAAAATAATATAAATATATATATATTCTATCATAGTTAGTTTTGATAAAGCTATATGTAAATTTTATTAAAAAATATATAAAAATATATAATATACAACGTGAGTGGGTCTAATGGTTAAGAACATGTGTTTCCTTTTAAGAGGTTACAGGTTCAAATCCAGATATATATATTCCATCATAGTACATGACTTAACTAAATTTAACTCAACCTTCTCAGGAAGACATTAGCTTAGTTCAATAGGGTGAGGATCTTATGTATCAGAAGAGAGCTAAGTGATGAAGCAAATGTAATGGCCAAGTATGCCACTAAATTAAAATCTGGTGTATTGATGGAGAATGAGGAGTTTTCATTTGCCACCATCCCCTAAGGTTTCAATGACTATGAGCTGTAATACAATCTATAATTCGCATCTAATGTTCATTATGGCATGTCAAAACATGCAAACAACATACAAGGTCATGCATTTGAATTAGGTGGAGGGGCATTCAAATCCCCATATGAGCCCCTACGCTAAATTAATTCCTCTATATTTGCTCGTGGCAATTGAATGCAGAGTTATGAGGAGGTTCAAGCCATATGGGATTATGTAGGCAGGAAGGCCCTCAAATTTAGTAATCATAGGGAATTTCCAGAGGAATCGGGGTGCATTTGGTTGGGTGTGGAGTTTTGTATTCATAATTGGATGCAAGCAGAAGTGATTGAATGCTCATGGGTGCACTAGAGTTCCTGGAAACCTTGGTTGGATTTTATTAATGTATGGGAGTATATAGGATGAAAGGTCCTCGAACCCAGACTTCTCAGTGATCTTCCGGTGGGGTCGAGGCACAATTTAGTGGGGTGTTCATCCTCGCTTTCACACTAAGGAATGACATAAGGGTGTGTTGGATCCAACAAAGGCTTGACAACATGCATGGGTGATTGAAAGGCTCAAGGTATACTAGTTCTATAACTCTGGTAATTTTATTTGGTTTAATGCAATGAAGTTGATATGGATTATGCATTATATGTCATTTGAATATGTGAACTAAAAGCATATAAAAGTAAGAGAGTTCAAGTTGGTTATATTAGTCTCTTCCCGAGAGAGAATATTACACTCACTAGTGATTTGTAATATTTCCTATGTTATTTTGTTAAGTTGGGAAAAAGTTTTTTTTTAATTAAATTTTATTTTTGAAATTGGGAATTAATTTTAAAAAATAAAAAATGTGATTTTGTGGAATCTTTATTGGTGAATAGTCAATTGTCATGATTAGAGATTTTAAACCTACTTATTTTTTGTGGTTAAAAAAAACAAAAAAATTGAAGGTGACGAAGCATCGAAGGTGGTGGAGATGGGAGTTTCATACGCCATTATAGGCTTCAGAGATGCAAAATATATTTCCACCCTCGCAGTTGACGATCATCTACCAATCACCGATAAAGACAACTTTAGTGTCCTATATGATGTGGATAAACATCAACAATTCAAAGATATATTCGATATTTATAGCTCACATGCGATAGAGGTTTGTAATATGATTGAAGATATATGGAAATGGAATTCTCCCACTCGTATACATGATGATCTTTCCAACTCTTTCCAAGTTTCTCGAACTCACTTCCATGATGCATAGGATGTACTAGCATAAGACATGGATTGGAGGTTTACGAGTTGCTTAAATCAGGATAAGGAGTTTTTTCCCCCAAGGTTGGTTAGGTCATTTCATTCTAGTGTTCGAGAAGGCCTCTTGTTGGTTCTTCACCCATAGAGACATTTATTATTGAAAAACAAGAGGAAAATGACAATATGTGGATTATGGAGGTGATTGGGG
The DNA here is from genome assembly GCA_000966675.3 of Picea glauca. Taxonomy (NCBI): domain Eukaryota; kingdom Viridiplantae; phylum Streptophyta; class Pinopsida; order Pinales; family Pinaceae; genus Picea; species Picea glauca. The sequence goes on from JZKD02S1936531.1 coordinate 78,304, forward strand.
ATGAAAATTGGGTTATTCCTAGGAAGGGGGAGACATGGAAGGTGAATTAATATAGAAGCCATAATAGAGGACCTCTTTTGATTCATTGACTCCACACATGCATGGCCATGACTACTCTGGAAAATGTTTAAGGTCTCCTACCATGGAAAGCCATAGAAAGAAAAAAAAGGGGAGGTTTGTGAGGCTAAGTGGCAAGACTGAAAGGCATCCTCCAATGATTATGATTAAGGAAGCCAAGGCAAGATCTAAGATGGATTTAATTTCTATATTCCAAGATGATTATGATTTTTTGTCAGATATATGGATAATAGTGTCAAAGGTTGAGTTGCACCTTGTGGGAGGGATGCTGACGAGTACATTATAAGTTCTCCATTGCATGATTTGGGCATACAAGAGGGGGTTAGTCCTCTTTTCTAGGACTTCTAGTGTTTTTTGTTCCATTAAATAATTTGTTGGCATTGCCCTTGAGGGTTCCCATAACATTGAGGCTTGCCCTCATAATATGGGCAAGGACATCTATGGGCATATTTACAATTTGAAGTAGGACATCAAGGTGAGTGGAAGCTAATGATGGTCGCTTTTGACATGTTATTGGAAACACAAATATGGAAAAAAATAATGTATTGACTTGGAGGGATGATTTGAGGTACTTTCAAAACTAATTTGAATATGGTGTAAAAGGACAAAATGTAGGAAATCAAATTAGCTTCTATAATATATCATTTTTATTTATGGAAGTCTTGTGTGACTATGTGAAATTCTGGTTTTTCTAACAATAATATGTTACTTTTCCTACAAAATGTATTGCATGTGTGTGTGTGTGTGTTATCATAGCAGTTGAGTACCTAAATTATGCAATTTCCATTAAATAATTTGTAAAATTATAGAGAATAGTTTTCTCTTGTGCACCACTATTTTTTTTTAAATTTTAATGTTATATATATATATATATATAGAGAGAGAGAGAGAGAGAGAGAGAGAGAGAGAGAGAGAGAGAGCCCTGAAATGATGAGGTCAATTGTTAGTGTGGGGTTTGAGGGCCTTAACATAATCAAACACTTTCTCTTTTTTTGAGATTGTAAATCTTGATTTCTATTAGTGTAGCATCTAATTTCTTTTTAAAATGGGTAAGGAGATGTAAAATTATAGCGAGAATGGAAGACATATGTGTTCTAAAATGTTGATATATGTGAAGACACAAATAAATAAAAA
>JZKD02S1936531.1:93980-142699 GCA_000966675.3 Picea glauca
TATACCAAGGAGACATTTTCATTTTGAATCATCTTGTACTTGAACATTTAAGTGGGGTAAAAGGAGGTTTCCCCTTCGAAGAGGCTTATTATCTGAAATTATCTCTTTTTCAAGGAATTGAGTACTTTTTCTGAGGTTTTTCTATTCTATATTGATGTTTGGTTCTTAACATGGTTCCAATACCAAAGAACAAGAATGTCATCGGTACAAATTGGGTCTTCGGGAACAAATTGAATGAGGATGGACAATTTACTAGGAACAAAACAAGATTGGTATGCAAACGATACTCTCAAGTTGAAGGTATAGATTTTGAAGAGATGTTTTCCCCAGTTGCAAGGATGGAAGAAATCATAGTAATACTATCTTATGCATGCTCCAATAATATTAAAGTGTATCAAATGGACGTGAAAGCAACATTCCTAAACAAATATCTAGAGGAAGAAGTCTACATTGAGCAGCCATAAAGATTTCAATTGTCAAAAAAGGAAATTTGTGTTTTCAGATTAAAGAAGGATTTATATGGTCTCAAACAAGCTCCCAGAGCATGGTATTCGAGAATGGATATATATCTACAACAAAAAGGGTCTAGGAAAGGAAATGCAGACAACAATCTCTACATAAAGGTGGATCGAGACAATATATTGATTATTGAAGTCTATGTAGATGGAATTATCTTAAGAAGTGATGATGACATGATGAGTCATAAGTTTGCCAAAGACACACATCATGATTTTGAGATGTCCTTGCTTGGTGATTTAACCTTCTTTTTTGGACTATAGATATGTCATAGCAACAATTATATCTTCATCTCTCAGGAAAAGTATATCAGAGAAATGTTGAAGAAGTTTGGAATGACATATTGCAAACCAATTAGGACTCCTATGCAGATAAGTTGCAAGTTAAGTAAGGATGATGATTCCAAGGATGTCGATCATAGACAATGCATATCGATGATTGGTAGCTTACTTTATGTGATAGCTTCTAGACCAGATGTGATGCAGGAAGTTGGAAGTTGGAAGGTTGCAAAGTTTCAAGCATCACCAAAGGAATCACATGTTGTAGAAGTGAAGAGGATATTTAGATACCTCAAAGGCACATAAGACTTTGGATTATGGTATCCAAAAGGGAAGGATATATCTCTTTTTTCCTACACAGATGCAGATTGGGTAGGTTGCATTGATGATAAAAGAAGTACAAGTGGAGCATATTTCTACTTAGGTGAATTCTAGGTATCATGGTTAAGAAAGAAACAATCATCAATATCTTTTTCCACAACAAAGGCACAATACATTGCAACAATGACATGTTGTACTAAGTTTCTTTGTATGATGCCATCTCAATACTTTGTGACAAAACCAATGCCATCAATATTTCAAAGAATCCGATGATGCACTCTAAGAAGAAGAACATTCCAATCAAGTATCACTTCTTGTGGGAACATGCTACAGAGAAGAACATCAAGCTAGAGTATGTCAGGACAAAGGAGCAGATTGAAAATATCTTCACCAAACCACTTGCAAGGGAACCTTTCGAGTATCTGCAAAAAAAACATGGAGTGGTTTTTTCCCCACGATGATCCACTCAGCATCAATCTTAACTAGATAGGGGGAGAGAAACAAAAGTCTTGAAGAAGTTCAAGAAACAAATTTTTGAATGCTTTTCATATATACATCAAATAATTACACGAGGAAGCACCATGAAGAGTAAAGTCTGTAGAGTTAGTAGAGGATTGTAGATAGGGGGAGAAACCCCAAATGAGGAGTACCCTTTTCCATTGATGTCAAAGGGGGAGAGATAAAGAGTAAGGCATGGAGAGGTAGAGGCATGAAGTTAGGGGGAGCAATGGTCACAGGGGGAGCATGAGCATAAATATTGCCATGCCTAAGTGTTTCCATCAATGCCAAAGGGGGATATTTTTGGACAGTTGGTTCATTGGTTGCCATTGATGTCAACCCTTGGAGAGTGGTCTCAAAGAATGATGTCAACCCTTAGATATTGATGTCTATCCTTGACAAAATTTGGTAGCATATTGCAGTATCCCCGATGGTGTAGTTATGGTACTCGAAATTAAATGATAAATATGGACTTGAAGGACAAAGTAAATACATATAATACACTTATAGATGGATAGTATTTGTCGATCCATTTTTGGTGATATGTGAAACGCCAAATGGTTCCTCATGGTTAGGGAGATATGGATATGTAAAGTTGGAAGCCCCAAAGAGTGGAGAAGAAGCCCTTAGTCTGTTATAAGTCTTGGTCAAAGGGGTAAAGTTTTTGTAACAAGAAAACCTTATAATCCCTAAATTAAGGGGAGGAGTTACCTAGCAAAACTATATAATCACCTCAAGGAGTCATTCATAAGTACTCTCACACACGTATTCATTGATAATATATCTTGTGATCTAGTGAATTGTTATGGTTTAGTAAATGGTTTAGTGAATGGTTATAGTCTATATTGGACTTTTTTTGAATGTGATAGGAAGTATGAGGCATCAAAGAAAGTGTGAGAAAAGAGAGAAAGTTTTGAAGTTGCTTAAGGATAGGGTTTATGAAAAACCCTAATTACTGACATCCTCATGGGTTGCACTATATCTGTCAAGTGAGGGATCCTCGTGGGTCATCTAGTGTCTGTCTAGAGAGGCACTAGTAATTTTGGGATAAATGTTAATCTGAGTTCCGTGAATTTTGAAGCAAGTACACATGTTAGCATTCTACAGGTTTAGGTAAGCTTTAGAAGTTCTAGTATGGTTGTGTGCTAGTTTTTGATAGTTAGATTTTCTTATGATGTATTGAATGCTTGGGGAATTCTTGGTGTGATGGTTGTGGTACTTGGAAATGGTATATGTTGGATGGTTGGATGAGTGAAAAACACTCTTATGTATGGTAAAATACTGATATGATTCTTATAGTTTACATATTTGAGCTACTTGTACTTGGTTGAGGGATATCTATGTTGTATGGTGATGTATGTATGAGTGGCATGCATAGGTTGTTAGAGATGCTTCATTGATGGCATGGTACATATTTACATGATCTGTATTTATGAGAATAATGAAAGGAATAACAGACTAAATACAATAACACAGAGATACGAAGAAAAACAACATATATCCAGTGAACAATAACTTCTATTGAATAAATAAAATAGGTTGAAACTGCAAAGCTGCAGAACTGGAAACAAATTGCTTGAATGGTGGTAGTTATCTCTGAGAAGAGATGTGGCTTGGTATGCACATTCGTATGAGAATAATGATTAAAATGAGGCTTCAGAGGACTTTTTAACATTACTCTTGAATTCCAAAACCCTAGACATCTAAAAAACTAACCCTAGGAGATGAAACACCAAAAGTTATGTGGGCCCCGATGGGTAAGTTGGCACCTCAAACTCCCAGGGTCATAATTTTTGATACAACCTCCATTTTAGGCACATGATAGACCGTTGGGAAGTTCTTTTCAAGAAATACACATTATGCTATCAAACTCTGAATTTGTCTACATTTTGACTGTGGCAAGCCAAAAAACATTGTTCAGGGTCCCAAAAACGGCCCTAGAAGTATAAAAAGATGTGTTGAGAAGAAAAATTCCAAAATAATCCAGTTGGATTAGGTGGGTGGCCACCATTCTCCACTTGGAAGATGTGTAGGGCTTCAAAAAACCCTGGAAGTGTAGAACCCACAATTAAAAAGAAGTACAAAAGAACGTGTTGGACTAAAAATTGTCAAGAGGAGCCAGTTGGAATAGGTGGGTGGCCACCAATATCCATCTGGATCAGTCCTCCTCCCTTAGGAAGCAATGGTCTCCATTGCGTTGAGTTCCCTCATCAGGTGAGGAAACTTCTATTGAATTTGGCCCTGGGTGAGCCACTTGCCTTGGTGTACGAGTTTCCTTTCCTTGACAACCCGATAAAGTTGGATCCTCTATTGGCGATTTCCATTGACCTATGTGTCCACTATATGATCAGTGGATGCATGTTCCATGCAGTCAAGATTGAGATCTGTTGGTGTCAGCTGTTCTACGATCTCTGAGGCGTCCAATAATGGTGGAAAATATGGTCGAAGGAGGTCCACATTGAACACTGGGTGCAATCCAAGGAAGGGTGGAGTGTTGAGTTCAAAAGCATTGCTACTCACATCCTTGGTGATAGTGTAAGGCCCATAGCGAAGTGGGAGGAGTTTTCGATGGGGCCCTGTAAGGTGCTCTTTCTACAAATGTAACCAGACCTTGTCTCCCACCTGAAACTTGTGTGGTACACGATGTTGATCATGGCGCTGCTTGTACTTAGCATTGGATTTATGCAAAATATCATGGACTTGTTGGAGGATGTGATGAATCCTCTCAATGAATCTGGTGGCTTTGTTAGCCTCAGACTGAACATGGGAAGATTCTTCATGTTTGGTTTCAAGAGGTAGTGCAACATTAATGGGACCCAACGATTGGAATCCCAACCCCACTTGAAATGGGATATGGCCGGCGAGACTATGGATATCCATGTTGTAGCTGTGATGAACATAGGGAAGACTCTCATCCCATGTACACAGATGCTTAGAGTTGTACATGTGCAGGATGTACACAATCATCTGATTGACGACCTTTGTCTGGCTGTTGGTTTGGGAGTGAAAAGCAATGGATTTAGTGAGCTTGGTGTCCAAAAATGACCAGAGACTCGACCAAAATGATCTAAGTAACCTGTTGTCCTGATCTGAGGTGATGGTTCGTGGTATCCCAAAATTGACCCACACTCATTTGAAGAAGAGATTGACAATATCTGACGTTATGATGCTCTTCTTGCAGGATGTGATAATGGCCATCTTCGAAAACCAATTGTAAATGTGTTGAACCTGCACATAATAGATACAACTAGAAAATAACACACAAATTTGCAGAGAGAAATTGAGAAAGAAGAAGCAAGAGAGAAAGAATGGAAGAATTCTCATTAATCGAATGAATAATCAATAATTTACACACGATATACTCTGTATAACTCAACCAATGCACACTAGAGGAGAATCCAATGCACCATAGTGGTGGTCTAGAGTGATATGGACACACACCAATAGTTACGGGAGTAAACTTCCACCTTGTCTAGTCTCTCAGGCAGTTACGGGAGTGAACTGCCACCTAGCTAAATTAACTAGTCTATCAGTCTTTAGTTAACTGATTGAAATAGAGTGAAGTGAGGAGGAGATCAGGGAATAATGGGTAATGCGCTAGTCTGGTGATGATCCTAAGGACAATGCGCATTAGCTGGCGATGATCCCAATGTTGCATGGTCACAATACCAATGTAGCATCTAGATTCCACTCAACTGATCAAATAGAAGTGAAAACTAAAGAGAATATTCTCCTTATAGGAATATTCTTCCTAAAATATAGGAGACATAATAATGACTAATAAACAAGGAAAAAACTTAGGAAAAATAAATCATAGGTGTGTGTGAAGTAACTCCAACACCAATCAACCACCAAAAATACACAATTATTGTCATGCTTGGTGGACGGAAGGCCATACATGTAATCCATCGAGATGGATTCCCAAGGCCTCTCAAGAGTAGGAAGAGGGATGTATAAGCCTTGCTTATTGATGGATGGATTGGAAATGGCACATGTAATGCAATATCTGATATACTTGATGACGTCTTGTCGAAGTTTTGGCCAATAAAAACGTTTTTTTAGAACAACCACAATTTTCTCCATGCCAAAATGTCCCACCATCCGACTGTAGTGAGCCTCCCAAATCATCTTTGCATGCTCGCTTGTGGGAACACAGAGGTGGCCTAGATGGAATAACAGTCCATTTTGGATTTGAAAATCGATGACATTCACTCCTATACCCAAGAGATGATAGGTGGTGGAAAAATCAGGGTCACGCTGATAAAGTTGGGGCCACTCAAATGCCTTATGCCCACATGAATGGAGCATTGTGGTGAGGGAAGCAATGACAGGGTGATTGAGGGAGTGAATGACATGATTTTTGCCCTATGTCTTGTAATTGATGTTGATATGCAACTATTGTAGGTATGTGGACCACTTTTGATGGAGATTAGTCTGCAAATTCCCTTGTGTCTGTATGAACTGTAGAGGCTTGTGATTAGTGTGGATGATTGTCTCATTTCCAAGAATGTTGTGCTTCCATTGATGACATACTTGCACAATTGAATGCATTTCTTTGTCATAGGTGGGGTATTTTCGTATAGTATTGGAGAGTGTATCACTATGGTATTCTACTAGATGACCATGTTGAGTGAGGACTGTGCCTACAACATAGTCGGAGGCATCAATCTCAATATTGAACAATTGTTGCAAATATGATAAGGTGAGTATTGGAGCTGAGAAAAAGTGATGATTAAGATCATCAAATGCTTTTTGTTGTGCCTACCCCCATGTGAACGTTTCCTTTCCACCACCCTTGGTTACTTGGCTAAGGGCCCATGCAATATGGGAGAATCCCAACATGAACCTTCGGTAGAAGTTGGCAAGTCCCAAGAAGCTTTGAAGCTCGGTTAGTGTGGTTGGGGCTGGCCAATGACAAATGAATTGGATCTTAGATAGATCCACATGTACCCATGCTCATCAAAAAGGTAGCCCAAGTATTGGACCCTATTGATGCCAAAGGAGCATTTTTCCAGGTTGGCATATAGCTTGTGCTACTGCAGAGTGCCCAAAACTTGTTGAATATGATTCATGTGCTCCTCCCAAGTTCTGTTGAAGATGAGGATGCCATCCAGATATACCACCAAAAAAGAGTTGGTGAAGGGTCTCAATACATCATCCATCAATCCCATGAAAGTTGTTTGTGCATTTGTTAAGCCAAAGGGCATGACCAACCATTTGAAGAGTCCTTCTTTAGATTTGAAAGTTGTCTTCCATACATCAATTGGTTCGATGGGAACTTGGTGGTAGCCAAACTTTAGGTCAATCTTGCTGAAGAACTTTTCCCCCTTGAGTTGGTCAATAAGGTCATCCATCCGGGAATTGGGTACCGGTTCCTAACTGTGATTTTGTTTAATCCTTTGTAATAAATGTAGAGTCTCCAGGTCCCATATTTATTCTGCACCAACACAATCGGGCTTCCGCAAGAGTAGGATTTGGGTTGGATGTTCCCCTTTTGAAGCAACTCTTGGATCTAACACTTGATTTCATCATTTTCCATCAGTGAGCGATGATAAAATGGTCTATTAAGAAGTGGTGCACTGGGGGTTATATCAATTGGATGCTTGACTTGGCAGTGCGTCGATACCCTGATGGGTGAGGAGAAGATGTCTCTGTTCTCTTCCACGATCCCGTCCACTTATTTCTGCTGCAAAGAGAGGTTATGTGTAGAGGTCACAGATGTGGTGATGATCTTCTTCTTACTGTGAGGACATATCACAAAGAAGATAGACTTCCCAGTATGTGAAATGACCTTACTGCATTGTTTAGCAGAGATTAAATAAATAGATGTAGGAGGCACTACCTCTGGTATATTGTACAATTGTCTACCCAAAGTAATAATAACACAACGGGGTCTAGACTCATACACAACATGTTGCTTCCAAAAATATGGATGGCCTAAAAGAACATCACAAACTTCAAGGGAAGAAATATCACACAATACCTTGTCTTTGAAGGGCTTGACGCTGTAGGGAAGTCAAAACTCTTAGCTGACGTGGAGATCTCATCCTTGGTGAAGCCAGCCGATGGTGTAGGGTTGCGGGTGCGTTGTTATCGACAGGTCTAGATTCTTGATGAACTCTGCTAAAATCTGGTTCTTCTGACTGCCTCTATCGATAATGAAATGCAACAGAGTACCCTTTACCCACACATGTGAGTGAAAGAGGCATTCCCCTTCCTCTTGTTATTCTAGTTCACTTGGTTGGACTTTGGTGGTAGCGATAGTGGCACTAAGTTCGACATCGATGATTCGATTCCCACTTTCTGGATTTGATTTGGAGTTAGAATCTGCCTCTGACTCAGAAGATTTAATCTCATCCACCAATGACTACTTGGAGTGACATTCCTCGGTGTTGTGCCAAGGGATTTTATGGTATTCACACCATTTTCTTGTGTCCTTCTTCGAATTCTCATTACCCTTCTTGGGTTGCAGCTTGGATTGGTTGTCCTGAGAGCGTCCATCTCTGCTCTGTCCCTTGTTTTGTGGGTTAGGGATTCCTTTGCCCTACTTTGGTTGTGGGGAGTTTGCAGATCCAAACTCTCACCTCTTCTGCTTAAATTTCTTCTCGATCTTGACAACATATCTATAAGCCACACCTAATGATATGATGACCATAAAATTAATTTATGTTTGAATGTATCTATGTAGAAAACCATGATATTTGAGCACCAGATGTCATTCACAGTCTTTGATACCCAATTTGGTGCATAGGGTATGGAAAATATTGGTTAAATATGATACTATCTGGTCCCTTTCCTGACGCAACATGGTCCATCTTGTGTACTGGTCATCATAGCTTCCAACAAGGTAGTAGTGTTATTTAATGGAATCCTTGAAGGAATCCTAATTTGGGGCAGCCAAAACTATTGCAGATTCCTCTATGGCCCTTTTCTTAGAGTAAGTATCCCACTAGTCCTTAACATGGGGGACGACCTTGAGGAGTGCAAAAGAAATATTTTCCCTGTCAGAAAAATTGTGGACCAAAATATACCCTTCGAATAGATTCAACCATTATCTACAACATCCGCATCTATTAGTCCTTCAAATAATGGAATATCAAAATTTATTTGTACCTTGAAGGGGGTTTCATGGCCGCTTGATGAAGATGCATCTCCTATGGGCAGCCGCTGAAGGATCTGTGTAAAGTTGTCCATCATTTCGTTCCTTTGTCGCGCAGGGGATTCCTCAAGCAAAATTTTAAAAGGATCTCTTGCTCCATCATCTTTCTTCTCATCCCCCAGGGGTTGTTTTCAGGCTCAGCGTGGTCGATATTGCAACGGATCGACTGGTTCGACTCCCAACTTCTTGTATGCAGATCTTGTCGGGGACATGCATGAAGAAAAATAAATGAAGAGCAGACTGCTTTGATACCACTGATTCAGATTTATGAGCGGAACGAAAGGAAGAACAAACTGAATACAATAACACAGAGATATGGAGAACAACAACATATATCCAGTGAACATTAACTTCTATTGAATAAATAAAATAGGCTGAAACTATAAAACTACAGAACTGGAAACAACTTACTTGAATGGTGGTAGTTATTTCTGAGGAGAAATGTGGCTTGCTACGTGCATATGTTTGATAAGAATGATTACAGTGAGGCTCTAGAGGCATTTTTAACATTACTCATGAATTCCAAAACCCTAGACATGCAAAAACCTAACCCTAGGAGATGAAACACCAAAAGTCATGTGGGCCCCGATGGGTAAGTTGGTACCTCAACTTCCCAGGGTCGTAACGTTTTCATACGACCTCCATTTTAGGTGCGTGATAGCCCGTTGGAAAGGTATTTTCAAGAAATACACATTATTCCATCAAAATTTGACTCCATCTACAATTTGACTATGGAAATCCAAAAAAACATTGTTAGGGCCCAAAAACGGCTCTGAAAGTACAAAAAGATGTGTTGAGATGAAAACTTCCAAAAGAAGCCAATTGGATTAGGTGGGAGGCCATCAGTCTCCACCTAGAATATGTGTAGGGCTTCAGATAACCCTGAAAGTGTAGAACCCATACTTACAAATAAGTACAAAAGAATGTGTTGAACTAAAAACTGTCAAGAGGAGCCAGTTGGAAGGTGGGTGGCCACCAATATCCATCTAGATCATTTCATATGGTTGATGGTATGGTACATGACGTAGGCTGTACATGGTTTATGCTTTTTTCATGATTCACTATTCATTGTTGATGTATCTTTTGATTCATGATTGATGCATGAGATAATATGTATGATGGTATACACTTGATGTATGTTATGGCACATGTTTAGATGGTTGATGATCAGATACAAGTTGATGAGATAGTGAGAGAGTTGTGACAGTGACAAAGACAATGAAAATGACAGAGACAGTGAAAGTGATGGAGTTGTGACCGAGTTTGTGATAGTGGTAGAGTCCATGACAATTGGTCTACATTTAAATTTCAGGGCGACAGGATGAGGCAAGGAAAGGTGGTTGCATCCACCTTCTAGTTGTAGCCGGAGAACCCAGGGGGTGTAGCCTCCTTCTAGTTGGAGATAGAAAATTAGGCAGTTGTAGCTTCCTTTAGATTGGAGCCTAATAATAGTGGCTGGATCCTCCCAGTTATAGCTGGAGAATTGAAAGTTGGTGCTTCCAATGGATGTTTTCTTTTGATAAATATATAAGAAAATCATTCTGTGGTTTTCCCATTTGGGTTTTCACGTAAATACTGTTGTACTGTGTATCTATTATGATGTGATGTTTATGTTTATACTATTGATGATCTATTGAATGTTAAAGATAAATTGTTGAATATTGTTGAATAATAAAATGTGGTTAAAAGTACTATTGTTGGTCATTATTGATTCACCCTCTCTCTCAGTAATCCAACAATATAAATATTTACACTCAGGAATGGCATATATGATTTTGACAGGAATTATCATGGATTTATTAATAGAACCTATCATTTTGAAAATAATATTTAATGATCTAGCTAGTTTGAAATGTTTCTATCCTTTTAGATTCAACCATGCATCTATTGGTTGGGTCTAGCTTGACCATTGTGTTTTTTCTACGATCTTAATATAAATTTACACTTTTATTTAATCGAAAAAAGCATGGATCCATCTTAATCCAAATATTTTTAATAACATAGAATTACACGACTCAATTTATCTTGATCCCTCTAAGGAATTAAAATATTTGAGGTTACAATGGATATATATAGGTTATATCCAATTATTAGAACCACTTTTCGAGGAGAAAGTTCGTAAATTTTGTATTCTACAAAGGAGGGTTGAGGATGAGTACCATTTCCTTTTAGCTTTCCCTACCCTTAATAATACAAGACATAAATTTACCGAATTTTATAACTTAACACCTCACTGCTTACAAAAACCATAATTATCTCAGTACTTCCATTTCCATGACCATGTTCAAACATAGAAATGCCATTTTAGATAACATTTAGTATGATTTTATTTATTTGTTTGATGGACCTTATTGGTCTTAGGGATGGTAAACATCATCCTCATCGATATTGATATCATTATTTCTAATGTTATTAATGACAATGGTCTATTTGACCAACATTGGTCTTAACAACTCACCACTTACAAAAACCATAATGATCTTGGTACTTTCATTTCCATGACCATGTTCAAACATAGAAATGGAATTCTAGATAATATTTATGTTTCTGATAGAACAATTTATTGATATTAGGGATGGTAAATAATGCAGTCGATGTCAATAAAACTATGTAAATCAACCCACAGACCTACAACAACTGTTAGATCTACAGATCCACAATGGAGATTTGGTTTAATATAAAAAATGTAATATTAAAGTTCCAAACTCATATCGAATTTCAAACAAACAACACGTGCATTCTATAAGATTACGGGTCCGCAAAAGGTTGGGTCCAAAAACATGTTTTATAACTTCCACAATGAATTTAGACCATTCGATTTCAGATCAGATTCCAAACTCAAAACAAAACAATATTTGATTTAAATTATGGGTACAAGATTCGTCGTTAACTCGTGTACATGTACAATCTCCAAAATGGATTATGACCATTGATTGCAGCCCTCGATTGATATTAAACCACACGATTCTATATATAATAATTCTAACACAGAAATATTTGACAGAGGATTGAAAACAAAACTTTGATCTTCTAAATTCAACTGTAGAGTACACTTACAATTTGTTCCACAATAGATTTGGATGAACTCCTGGCATTAATGTATAAAGAAAACTCAGATCTATCGCAACCATAGATAAAAATAGATATACACAGTCAGCTCAAAGAGTGAGATTTTCCAAATGAAATTTAATTCCTTTTATTGATAATCAAAGGTTCATGAATTTATTCTACATCCCAAGATCTCTACTCTCAACTCTCGACCCCTGAATACAAGAGCCTCAATGGGATTAAATACAAACACTTTTTGTTTCTCAGATCCCTATATTTGGATCGATTACCTTATTCAACCCTAGATCCTACAATCTATCTTAGAAACCAAAACAACTTCTACCTCTGTTGCAAAGAAGGATTCAAAATCCTTGTCGTATCATTCAATTTGAATTCTAAATTTAATTAAAATAGGAAAAATAATTAAGAGAACCATCTCTCTTTTGTAAACTTGATTTTGACTTCCAAATCAAATGATGATTTTGTTCTTTGATCTCATGCTCCTGCATCAGACTCCTCAGATCATAAAAATTCATGAACTCATGTTCATGAGTTCTTCTATAGTATTGCCACTTTTATGTAAGAGTGCAACAGTTACCCAAGTAACATATTCTGGTGTATTATCCTTCCAATTCACCAAGTACTCATAGTACTCTTATCTTCTTTTCTTCTTCATCACTCTGGTATCCATAATTCTTTCCGTCTGCAACTTCTTCTTTGTAGGAATTTGCTTCTGCCATTTTACTTGTTGTCCCGTGTCTTTGTCCAAATCATTTGATGATTTTTCTTCTTCAAGTTCCACATAAGAATACAAATATGCTACATTAAAGACGAGAGAGATTCCCATGTCTTCTATAAGTTCAATCTCATAAGCATTGGAAGAAAACTTTCTCAAAATATTGCAAGGCCCAATCTTTTTAACCTTCTATTTGTTATATGTGCCTCTAGGAAATATTTCTTTCCTCAAATGTGCCAATACAAAATCTCCTTCTTCAAACACAACTTCCCTTCTCTTCAAACCTGCTTTCTGTTTGTACTTGAAACTAATTTCATGTAACTTTTCTTTAACCTTTTCATGCAACATTTGCATATCTGAAGCAAAATCTTTTGCATTTGTGCTTATTTTCTCCATCTATCCCAAATCTCTGAGCTCAAACACTCCTCTTGGGTCCACTCCATAGACAATCTTAAAATGAATTAACCCTATAATTTTGTTGGGTGAGTCATTATAAGAAAATTCAACTTGTGGTAAAGCTAAATCCCACTAATTAGGATGTTCACTTACCAAAATTCTCAATATATTACCCAAACTTCTGTTTTGTAACTTCAGTTTGACCATTTGTTTGAGGATGGTAGGCTGAAATAAAGTTAAGACTTGTTCCCAATTTCTTCCACAATGTCCTTCAGAAGTGTCAAACAAAATTAGTATCTCTGTTTGAAACAATACTAACAGGAAGACCATGTAGTCTTACTACTTTAAAAAATAGAGTTGCAATATGAGTTGCATCACTAGTTTTATAACAGGGTATAAAATGTGACATTTTAGAAAATCTATCTACCACAACAAAAATGGAATAATTGCCTCTCTGAGTTCTTGGGAATCCCAAAAAAAAATCCATACTCACATCATCCCAAGGTCTTTTTGGAATTGGTAGTGGTTGATATAATCCTATATTCTAGTGTCTACCTTTTGCATTCTAACAAACTTTGCATCTTCCCACAAATTTATGAATATTAGTCCTCATTCCTGGACAATGATAAAAATTACTCAATTGAGCATAAGTTTTGTCATTGCCAAGATGACCATCAAGTCCTCCATTGTGCTTTTCTTGCAACAAATTCTCTCTCATTGAACATTTTGGAATGCACAATTTACTTCCTTTGAACAACAATCCTTCTTGCAGCATGAAATCCATCCATGGACTTCTATCTCTCAAAACTGGATTCTGACATGCTTCATATTCTTCCTTAAAATCTGCATCTTCAGGGTACATATCTTTGAGATGTTCTAATCCAAGAACACTCACTTGGAACTCCTGGAAAACTAAACATATTCTGCTCAAAGCATCTGCAAACTTGTTAGAGCTTCCACTAATATGTTTTAATACAAAAGTAAAATTCTGCATGAATTCTGCCCATTTAGTATGTTTCTGATTTAATTTCTCTTGCTTAGTTATGAACTGCAAAGAATGATTGTCAGAATATAAAACAAACTCTTTAGGCATGAGGTAATGCCTCCATTTATTCAAATCTTGGATCATTGCATAGAATTATTTGTCATAAGTGGAGTATTTTTGTTTTTCCTCATTTAGTTTCTCAATGAGATATGCAATTTTCCTATCATCTTGACTCAAAACGCCTGCAACTACTGTCCCACTGAAATCACATCTAACTGTAAATATTTTGTTGAAATATGGGAAAGCTAAGACAGGTCTCTCAATAATATTTTTCTTCAATAGCTTGAATCATTTTTCTGCTGTCTCTATCCATCTAAATGGTTGTTTTTATTTCTTCACAGTTTCTAGGATTGGAGCACAAATACCACTAAAGTTTCTTATAAATTTCCTATAGAAACTTGACAACCCATGAAAAATTCTAACTTCAAATATGTTTCTTGGAGATGGCCACTCTTTATTTTCTTTCACTTTCTTTGGATCCATATTTAACCCTTCTCGTGAAATCACAAATCCTAAATAAACCAATTCTGTTTTCATAAAGAAACATTTCTTCAAATTTATTAAGATTTTCTCTTGATGTAGTTTCTTCAGAACCAAATTCAAGTGTCTAACATGTTCTTCTCTGGTTTTACTAAAAACAAGAATATCATCTAAGTAAACAATGAAAAATTTCCCTGTGAATTCCTTAAGTACTTCATTCATAAGTCTCACGAAAGTACTGGGTTCATTAGTTAAACCAAAAGGCATAACCAACCACTCATATAGTCCATTGTTTGTCTTGAAGGTTTTTTTCCATTCATCACCTTCCCTCATTCTAATTTGATGATATCCACGTTTCAAATCTATCTTTGAAAAATATTTGGCACCACTTAAACAATCCATCAAATCAACCATTCTGGGTAAAGGAAAATGATACCTGATGGTGATTTTATTTATGGTTCTAGAAACTGTGCACATTCTCCGCCCTCCTCCTTTCTCCGGTCTCAACATTATAGGTAAAACACATGGACTCAAACTTTCTTTGACCAATCCCTTGTTCAATAGTTCTTGAACTTGTTTGCTGATCTCTTCATTTTCTGGTGGAGTCATTCTGTAAGCTTCTTTATTTGGAAAACTAGCTCCAGGAATCAGGTCTATATGATGGCTAATACTTATAACAGGTGGTAGTTCATTAGGAAAATCATCAACTACAATATCGACACACTCTAATAATTTATGAACTTCAATAGGCAAGTAATCTATTCTTATATTGGTTAAAACAATCCTAGGTTTTCCAACAACAACAAAACTTACCTCTTCATCTTGCACATGCTTCAAAAATTCCCTTTCAGTGACCATCAATACTTTTGGACTTGTCCGCTCTTCTACTCTTTCATCCTTAAGAGGAATAAGAGTATTCCTTCTTCATTCCTTCTCAAATGTAAAATTGTTCTCTCTACCATTGTACACCACATTTATGTCATATTTCCATGGTCTTCCCAACAACACATGAAAAAAATCCATCGGAATAATATCACATAAAATATGATCCTTATAATTCCCAATCTGGAAATCAAATCTGCACTGTTCATTCACCAATACTTGATGCCTGTTTTTCAGCCAAGAAACGTTATATGGTGTAGGATGCATCTCCTTCTGTAGTCCTAACTTCTCAACCATTTCCATAGAAACCAAATTATTAGTACTACCATTATCAATAATCAATTTGCAACACTTACCTTTTGATTTGCACATTGTTCTGAACATATTTTTCCTTTGTGCTGGTTCATGCACTTCCTTGTTTGATTTTAGTAAAGTTATCCTCATCAATAAGGCTTCTCTTGCCTCTAGAACTTCAACATTATCCTATAGTACTCTTGGTTCATTTTCATCTTTTGCAATATGGACATTTCCTTGTCTTGCAACATTCTCTGGACAATCCCATGACATATGGCCTGTCTTATCACATGTTTAACATCTAACCTCATATCCTATGCCTCTTCCTCGACCTCTTTGAAAATATCTTCTTCCTCCGAAGTCTCTTTCTCTTTCTCTTGAGGATTGTTCTTGCTGATTTGATGTATCAACTTCTTCCTTCCGAGCTGAAAATTTATTCTTCCCATCTTGTTGTCCCTTACCTATGTAAGCTTGACCTTTCCCTTTTCTTGAATTATTTCTTCTATTCAATTTCTCTTCCACCTTTAAGGCACATTGGTATGCCTCCTCAACTATATTTTGTGATAAGAGACTCAAATCATCTTGAATTTATAATCTGAGACCATTTATATACCTTGCTACCTTCTCAGAGCTATCTTCAGTATAACCATCTCTAATATTCACCTTATAGAACTCTTCAGTATACTCTCTAACAGTTAGCAATCTTTGTCTTAGATTTTGCATCTGTCTGTACAAGGAAAGATGATAGTATTCAGGTAAGAATTTACCTTTTATCTTTGCAACCATTCTATCCCAACTTTTGATTGGCTATTTTTATTCCTTTTTCTCTCTTCTTGAACAACATCCCACCATAACAAAGCATGGACCTTAATCTTTGTGACTGCAAATTTCACCTTCTTTTCATCAATAACTTCATCATAGTCGAAGTGTTTTTCTAACACATTGATCCAATCAACCAATTATTATGGATTTAAGCCTCCACTTTATGAAATTATCTTGGTTCTAGACTTTGAGCTAGCTCTCGTAACTGCTTTTAATAATTTGAGTCCAATATTCTCCTCTGTCACTCCTGCTTCTTTTGTATTATCCTCTTGCTCATCTTCATTGATATCACCTGCTTTAGGATATCTTCTCCCAACATGTCTTATGGATTCAAATTCTACATGCAGAGTTCTCATTTCCTCCATCACCTCTGCATTTGCAACTGGTTTTCCTACACAACCTCCTCTACCACGTCCTCTTCAAAACTGAAATTCCATTTTATAATGTAATAGATTCTTTTGAGAATTATTACACTCAATTTCTCCTTCTTCTATCAATGGAAGAGGTGAGAAATAAATTATCCCTTTCATACACTTACATGAATCAAAATTTTCTACTCTGATACCACTTAATGCAGTCGATGTCAATAAAACTATTTAAATCAACCCACAGACCTACAAAAATAGTTAGATCTACAGATCTATGGTGGATATTTGGTTTAATATTCCAACGTAATATTAAATTTCCAAACTCATATCGGATTTCAAACAAACAACAAGTTCATTCTATAAGATTACGGTTCCACCAAAGTTCGGGTCCACCAACATGCTTTATAACTTCCACAATGAATTCAGATTGTCTGATTTTAGATTTGATTCCAAGCTAAAAACAAAATTATATTTCATTTAAATTACAGGTACAAGACTCGTTGCTAACCAATGTACATGTACAATCTCCATAATGGATTATGACCATTGATTGCAGCCCTCAATCGATCTTAAACCACAAGATTCCAGATATAATAATTCTAACACAGAAAGATTTGATAGAGGATTGAAAATAAAACTTTGATCTTCTAAATTCAACTGCAGAGTACACTTACATTTTGTTCCACAATAGATTTGGATGAAATCCTGGTGTGAATGTATAAATAAAACTCATATCTCTCGCAACCAGAGATCAAAATAGATATACACAGTCGGCTCCAAGAGTGAGAGTTTCCAAATGAAATTTAATTCCTTTTATTGATAATCAAAGATTCATCAATTTATTCTACATCTCAATCTCTCTGCTCTCAACTCTCAACCCCTAAAGAGCCTCGACGAGCTTAAATACAAACACTTTCTATTTCTCAGATCCCTATATTTGGATCGAGCACCTTATTCAACCCTAGATCCTACAATCTAGCTTAGAAACCAAAACAACTTCTACCTTTGTTACAAATAAGGATTCAAAATCCTTGTTGTATCATTCAATTTGACTTCTGAATTTAATTAAAACAGGAAAAATAATTAAGAGAACCAACTTTCTTTGGTAAACTTGATTTTGACCTCCAAATCAAATGATGATTTTGTTCTTTGAGCTCATGCTCCTTCATTAGTAAACATCATTATCATCGATATTAATATCTTTATTTCTATTGTTATTAACAACAATAATGAGGAAGTCATTAAGAATCTCAAGAGTTATGGGAAAGAAGACTGGATTTTTGAATGCCTTGATGTGAAGTGCTTTGAGAGGGCACTTGATATTTTTCCCAAGGATTGGTTTGTCATTCCCCTCGAGCCATTGGAAGTTCATTTGGAGGTCTTGAATAGTTACAAGTCTATAATTTTTATCCTGGTGTTTATGGTTTTGGATAGACATATGCATACTAAAGATGGATTGAAGATGATAGAAAAATGGGATAGTGATGCCTATCTATGTATAGAAGGAAGAATTGAACAACTCTAATGAAAGGCAGTGTAAAAAGTGTCTAATCAAAGATTTCAATATCTTATGACATCATCAAACATGGAATTTCTCAAAAATATGAGGGGAAAGAGGTTCCATATTATGGTGGAAATGTTTTCCAAGTGCTTAAAAAAAGTCTTTCACAACAAGTATTTGATGAAATATTTGTGTGCCAAGTGTTTGATGCATAACAATTGTTTGATAGAATGATTTCATGTCAATAATTTGAAGGAAGACATATTTTCCAATTATTTGATGTAGATCCTAATACAAAGACATGGTTTCAAATTATGATAAAGTCTCTCTCTTGGAATTTCTTAAGCATGTGGGTGAATTCTAATAGTTATATTGTGGATTTAAATTAGAACTAGGAGCATAATCTAGGGATTTATATTTCCATGGCATGCCTTCTTTACGATGGAAAGAAAATGGAGGATATATCCCATCTATTTGATTATCATATTAGTAAAGATTCAACTCTTATATTGGAACTATGATTGCATGGAGGAGTGGTGGGAACTAGGGTCTTGTTATGATCCAATGCCTTTAAAAATGACAAAAAGTTAATGATTACAGTCCACTTCGAGGGGAAAACCTCCTTTTCCATTGTATCCAATTCAAAATACAATATGATATGAGAAATTAAGATCCTAAGAATATGACTACTTGATATATATAGGAGACAAAGGGGTACAATCATGATGAATAGGTGTAGTCAAGGGTTTTGCCCAACCTACACATATAACACTAGAAATGTAATAGTTCAATAACTAGGGCTTAATAAGGGGTTTTATACATAACATGGGGATTTTTCTAGGGATTAACATGACCCTCCCCTAAAATAAGTGTTTTCTTCAACACTTGAATAACCATAAGTGATTTTGTAAGAATACCTCATCCTCCCATGTCGCCTCTTCAAGTAGTAGGTTCTTCCATTTGACGAGGTACTCTATAATTGATCAATTTCTCAGTTGCTTGATTCTTGTTTCAAGGATTGTTTTTGGCTCTAGTATGATTTTCCATTCTTCATTTATCTATGGTAAAATAATTTGGACTTGGATATTGTTTTCGATGACCTTCTTTAAGAAAGAAACATGGAAGACTGGATGTACAGATGAAGATGGAGGAAACTCCAATTCATAAGCCATACTTCCAATCCTTTGCAAAACCTTATTATTTGGGTGATAATTTATTGTCCTTATTTTTTTTCTTGAGGGACATCTGTTTGTATAGTTATAGCATCATAAATACCCAATCCCCCACTTCGAATTCCCTTTCACAACGATGTTGATCTGCTTGTTGTTTCAACCTATTTTGTTGTCGAAATGTTCAACAATAGTGAGAGGGGGGAGTGAATCAATACTTAACACATTTTATCATTTTAAAACATCATCACATCATGTAAACATTAATCAATAACCAAGTCATTTATTATCATATAAATTCATACATAGATCTCAATGATTTCTATGTGGAAACAAAAAATTAGAGAAAGCCTCTTTATATTATATTAAGATAACATTCATGGGAAGCACAAAATTCCAAAGTTCTTCAGCACCAACTGAAGGGAGACACCAACCTCCTGATTTATAGGAACCAATCTATCATAAAAAGAACCTGATTTTTATTTCAGACACCAATCTTCCAAGGACACCAATCCTTGCTACAAGCACCAACTCGTAGAACTACAGGAACCAACCTGCACTGCAAGCACCCACTTGCTAATAAATAAGGCACCAATGTACAATGAGGACTTCAATCCTCTCTCTAGATCTACCCTACCACCTTGAAGTAATATCCAATGATCTCTTCCTTTGAACACGAAAGTAAATATCACTGTTATTCATGTAGCTCTCCAACATGATTCATCTTCTAGATGCTTGAACCTCAGACAATATTCAACACTTCTGACCTTTCTCACGGGCCTCAAAACCCAATCTTTTTCAATGATTCACTCTTTGCTCGATTAGGGCATCATCATTTGTAGAGCTTCCTACCTCCACATATTTTTCCACATACACAATTTAATGAGGTTGACTCCAAGTCTCTTTGCCTCTTTCTCAAAATAAGGCTCCAAATATCCTTTGAAACTCCTCCATGAAAATCGATCTTGGATCCCTTGTGTTGAATGCAATATCCTTCAGTGGTTCTCAAAGCTCAACCATGGTTTGATCGGATCTCTAATTGATCTTGAACATTGATTGTTTCCTTCAAATCGAGATCATCGGGGTACCAAAACACTCAAGACCACCTTGATGCTTAACAACCATCTGATCTTCCCTCAGATTAATCTCTACCATGGATTTATTCATCGAGACCTCAACACTCATCCACTGTTAGATATGGTCCATATTTGATCTCGTCCATCGATCTTTTCTTTGATATTGGACTCATCGAGACACCGGAAAACTCAAAAACACTTCGATGCACAAAATTTGTTCGATCGTTGATCAACGATGATCATTGGTTCTCAGATTCCTCCTCGTCGGAGTGTGTTCATCAACTTCACTCTAATGGCATGTACTACGACAGATCCAATGGTACTCGAGGACTTAATATTTACAGTGTTGATTGCAATGCTTCCTTCCACTTGTATGAAAGTTATTTCCCATCTCTCTAACTATACGTGAAATGGTCAGATAGGGACCACTTTCATATATGAATAAAATTTCATCTCGCTTGCATGCTGACCTATGGTATAGATTCTTCCTTGGAGCTCCTTTGTTAGAGTGCTGTCACTGAATCCAATCTGATCAATGTTTCTCATATGAACAACTGAGATCTACTATTCATATCAATGACTATTATTATCTCTCAGAGTCCTAAGTCATCAGAGTATATTAACTACAGGTAACTTTGACTAGAGGCTCTCTGATGAACGATGGATATTTTCTCCCTGTTCTAAATCAATGGCTGAGATGAAGACGTAGCATTTCCACGTTGAACGAGAC
This sequence comes from Picea glauca, assembly GCA_000966675.3. Lineage (NCBI taxonomy): Eukaryota > Viridiplantae > Streptophyta > Pinopsida > Pinales > Pinaceae > Picea > Picea glauca. The sequence continues at coordinate 115,300 of JZKD02S1936531.1, forward strand.
CCACTCTTGTATGGAACAATCAACAGTTGACATGTGTCACCCCTGGGAAACTATGACATCCATGCTAACATCCTTGTCACTCTGACAGTCAAGCTGTCACAATACGTCATGATGACATCATGGATGATGTGGCACTGGCGTGATTATGACATCATCTCTTCCTCTAGATATTTTTTCGTACACGATGCTGACTTGGAATTTTGACACGTGGCCTCATCCTTTCATAACTCTGAGCTAGAAATTTGATTGTATGTGGCCCACTCTGCTAATGAAATGTGGTCCAATGTCCTTGTGAAACGTGGTCCAATTGATGCATTACACATGAATATTTTAACATGTCACCCTGATGTCGTTCCCATGTCTTGAAATGAATCATCAAGGATCCAACACCTAAGTTATATCCTCAAATATATCTACTGTCCAGATCACATTTTGGAGTATGGGTGTCAGAGTTGTTTTTCAGAGAAATCGAAGTAGGACACTCATAATTATCACTTAGAAATAAAGGTTTTCAGTGTCTTTGGTGTCAAAGTCAATATATGGCACGAGACTCTGATGGGAAACTCCGATGCACACGGGATATGTCCTCTTTGGGGTCCGATTGTTAGCGCTCTGTGAGCCATCGATCTGGTAAAGCTTCGCCCATATCTAATATCTACTGTCGATTTGTTCTTCAATAGAAATTTTGTAAACTCCAACTATTATATATTTTAACGGTGTTTTCGATCATCTGGAAAAACACCTGTTTGTGTTATTCTATCACTCGGTGATTTGGGACTTATTCCGTGACTTTGTTCCTTCGATTTTACTCTGCAAGCTCATGTTGTTCTAAACCATACTCCTACAATCAGACACATCCTTTACATCAATGACAATATGTTCATTAATATCCCCCTTTTTCGTTGATGGAAAATCTATTGTTGATTTTCTCCCCCTATTAGTGTTCTTCTAAGACCTTTTCTTTCTTTCCTTGTTTCTGCTCCCCCTGACAGTATGCTTTTATGTTTTCCTTTCCTTTCTTATTTTCTACTCCCCCTGATTTTCCTTCTTTGATGGAAATTCTACTATTGAGTTTCTCCCCCTGCCAATGTTCTACTAAGACCTTTTCTTTCTTTCCTGCTTTCTTCTCCCCCTGACATTATGCTCCTCTAGTTTTCCTTTCCTTTCTTGTTTTCTTCTCCCCTTGGTTTTTGCTTCTTTCTCTCCCCCTTTGACATCAAGGAAAAATGGTGATTTTTCTTAGGGATTTGATTAACCCCTAGTTTATTTCTGAGGTACTCAAATGCATATTTATGAAGAGGTTTGGTAAAGATATATGCAATTTGTTCCTTGGTAGGAACGTACTCCAACTTGACAATTTTATCATTTATTTGTTCCCTTAGAAAATGATATTTGATTGGTATATGTTTTGTCTTTGAGTGCATCACTAGATTCTTGGGAATTCTTATAATGTTGATGTTGTCACAAAGTATAAAATTCGATGCTTTTATTCTACCTTAATGTCTTGCAATATTTTCTTCATCCATAGAACTTGTGTGCAACAAGATGTTGTTGCAATGTACTTTTCTTTTGCTGTGGATAAGGAGATTGAATATTTTTTATTTCTTAGCTAAGATACTAAACAGTTTCCCAGTAAGAATGATCCTCCACTTGTGCTCTTCCTGTCATAAACAAATCCTTCTCAATTTGCATCAGTATATGTTTTTAGAGTAAAATATTCTCCTTTTGGATACCACAATCCAAATCCATTGTTCCTTTCAAGTATCTATTTTTTTTTTACTACCATCACATGTGATTCTTTTGGTGTAGATTGAAATCTTGCAAGCAATCCAAAAACGTGCATAACATCAGGCCTTGATGTAGTCACATGTAAGAGACTACCAATCATTAATCTATACATGGTGTGATCTACCTCTGGTGATTCATCATCCTTACTCAATTTGCAGCCTGTAATCATTGGAGTATTGACAGGCTTGCAATATTCCATATTGAACTTCTTTAACATCTCTTTGATATATTTTGTTTGAGAAATAAATATACCTTTATTTGAATAAGAAATATGTAGACCTAGGAAGAAGGGAAACTCACCTAGCATGGACATCTCAAATTATTTTTGTGTGTTATTTGAAAATCATTGAATCAGATCATCGAAGTTGCTTCCAAATATGATATCATCTACATAGACAACAATGACAGTCATATTTACATTTTATTCTTTGATGTAAATGTTACTTTCTACAGTTCCTCTTTTGAAACCTTGTTGTTGTAGGTATTTGTCAAACCTTGAGTACCAATGTCTAGGTGCTTGCTTAAGACCATAGAGATATTTCTTTAGTTTTCACACATAATCTTGATTTTATGATAGTTGAAATCCCTTAGAATACTCAATGAATACTTCCTCCTCCATATTTCCATTTAGAAATGTAGATTTAACATCCATATGATAGAATTTGATACTCTTGTAGCTTATAAATCCCAAGAACATTCTAATGTCTTCTAGTCTAGCCACTGGAGAAAAACTTTCATCAAAATCCACACCTTCAACTTGAGCATAGCCTTTACATACCAGACTTTCTTTATTTATCACTACTTGTCCATCCTCATTTAGTTTGTTCTTGATGACCCACTTAATGCCAATTAAATTCTTGTCTTTTGGTCTAGGAACTAGCTCCCAAATTTGTTTTTTCTCAATCTGATCTAATTCTTCATTCATAACATTTACCCAGTTCTTATCTTTGCTAGCTTCCTCTAAATTCTTGGGTTCTATTTTAGACAACATAGACATATTTTCTTGTTCTAGTGATGTTTCCAATTGTCTTCTTGTTTGGAAACCTTTGTTGTTATTACCAATAATCAGTTCTTGAAGGTGATTCTCTTGAACATATATTGAAGGAGTCTTTGTGTCTTGTCTAGGAGCATCCTCTTCCTCTTCTTCTGCATTATATTCTTCATTGTCTTCCTCTTCTTCACTATATCTTGTTATTATTGGTTGGTCATTTGTTTTCATCTTGATCCTTCTAGGATTTTCATCATCCACTCTTACATTTTCACTTTCAATTTTTTTGTCTAATCTAAAATTGTAACATCTGTAAGCTTTTCTTTGAGAGGAGTAACAAGGAAAATACCTTCATCATATATGGAGTCAAACTTTCCAAGATTTTCATCATCTCTCTTTATGTAGCATTTTCTTCCAAAAACCTTAAGTTGTTTGACATTTTCTAGCCTCCCTTTCCATAATTCATATGGAGTTTTTTCACTATTAGCTTGGATTTGTGCTCTGTTAAAAATGTAGACAACTGTGAACACTGCATCCCTCCAAAATAAATATGGCAACTTTGCTTGATTTAGCATGGTTTTGGCCATTTCTTGTACAATCATGTTTTTCCTTTCAGCTACTCCATTTTGTTGTGGTGTTCTTGCAGCTGAGAATTGTCTTCTTATTCCATGATCTTTGTAGAATTCATCAAACTCATTTGATGTGAACTCTCTTCCATTATTTGATCTTAGTCATTTAATTTTTAGATCTTTTTCATTTTCAACCAATGCTTTGAATGATTTAAACTTCCCAAAGGCTTCTGATTTTTGCTGGAGAAAGGCTACCCAAGTCATTCTTGTGTAATCATCAATGAGAAACATGAATTAATGGTCACCTTGAATACTTTCTAATTTGGTTGGCCCACAGAGGTCGGTGTGGATGATTTCTAATGGTCTTGGTGTTGAATTTTCCTTGGTTTTGAATCTCACTCTTGTTTTCTTCTCATGTTGACAAAGTTTACAAATTGGGTTTGAGGGCTTGATGATTTTTTGCATGCCTCTTACTGCCTAGTTGTTACTGACCTTAACCAAGTTGTAAAAACTTAAATCTACCATTCTCTTATTCCATAAATAACTTTCATCTATTTTTCCCATACAACATACTTCTCTTCCAATTTTATTTAGAATGTATACATTATTTGGAATTCTAATTGTTGTCTCTATCAATCTGCCAGTGTATTATTTACTTATTTTGCATTCTTGAGAGTTAAAAAGGAGTGTGTGTCCCTCATCACACATTTGGATGACACTTAGAAGTTCATGCTTCAGATATTTAACTAGCAAAACATTTTCTGCTGTAGCATTTTGACTTCCAAGGCTGACTTTACCTTTCCCAATTATCTTGGAAGATTTATTATCTCCAAATGAAACACTTCCTCCCTTCTCTTTATTAATCTTAAGGAATTTGTTTTGATCACCAGTCATATGTTTTGAGCATCCATTGTCTATGTACCAATAGATTTCTTTATCTTAGGCATGCATTGTTAAATCACATTCTTCCTAAGAACCCTTCTCTTGTTTCTTTTTCCATACTTTGGTGGTATTGTTGACAATAATAGTTTTTTCCATAGGGGCTTGTATATACCTTTTACAATCCTGAGATTTACGACTAAGATTATTGCATTTATAACATTCAAGATCATAGTTAAGCAGTGGAGAAAATGAATTTATGTTTCTATTATTACATATTTTTGAATTTGTTGTTCACATAATTATCTCTTGGAGCATTGTACATACCTCCATTTCTTCTTTGATCATTCCTTGGATATTCTCTATAGTTTTTGACCTTATTTCCAAAATTGTTGCATGAAAAATAGTTACCAAGAAAGAGATTTTGATACCTATTATCAGTAGGTATTCTTGGTGTTATCACCTTTTTGAATTCATTCTTCCTGTGAAGGACAATAAGATTCTGTTGGTCATGGTTTGCTTCATTGGAGTTATCATCATGTTCGATGGGATTGTTCAGGGCCACAACATAGCTCTTGGGTTCTTCCTCGATTTTATGCAATGTGGAGTTGGGATTGTAACTTTAATGTCCCCAACCACCAACAGGCTGGGAAACACCACGAACTCAGACACTTCACTTAGATCAACTAGCTCTGATACCAATTTGTAACATTCTCGGCCTTAAACAGCAGGCCAGGCCATGCCACTGAGTAAATTTGCGGAAATAACTACATATAAAAATTAACCGGAAGATAGAGATAACATATGGTATTCACACTTATAAATATATATCTATCTAATGCAATTAAACAGTCGTCAATACTCTACTCATACACATGTTCATGCAGAAACAACATTTAACACAGACATGCATTACTCATTAATTATAATGCAAATACAATACACAACACACAACGAACACAAAATTGGTACTTATCTTTTAATAGATGACCACTAACCACGTGCAGACCTTCCACGAACCTCCCAGCCTTAGACCACGTTTCTCATCACGCTCAGTAGTGGGTCACCCTCGAGCTAGGACTAAACTCCATCGGGCAGGGGAATTCTAGGCTTAGCGAGGACAACAAGGAAGTTGCACAAAAAATAGGAAGGATCTTTTATCCCAGGAGCCACTTACGCAAAAAACCCACCGACCCTCATTCCCCCCACATCTGCTCCACCCCAGGAGGGTACACCTTCACTAATACAAGTCCAATGACTACTACACCTCCCTTACCTCAGGCTTCAACAACAGGTTGGACTAGAAGTCTTAGAGTACTGTAGCTGGTATGGGACTCCCTTCCAGGAGAACTCACTTCCCAACAAAATCTCTCATCTGGGTGAGTTTCTCATAGACTTGAAAACCTGCTTCTTCAATTCATCTCCTAAGAAACAACCAACAAATTTCATCTACACACGGGTGACGGTAGCAACAGAAAATGGGTATGGACACCGAAAATGGAAACAACCAAATGCTAAGACACAACACCACTCAGGCGAATACAATTGCATCGGGCTTCATAGGAGACACACAATATAACACAAGTATTACTATAGGATTCCAAAGGTGCGTGATAGATACAGAGGCAAGGATGATGGATAAATGGTTCAAGGCGTGAATCCTTGGTCAATCGGGAAGGTGAAAAACTTCCAGAGAATCATAAGGGTCGTGAGGAAACTCAAAACTGGTCCAGACGCAAGGATGAGAAGCAACACCCAAGTGGTAAGTGAACCCCCAATGAGATGGCTTTCCCAGCTATAAACTGCATGCGCCCAGGTTGACAGATGTATTCCTGAAGCCACATGAGTTCCACTTAGCACAAGTTCCTATTTTCTCCAGGAACTTAGGACAACACGGCTTATGTAAACCATAGATTTTGGAAAATAATAATAAAATATTATTCCCTCAGAGGTAAGCCCTCTATCTTAGCCCCTAGGCATAGACACTTAGCCCCCTTCCCTTACCCTACCTAGTGGAGCTTAGTCCCCCATAACTCTTCTTCATGGTCGACCTACACGCAACAATGTAATTTTATTAATGATGAGAGTGTTTACATATAAAAAATCAAGCTCATTGGCCTTAGCATCTGGCTCACCAGCCTAATAAACACATAAGTCTCTCATATTATAAACACTCAGTTCACCATCCTATAAACAAAATTACGATTCAGCAGGGGCTTGGCCTTGGGGTGTTACAATCCCCTCCCCTTATTTTTGCACTGTCCTTAGTGAAACTTAGTTACACCATAACAATAAGATTTCCAAAATCTTCAAAAAGATGCGGGTACTCTGCCCACATGGCATCTTCATGTTCCCATGTTGTGTCCTGAGGACCGTACCAGGTCCACTAGACTTTTACAAGTCCTATGGCTCGATTCCAGATCTGTTTTCTTTTCCGATCTAGTATATGCACTAGATGCACCTGCAAGATACCTTCTTGGTCCACCCGAATCACATTCCAATCAATAAAATGATTAGCATCAAGTATATATTTCTTAGGAAATGAAACATGAAACACATTATGTACAGTCATGGATGCAGGAAATGCAAGCATATATGCAACTGGTCCAATCCTTTCTAGGATTTCAAATGGCCCAAAATATCTAGATGCCAACTTGGAACAATTTCCCAGCTTCAGGGAACTTCTGTTGGTTTTCACTTTTAAGAAAACATGATCACCAAATTTAAACTCCCTGTGGGTTTTTCCTTTGTCTGCATAGATTTTCTTCCTATCTTGGGCAACCTTCAAATTCTTTTTAATCTTCAACATTTCCTCTTCTGTTTCCTTAAGCAACTTTGGCCCAATTATTTCTCTATCAGTTGGGTTGTCCCAACTTATTGGTGTGTTGCACTTTATTCTATAAATTTCTTCAAACAGGCTCATCTTCAATGATGCTTGATACCCATTGTTGTAGGAAAATTCTACCAAGTGTAGATAATCTTCCCATTTAGATGGTTTGTCCATCACATAAATCCTTAACATGTCCTCTATCACTTGGTTCACCCTTTCTGTTTGTCCATCAGACTCAGGATGATAGGCTGTGCTAAAGTTCAGATTCGTTCCGAACCCTTTGAATAACCCTTTCCAGAACTTTGAGGTGAATTTCGGGTCTCTGTTAGACACAATTTTCTTGGGAATACCGTGAAATCGTGCTACTTCCTTCATATAGATATCAACAACATTAGCTGCCTTGTGAGTAGTCTTCAATGGAATAAAATGGGCAGCTTTCATAATCTTATCCACCACTACCATGATGAAATCATGCTGGTTATTTGTTCTGGGTAATCCTGTGATGAAATTCATTGTCACCACTTTCCACTTCCACTCAGGAATGGACAATGGCTGTAGCAACCCAGCTGGGTGCCTATTCTCAACCTTGACCTTCTAACACTCCATACATATGGTGATGTATTATGAAATTTACTTCTTCATACCTGGAAAAAAGTAATGGCTCTTGACGGCTACCACTCTTTTCTGATATCCAGGGTTCCCAACATAAGGAACATTATGCATTTCTTTCAAGATCATTATTCTCAATTCCGGGAAATTGGGTACATAAAATCTATTTTTGTACATGAGTGTTCCATCAACTTCCAATTTATAATATTCCACTTTCTATAGCATCTTACCTTGCTGTAGCTTTGTCACCAATTCCATGTTCTGTAAATCTGCATTTGCAGCTTCCAAAATTCTTCCTTTAATACTAGTTTGATACATGCTAATGGCTGTAGCATGTAGTTCATGCACTCTTCTGCTGAGTGCATCAACCACTTTATTCTCCTTTCCTTTGATATGATTGATATCAAAGTCATACTCACAAAGGAATTCCAACCATCTATTCTGCCTAGAATTTAAGGTTAGCTGATCAAATAAATACTTCAGACTGTTATGTTTTGTCCTCAGTTCAAACCTCTTTCCCATGAGGTAATTTCTCCATTTCTTTATAGTGTGTACAATGGCTGCCAAATCCAAGTTCTGAGTTGCATAGTTATTTTCATTCTCTTTCAATTTTCTAGACTCACAACATATTACAAACCCATTCTGACTGAGGACTCCTCCCAGTCCTTCTTTGCATGTGTCCGTACACACTAAAAAGTCTTCATTCAAATCTGCAATCCTCAGGATTGGAGCAATGGTTAACAAGTTCTTCAATTGCTGGAAGCTTCTCTCACATTCTTCTGTCCATTGAAATTTCTTCTCCTTCCTTTGCAAGGAAGTGATGGGATGAGATATCCTTGAGAAACCTGCCATGAACCTTCTGTAATAGCCAGCTAGACCCATAACGGATCTAAATTCTATCACATTCTTCAGTGCTAACCATTATCTTATGGATTCTATCTTCTCAGGATCCACTACTATCCCATCTTTTGAAACAATATGCCCCAAATAATGGATCTTCTTTTGATAGAATGAGAAATTTCTCAATTTGGCATACAATTGGTTCTCTCTTAGCACTTGCAACACCATCCTCAGATGATGTTTACGCTCTTCCTCTGAATAGGAATACACCAAGATGTCATCCAAAAATACTATGGTAAACTTGTCTAGGTATTCTCTGAATACACCATTCATTAGGCACATGAAAAGAATGGGTGCATTTGATAACCCAAATGAAACCACCGTGAATTCATAAGGACCATACCTTGTTCTGAAGGTGGTCTTGCTGATGTATTCATCCTTTATCATTACTTGGTGGTACCCTGACCTGAGATCTATTTTTGAAAATATCTTGGCATCCTTCAACTGATCAAAGAGATCATCGATCCTTGGAAAAGGATACTTGTTCTAAATAGTCACTTTGTTCAACTATCTAAAATCGATGCACAATATCAATGCCCCATATTTCTTTTTCATGAACAAGACCGGGGAACCCCAAGGTGACACACTTGGGCATATATGCCCCTTCTTCAGAAGTTCTTCAAGCTGCATTTGTAGTTCGTTCAGCTATGGTGTACTCATTTTGTAAGGAGCTTTTGACATTGGAGCTCCTCCAGGCATCAGGTTTATAGAGAAACTGATATCTCTCTTCAGGGGTAGTCCGAGTACCTCCTAGAATACATCCTCAAAATCTTGTAATGGTACATGGTCTTCAATATTTGACACCTTGTCCTTAGGTGCTTCTTCCATACGAGCTGCAAATATTTGGAAACCCTTCCTGTAACACTTCTTCAGCTACATTACTGAGATTTCTATGAAAGAACTTCCCTTGGGATTCCCTACACTTTCCTTGGGTTTCCTTCCTCATGAAGGCAAGTAAATACCTTGTTATGACAGTCTAATATATCATGGTGGTTCTCCAACCAATCCATCCTAATTAGATAGTCATAGCAACCTAAAGGTAAGATGTTCAGTTCATCCCTTGTGCTCAGTCCATATATGTCCATTGGACATGACTTAACCAACTCAACAACCTTTCTCTTAGCTCCTACAACCAACTGCACTAACCAAGATTTTCCATGCTTGCTTCTTGGCAAATGAAAACTTTCGACCATTCTAGGATATATATAACTATGACTAGCTCCTAAATCAATTAAAATAGTAATGGTTTTGTTGTTGATCATACCTTCCACTTCAATCATATGTGACTGATATTCTTCTTTCTTGTTTTCCATGGTTGTGTAGATCCTTGGTACACTTCTGCCCATGTCCTCCACTATTTTTTCCTGTTGAACATTGTGGACAAATCTGATTTTGTCATTTCTATGGGGGAAATATTTGTACCTATGATTTCCTTTATGACCCCAACATTCCATAGGTGGTTGTCTTGGCATTTTCCCACCTAATTAAGCCTTCCTAGGATCTCTAAAACCTAGCTGTCCTCGAGGGGTATTCCTAAAAAATGGTGGTTTGTTTCCCTTCTGCCTCTGCTCCCTCTTAAACTTCTTCTTTCCTTCCCAAGATTTTTGGAAAGTAGGCTTTTCTTTTTGTTGATCATATAAGCATTTTTCTCTCCTTATAGTTTCTTCCATAGTTTTTGGGTCATCATATTGGATCTTGTCACTGATGGAAGATGGAAGCCCAATCATATACCTTTGATTTTTTACAGTCTCATCTTTGATGAAAGGGACATACTTCAACAATTACAAAAACCTTCTTTCATACTCATCAATCGACATACTTCCCAGCTTGAGTTCGAATAACTCTTTCATTTTCTTGTCATAATACCTCTTAGTTAAGTACTTATTTTAAAAATGTCTCTTGAATTCCCTCCATGTAACATTCTTCTCTCCGACGTGTTGTACTTGCACAAGATGATGTCACCATATGGATGCCTTTCCTTTAAGTTGGTAAATGACAATTCTTCCCTCTGCACAATAAGAATAGTTTTGTAGTTGGAAATATTTCCTTATGCCCAACAACCATGTCTCAACATCTTCATCTTTCTTATGCTCTCCATCAAACATAGGAGGCTTAATCTTGTTCATTTCTCCCTTCAGTTCATCCACTCCAGATCTCTTATTATTTCTGGTAGGAGATGGGCTTGAACTACTGTGTGCCCTCCTCTTGGAGTGCCATTGGGAGTGATGATGGTGTCTGCCAATACTCCTTAATTTCCTCTTCTCATCATGAGACCCGTGACTTCCTGATTTACTGGAGTCACTCTCCTTATCCAATTTCTTTTCTATCCTTTCCAAGCTCTGTATCAACTTTATGTTGAATTCTCCCTGTTGTTCCCTGGCTTTCATGAGATTTCTGTTATCTTCTCAGTGAGTCTAGACATATTTCTGCAATGTTTCAATGATTTTAATCATGTCTCCCTCCTTATCTATCTCTTCTCCATTCCCATTGGAGTTCGATCCTTCAACTCCCAAATGGGAATCCATTCCTCTAGCTCCATTCTCCGAACTGGAAGCATTCTGTGCCTCCTCCATTTCTTTGCACTAAGCGACAATTCGGTTCGGTTATGACAATCGTTAACTCTACAAACACAATGTGCAGTCAACCAAAATCTTTTAGGCCATCAATCCTTAACAAATTCCATAGTATTCATAAACCAATATGATTCAAGAAAAAAATCATTTTTCATTATGTGGATCTCAAGCAATCAAGAATCCCCGCAGATATTTTCTTTCTGAGCTCTTCTCTATTCTGCAGTAATTTTTTTGGCACTAGCCCCTTTCTCTTGGCCCCCAATTCATACGACCATGGGTTGTGGCCAAGCGCTAGATCTATAGTCTCTTACTCGGGACTTTGGGCCTCCAGCTTCAAAATTTTTCAAAGCACATCACAACAATCTCTCAGAGTTCTGTATTAACGAACATGTGAAGTAGGGTGGATCAACAATCCACAACTACCCAACATCCAATGAATGACAACCATTGTGGAACTTCAGGAATTTGAGCTCTAGGACTTCGGAGCTTCAGAGCTTCGAGACTTTGGAGGATTTCACATCCGCACACCCCGAACCGTTCATCTCCGAACACTTCCATGTCACCTTTGGTGATGTCATTACGTCTCGTTAGCTTGGCATTACAAAACTTTTAAAAGTTCTTTCTTTCGCTCCCTTATGAAACATTCTTCCAGATTGTCAATTCTCCAGATTTCACAACTAGTTCCGTGTGCCACTATGACAATCATGGCCCCACCACCCATACTCGAGAGGAGGTCCTCGTGGCGAAACATTAGAAACAGACACGTGGCCCACTCAGACAGGTGACACATGTCACATTCCAAATGAAATTTCAATCTTTGGTGCATCCGAAACCCACTGACATGTGGCACAAATACCATGGGTCCACATCATTCCCGATGACATCATCATGCCATGTTACTTCAGAATTTCTTTCTTGATAATTTTTTATGCATACTTCCTTCCAGTCTCTCGAATTTCGAATTTCTAGACTTCTTTTACCCTCCAAGTCAACATAGTACAACTGTCAACATTCCAAGTGGAGGCATGTGGCAGGCATAGGGGAGATCCAAGTCACCTCCAGGTGATGTCATCATGACTCTCTACTTCATCTCTTCAGGGCTTCAAAGCTTCCGGAGTTCTCACCTCCGCACACAGTAATTCTCCCGAACATCGAAATCCCAAACAAGCCAATCTGCTGACACTTGTCCCTCTTGATGGACGGTCTGGTTTAACTCCAGACTTCGAAGCTTCAGGGGATTTCTCCCTTCACTACTATGTTTTCCATTTTTTTTTTTAACTTGGCTTGATCCAATGATAAGGATTCTCCCCAGATCTATGGTGCAGATCTCCTCTAGGACTTTGGAGCTTCGACTTCGGCCCTTCTCTTATTTTTGCACCTAACTTCACCGAAGTCACGAAGTCTGAAGCGCTTCTAGGTTAACCCTCCTTCACTTTCTCCAGATCTGACGGTCATGAAGGATTCCCCTTCTCTCGAATATATCCTAAGGCCCCAACACCACGAATGTTGTGATTTCTTTCTCTGTGGCCATTTCTTAAACTTATTACGCCTCCTGTGTTCTGAACAAAGTCCAAGTGTTCTTTCAACTCCCTTCTAGCCCTATGTACATCAAAATTATCTGGATTTTCTACTCCAAATTTCTCGTTCGTGGCCCCTCCAGGTTCAGGTAGGAACCATGGGATCTGAACTTGAATTTTGTCCATTTTGACAACAATTATTTTCCAAAAATTTTGCTTAAACTTCCACTAACATGGCCCATCCAGGCTCAATGTTGAAACCATGGCTCTGATACCAATTTGTAACGTCCCCAACCACCAATAGACTGAGAAATTACATGACCTCAAACACTTCACTTAGCTCAACTAGATATGATACCAATTTGTAACATTCCCGAACATAAACAATAGGCCAGGCCATGCCACTGAGTAACTTTGCGAAAATAACTACACATAAAACTTAACCGGAAGATAGAGATAACATCTAGTATTCACACTTATAAATATATATCTATCTAATGAAATTAAACAATCATCAATACTCTACTCATACACATGTTCATGTAGAAGAAACATTTAACACATACATGCATCATATATATATATACATGCATTACTCATTAATTATAATGCAAATACAATACACAGCATACAACGAACACAAAATTGGTACTTATATTTTAATAGATGATCATTAACCGTGTGTAGACCTTCCACAAACCTCCCAACATTAGACCACGCTGCTCATCATGCTCAACAGTGGGTCACCCCCAAGCTAGGACTAAACTCCACCGGACAAGGGAATTCTAGGCTTGGCAAGGACAAGAAGGAAGTTGCACAAAACAACAGGAAGGATGTTTTATCCCAGGAGCCACTTATGCCCAAAACCCACAGACCCTCATTACCCACACACCTGCTCCACCCCAGGAGGGTACACCTTCACTAATACAAGTCCATCGACTACTACACCTACCTTACCTTGGGCTTCAACAACAGGCTAGACCAGAAGTCTCAGGGTATTGTAGCTGCTACAATACTCCCTTCTAGGAGAAATCACTTCCCAGAAAACTCTCTCACCTGGGAGATTTTCTCACAGGCATGACAACATGCTTCTTCAATTCATCTCCTAAGCAACAAGAAACAACATTCAACTACACACGGGTGATGGTAGTAACAGAAAATGGGTATGGACATCGAAAATGGAAACAACCAAACGCTAAGATACAACATGGCTCAAGAGGATACAATTGCATTGGGATTCATAAGAGACACACAGGATAATGCAAGTACAAATGCAGGATTCCAAAGGTGCGTGATGGATACAGAGGCAAGGATGATGGAGAACTGGTTCAATGCGTGAATCCCTGGTCAATCAGGAAGGTGACAAACTTCCAGAGAATCATAAGGTTCGTGAGGAAAATCAAAACTAGTCCAGATGCAAGGATGGGAAGCAAAACACAAGTGGGAAGTGAACCCCCAATGAGCTGGCTTTCCCAACTATAAACTGCATGCACCTAGGTTGGAACATGTCTTCGTGAAGCCGCATGAGTTCCACTTATCACTCAATACCCTTTTCTCCAGGAACTTAGGACAACACAACTTATGTCAACCATATCTTTTAGGAAATAATAATAAAATATTATTCCCTCAGAGGTAATCCCTCTAGCTTAGCCCCTAAGCCTAGACACTTAGCCCCCTTCCCTTACTCTACCTAGTGGAGCTTAGTCCCCCATAACTCTTCTTTGTGGTCGGTCTACACGTAGCAGTGTAATTTTATCAATGATGCGAGTGTTTATATATACAAAATCAGGCTCATTGGCCTTAACATCTGGATAACCAGCCTAATAAACACATAAGCCTCTCAACTTATAACCACTCGTCTCACAAGCCTATAAACAAAATTACAATTGAGCAGGGGATCAACCTTGGGGTTATTTTGCATATTGTCTAACATCATGGAACTTATTTCAAATTTTATAATTTTTTTTAGCTAAGCTATAATTATATCAATTTCATTTCTTAGGGAAACATTTTCTTTTTCAAGTTTTTCACAATCTTCTTCTTTGTTCTGCAGTTAATTTTTTATTGCCTCTTAAAATTTATTTTGTTCTCCTAATTGAGATACCAGATTAGAATTGTGTGACAATTCTTCCTTGAACTATCTATTATTTCTTCTGAGCCTTTTTATTTTATCTAGAGAACAAAGTAATTCTCCTTCAAGATGAACATCCACATCATCATTTTCTCTAGCTTCTGGGATGCCTTCATTGTCTTCATCTTCATTGGAATCTATTTCTAGGGCCATGAAGAGAAAATCTTCTTCAATCTCTTCATCACTTTCAAAATATGAGTAGTTTTTTTCTTTGGAATAGAGATTCTTCCTTTGTTTCTGGAAGTATTTGTTCCTTTGGGTTTTTCCCTTTCTTCTTTCAGTAGGGTTAAAATCATCTTTATCTTTATTTTCCAAGTTCTTGTTATGAAGATATTTGGCAACAAAGTGTCCCACTTCACCATAATTAAAACATTTGAAAGGACTCTTACCTTTATATTTTATAGTTCGTCTCTGGAGCCTTCTTACAAAGTTGGCTTCCTCTACATCGGAATCATCATTGGAGCTATCACTTGATATTTCTTTTCCTCTATTGGTCTTCTTTGAGGCTTTGAATGTTTCTTCTCTTTTAGATATTTTTTCTTGTCCTATTCACATCTCATAAGCTATAAGAATTCCATGCAATTCATCCATTGTTAATTTGTCCAAATATTTTCTATCTTTGAGAGTTGATATCCTAGGATTGAATCTAATAGGAAGTGACTTGAGTAATTTTTGCACAATGAATTTCTCATCAACTGTTTCAACCAAACCTTTGATGATGTTTAAAATTCCATCCATGCGTAGAAGATATGCTGCAATGCTTTCTTCTTTGTCCATCTTCAAGATTTTAAATTGACTCCTATGAATTTGTAGTTTTGCTTGCTTGAATTTATCATCTCCTTCATAAGTGTTCCTTAGTTTATCCCACATCTCTTCTGCTAATTTACAATGCATATTTTTGGTGAATTCTGATTTTGGTAATCCTTCCATAATTGCATTCATGGATTTTTAATTGTTGTCACTGAGCTTCTTTGCACCTATATCGAAGAGTGGATTTGTTGGAGTTTCATAACCATTCTTGACAGTTTCCCATAAATCATATCTTATTAACTGAAAATACACTATCATTATGATGCTCCAGAAGGAATAATTTGTTGCATTAAAGTATGGATATTTTCTTAAGGATGATCTCTCTTATTTGTCCATGTGAACTATAGGGATCTACCTTCTAGTGGTTAGACTGTTGCCGAAGGAACCTTTCTCTGAAACCAATTGTTGATATATTCAGAAGTATTGAGAGGAGGGGGGTGAATCAATATTGAACACTTTTTTATCATTTTAAAACATCATCACATCATGTAAACATTAATCAATAACCAAATTATTTATTATCATACACAGATTTCAATGATTTCTATGTGGAAACATAAAATCATAGAAAGCCTTTTTATATTATATTAAGATAACATTCATGGGAAGCACTAAATTCCAAAGTTATTTAGCAACAAATGAAGGGAGGCACCAACCTCCTGATTTACAGGTACCAACCTGTCATAACAAGCACCTACTTGTTGATTGCAGAAACCAATTTTCCAAGGACACCTATTCATGCTACACACACCAACTTTTATAACTACAGACACCAACCGACACTGCAAGCACCCACTTGCTAATAAAGAATGCGACAACCTTCAATGTAAGCACCAAATTATAATGAGGACTTCAATCCTCTCCCTAGCTCCACCCTTCCAACTTGAATTAATATCCAATGATCTCTTCATCTGAACACAAAAGTCAATATCACTACTGTTTCTGTAGCTCTCCAACATGATTCATCTTCTATATGCTGAAACATCATACCATATTCATCACTTTCGAACTTTCTCACGGGCCTCACAACCCAAGATTTTTTAATTCTCGCATACATGGTTCACTCTTTGATCTTTTAGGGAATAATCATTTATAAATATTCCTACCTCCATATATTTGTACACATACACAATTTAATGGGGTTGGCCCCAACTCTCTTTTCTTATTTCTCAAAATCGGGATCCAAAGATCCTTTGAAAATCCTCCATGAAAACTGGTCTTGGATCCCTTCTATTGAATGCAACATCAATCACTGGTTCTCAACATTTAACCACCATTTGAACGGATCCATGATTGATATCGACTTTCGATTGTTTCCTTGATGTCAGGATCATCGAGGTGCCAAAACACGCAACACCACCTTGATGCTCAGAAACCATCCGATCTTCCCTTGGATTAATCTCGACTGTGGATTTATTCATTGGGACCTCAACACTCCTCCACTGTTAGATTTGATTTAGATTTGATCTTGTCCATCAATATTTTATTTGATATCAGACTCATCAGGACATTGAAACACCCAACAACACTTCTATGCATAGAAACCATATGATGATTGATCAACAATTATCATTGGTTCTCGAAGTCATCCTCTTCAAAGTTCATTCATTAACTTCACTTCGATGACAAATTCTGTGACGGATCCAATGGTCCTTGAGGACCCAATACTAACAGTGTGGATTGCATCTCTTCCTTCAACCTATATGAAAATTATTTCCCATCTCTCTAAATGTACGTGAAATGGTCAAATGAGGCCCACATTGATCTATGACTGAGATTTCATCTCTCTTGCGTGCCGACCTATGGTCTAGATTGTTCCTTGGATCTCCTTTTTTAGATTGATTTCACTCAATCCACTCTGATCAATGCTTCTCAGATGAATGACTGAGATCTACTATTCACATCAATGATTTTTATTATCTCTCAGAGTCTTGAGTCGTCAGAGTATATTAACTACAGGTAACTTTGACTAGAGCCTCTTCGATGAACGATCGATATTTACTCCCCATTCTAAATCAATGGATGAGATGAAGAGGTATAATTTCCATGTCGAACTATACCCACTCTTGTGTGGAACAATCATTAGTTGACACGTGTCACCCCTAAGAAACTAAGGCATCCACACTAGCATCCTTGTCACTCTGATAGTCGAGCTATCACAATATGTCATGCCAACGTCACAGATGATGTGGCACTGACGTGATTATGAAATCATCACTTCCTTTGGCTCTTGATCCTACACCTTGATAACTTGTCATTTTGACACATGGCCTCGTCCTTTTGAAACTCTAAGCTGGAACTTGGATTATATGTGGCCCACTCTACTTATGAAATGTGGTCCAATGTCCTCAATGCATATGGTCCAATTGTTTCGTTACACGTGGTTGCTGTAACACGTCACTCTCATTTATTGAAACATATCATCAAGGATATAACAGCTAAGGTATATCCTCTGATAGATATATGGTCCAAATTACATTTCAGAGTATGGGCGTGAGAGTTGTTTTTCAAAGAAATCGAAGTAGGACACTCAAACAGATCATTATGAAACAAAGGATGTCGGTGTCTTTGGTGTCAGAGTAGAGATATGACAGGAGAATCTAATGGGAAAATCCGATGCACATGGGCTCTGTCCTCTTCAAGGTTCAATTGTTAACATTCTGTGAGCCATTGATCTAGTGAATCCTTTCCTAGATCCAATCTTCGTCGTTGATTTATTCTTCTATAGAAAAATTTTAAACTCCAACTGCGATGGATTTTGACGGTGTTCTAGATGATATGAAAACACACCTACTTGTGATATTCTATCACCCATTGATTTAGGCCTTATTCCACAATTCGTTCCTCCTCCGATTATACTCTGCAAGCTCTTGTTGTTATGAACCATACTCCTGCAATAAGCCACATCCTTGAGATCAATGACAATATTTTCTACATTTGTGCCATAACCAATCTTTCCTTCAATAGTTTGAGGACCTATTGTTGGTTCCCTATGTGGTCCTCCACTAATTGAACCTTTGTATTCCCTTTCAAGGGTGATGTAATGGATGTAGGATGATATCCATAAAGTTCTAGAAATGGGGACATTTTTTATGAAGTATGGCAGACTGTGTTGTACCACCATTCCTCCAAGGGAAACCACTTGAACCATTATGTCTGTTTATCAGATGAAAAGAAACAAAGATATCCTTCTAGACATTTATTCACAATATTAGTTTTCCAATTAGATTGAGGGTGGTAAGATGAGTTGTGAGCCAATTGAGTACCCAAAAAGGAAAATAATCCAGTCCAATAATTTCCAGTGAAAATTGGATCTCCCTCACAATAATATTGAGGACTCCATGTAGCTTTTGAACTGTTTCCATGAATGCTAAAACTACTTTACTTGCTTTAAAAGAATGCAAAAGAGATAAAAAATGAGAATACTTTGTCAATCGATCCACTACGACCATGATTTTAGTCTTTCCTTTGGATTTGGGTAAACCTGTAATACAATTCATTGAAACTTCTTCCTAACATTGACTTGGTATAGATAATGGTTGTAGGAGACCTGGAATCTTGATTGTCTATCCCTTCTTTCGTTGGCAGAAAAAACATTCACACACACACTTTTGAACATCAATTTTAATACCTTTCTAGAAAAAAAATCCTTCTTGATCTTGTGGTATGTTTTCAAGAATCCTGAATGTCCTCTTATTGGAGAAGTGTGCAATTCCGGAAGGACTTTATATTTGAGTTGGGAATTTTTACATAAATATAGGTGATCATGATACCATGGAAAATCATTCTTCCATACAAAATTATCTACTAAACTGGGGTCCTCATGTAGTTTTTGAATGATCTTGGATACCTCTTAATCTTGCTTCCATTTTATGTGTGCTTCTTCCACCCAATCAGATTGCATAATAGAAGTAGATATAGTGAACCTTTTGTTTCTTCTTATTTCCTTGAAAGGGCATTTGCCACAACATTATGTTTTCCTTTTTTGTAGATGATTTCAAAGTCATAACCCAACATCTTTGTAACCCATTTTTTTTTCTCTTCTGACAATAATCGTTTCTCCAAGAATCACTTCAAACTATCATGACACGTTTTTACTTTGAAGTGTATTCCTATTAGGTAAGGGTGAAATTTTTGAATTGCATGTAGTATCCCCAACATTTATTTTTCATAAATGGCTTTGAATAAGTTTTTTCCTTTAAGTTGGATGCTTTCAAAGGCAAGGGGACTTCCTTCTTGCATTAAAACTGCATCAATTCCCTGGCCTGAGCCACCATACTTATAACACCCTAGTTTTAATCCCTATGAACTATAATGTATTATGTAAATGTGACTTAGGTCGGTGATCAAATAATGTTGGAAAGGGGATGAAGTGCCTAGAAAATGTAACACACACACACACACACACACACACACACATACATCACTGGTTGCAAGACGGGCAAGGACAAGATATAGGGGGCTATGGTTCCACAAGAGAGGGGGCTAAAGGGGCTAATTATTTTTATTATATTTTATTTACCCATTTTGGTTTTAATTGAGAAAAGTGATTACATGATCTTCTTGGTGAGGCCATGTGGTTCTTGGATCTTGTAATTATATAAAACCCGTGTGTGGGTTGTTCATGGTTGGTGGTTCATTGTTCATTGTTCTTGGTTCATCATCCTCATTCACTCTTGATAATTCATGTGCTCTTGGTTGGAGCATGGAAACAAATGGGTGGAAGAGGAGAGCTATTGTGATATGGATGTGAAGAATTACTAATTATTCCAGGTTGGAATGGATGCCTATGTGCATGAGATTGATGGCGGTTATGAATGAACTGTTTACAATTGAGAATCCTTGGAGTTTCCAACATGGATATTTCTTGACCAGTAGCACTGGATCCCTAGAGAGAAATAGAACATCCTGAGGGACTGCATGACAGAGAAAGGGGTTCATTTCTTTGGGTTGTGCAGGCTGAAGGGAAAAGAGAGATGGAAATTATGATTGATGTGTGGTTGGGAAAACCTAAGAGCTAATTAGCTAACTACTGCATGTTTTTAGATTTGGCCTAGGAGCCGTCCTTGTGGATTTATATCCCTAGATTGGGGGTGACCACCTGTTGATATTTGGAACAATAGTGTCTATGGTTGGGTGGAATGTCCTTGGTGTGTAGCCAGTTGGTGATGGTTTAATTAAAGATAAGTTCTCTCTGTGTTTTCTGTATAGTTATATTCCGTTGTGTATATTTATCTATGAGATGTATTTCATGTGCATGCCTGCTATTTTTTGCTGTGCATGAAACATTGTTGTTTTCTTGGATGGTTTATCATGAATCTTGATTACCACATGTGTGGTTATTTCATTATTTTATGCTCAATTTCGAATTAATTATTACCCGAATTCGAGATCAGATTTGAAGTGTGTTTTTGAGGTGATGTGCTTAGCCTGCTAGTGACTGGGCATGTTACAGATTGGTATCAAAGCTTCTGGTTCAAACACCACACTGGTATGGGCCAAAATGAGTGTGAATCAGGCAGATTCCCTGTCACATATTTTGGTCTGTGCAAATTTGGGGAAAATAGTGGAATATTAGAACTAAAATCCTCAAATTTGTGAGAAAATTTGAGTTTGAAATAAATCAGAATTATCTGAGAAGTTAATGGATTTGATCTGTAGAGTTGTAGATCCAAATTCGACTGTAAGGACAATAAAATTCATATTTTAATGGTTGTTGTAGTGCAGGGAAAAGTTCAGAGTATCGACGACCGACATCATGTTCGATCTTGAGATAAATGGCCTAGATTTATTCTTGAAAATTTTAAAAATTGTAATGTTTTCGAAGTTTGACAAAGTTACCATTTCAATGGTTGAGATTCATTTCAGTGGTTTGAAAATGAGGTAGATTGACAATCCATATTCGTCGAGGAATTTTTCCGAAATCTCTAAGTGTTGAAATTCACCAACAAAAATATCTGATCGTCGATAGCCAATGGTGAGGGGTCAACAGAATTTGGCAAAGTTTTTAGTTCGTCAATAGAAATATCCGATCATCGATGACCGATGGTTAGGGTTCAATAGAACTTGGTGAATTTTTAATTTTTTCAAAAAAAATCTCTGATCACTGAAGGCCTATGGGAAGGGGTCGACAAAAATTGGCAAAGTTTTAAGTTTGTCAACAAAAGTCTCCGATCTCCAATGACCGATGGTCGAGGATTGACGAGTTTAGGTAAAGTGTTAAAGTTATCCAAGAGACATCTTCGATCATTGATGGCCGACATATCCGAGATTGACGAATTTGGTGAAGTGTTGAAATTTTTCCAAATGACATTGGATATTGCCGATGGCCGATGGATCGGGGATTGGCGACTTTGGGTGAAGTTTCATTCGAATGAAGGAAATCTCCGACTGTCGATGATCGATGGAGAAAATAGGGTGATGACATGTAATTCCATGTTATCATCCATGTTTCATGCCACATCATCCATATTGATGCCTTAGGATGACGTGCCATGCCACATTAGCATCCACATGTCATGCCACATCAACATCCACATGTCATGCCACATCAACATCCATGTGTCATGCCACATCAACATAGTTTCCACATCAACGAAGGGATGGTCGATCACTGATGGTCAAGGTTTGGCGAGATTTGTGAGAAGTCTTGGTTTGTTGGGGAATATGAATGATAGTCGATCACTGATGATCATGAATCGATGAGATTCGTGGGCGACTTTTGGGTTGCAGAGAAAAATAGTCGATGACCGATGGTCGGTGATCGAGCATTAGGGAGATCAGTGGGAAGGTTTGGTTTGCAAAGGAAATCATCGATCCTTAATCGCCGATCACCGATAGAGAGCATATCAATGGTCCATATGCTCCTAATTTGAGATCGACGGTGTAGATCGCACTTAGGAAAAATTGTTCCACAGTTTCAAGAGTTTGGAGCCATTTTTGTATTTTGGTCACAAGTGGAGCATACTAAGTCGGATTGAGATGAAACTTATGGGTTTTATCCACAGAGAGAAGATATACAATAGTTTGAGAGAGGGACGTTGTCCAATTTTTCTTGGATTTGTCAGAAAATGAAAATAATGGTTTTTAAAGATCTGGGTCTAGGTCATTGGCAGTGGTCCAGATTAAGATAAAACTCTTGAAGAGAGTCCAGAAAGAAAACAAAAAATAACCCATGATATAAATGAATAAATCCTAAGGGGTTTGGAATGGAGATACTGAAATAATCCAAAATCCACTATTCCGGGCCACTTTTCGGGGTTTTTTTGAGTTTTTTCAGAGCAGGAAAAGTGACCCTAGATCAAAAACTAGAAAAAACTATATACTCAACATTCTATATACTCATAAAAAATAAAAACTTTTGTTTGGTGAAATTTTTCCAGAAGTGCATAGATTGTGAGATAGCCAGTTTTGCTAAAAATTTCCAAGTCCAAAAAAGGGGTGAAAAAGGACAAAGTTTCAAATTCCAAATTGCTCCAGTTTTTGTCTGGAGCATTAGATTAAACTTTTGAGAGTTGTTATAAATTCCATGTCATTATTTTTATATAGGTCTCATACAAATGTTTCTCTATTTCCTGACATATTTTCTTTTACAGTTGATAGAAGTTGGTGTTTTAGTAAAATTGCACCAGTGGAACAAATGCACAAAAATGATGAAAGTGGATTTTTTAGGAAGCCATAACTTTCATCTCAGAGATCCGATTGGGGCATGAGTATATTCATTGGAAATATGGTTCATAGGAGAGTAACCTAAAATTATTATAATTTGGATAATGATGATATATTTCTTCATGAATTGAGCAGAAAAATGACATGTAGCATTAATTGAAATATAAATTATGACATGCATAATTCTAACAAAAAAAGGTGCTTGCACATTTCGTAGAATTAGAGATTTAATCAGATAAATTCAAGCCTAGGATAAGATATTAGAGTCATGGAATCTTGATAGATCTTGTAGAAGTTAGTTGAGGTAATAAAGAGCTACATGGAAAGTAATGAAAAGTGGATAAAGAACTAAAGAAGAGTGGAACAAAAGAATTATTATTCTGCTGCTGTAGAATGAAAATGAATTGCATATGCAACAACAAGAATTATTATGTATAGGACATGAATCCTATGGGGGAACAATATCATTAATGTGCATAGAAAGGAAAAGTAAGGCTCCTTAACCTTGAAGGTAGAGATGTGTAGATATCTACAAAGCCCGATGTGAAAGAGAACAAGGAGCTTAGGAGGTGAGGTGTGAATCATCACTATGTGACAAGCATAGAAGTGCTTGGGAGGAATTTTGTATCTATTACATAGCTAATTTATCTAAAATTAATCAGAGAAAGAAATCCACTTCTGATATTAGAGTTCACAGTGAAAGAAAGATACCATGAAGAGAAATTGGGGATATAATAATGAAGGTTCTTTCACTTGAAAAGTGCCACTAAATGAAAACAAATTTCCATTTGGAATGATTTTGAGTAGGAAAAGTATGGATTCATAAGGAATTGTCAAATGATGTAATCCAATGAACAACTATAATTAATAGCAGGGATGTAGAATGATTATGAGAAAGTTGATTAAGATATTTTGTAATAGTAGAGTGATGGAATGTTGTGAGTTACCTCATTGCAAGGTTCTGAATTGTTTCACAAATGTAAAATTTGGATATGATTGTATAAGAGAAGCTGCTGCAAATAGAACACATTGGTTGGATTGCAGAATGTCCAAGTGGAATTGGATGGAAAGTGTTCAGACCAAGAAACAATAATGCATATGAGAAGAATGAGAGCACACAAGGAAACAAGGATCTGAAGGAATTCAAGGACAACCAGCTACAAAATAAACAAATAAATGCACTAGACTACATGATGCATACCATGAATTTAGAATGCATATACTTTAATAGGCATGCTGATAGTGAATGCTTGGTGCATATATATGTGCATTGTGGACATGTACATGCCTGGATATGCATATGGCATGCTTGAGGACTTAGAATAGTTTGTTGTTATATACATGAAATAATGATGTTATAGCAATTGAGTATGACTAATGATGGATTATGTATTCAGTAAAAATGATATATCATGCTTAAATATGTGGATGTTGATTTTGTTGCTTATGATTTCCATCTATGTGAAGACCCATGAGGGTGGTAGGAATGGTAATCGAAAGGATGGAAGATAAAGCTTGTAATATTTTACAAATACTAGATGATTAGATAACATCAAGTAGGTTGATAACAACCCTACATATATGCATTTAGTTTCTTTTGATACATAGATGTTGAAGGGAATTGAGGTACAAATTCCCTCATTTGTTTTTTTCCAGATTTAAATTGATATGTAATGGCCAAATGCATAGAGTATGTAAATATTGTTGATGCTAGAATGATTTTAGATAAAATGATTATTTTCATGTTGTGCTATGATTGGTTATGAGATCATAACCATGTCAAGTTAGGATACATACTCCTTCAATAGAAATGAACACCCATATAGCTATCCATGTGTGAGATCATGGTATGGATGGATACAGAAGGGCTATAGCGCTATGTGAATGCTCAATGACATCTACTGTATATCTGATGTTTGGACTGCAACCTCTTTGCTGACACTGAAGAGCACTTAAGAATTATATTCTTGGTGTTGTGTTTGGGTTGAAAAGGAAGGTATCCAAATAGTGAGGCAAGAAGTAGGAGGTGCGTGGATGATGTGTTGAGGCATTGGACAAACCTTCCAACTCACAGTGGTGGAATGCATGACATAGTTATGTGGTATTATGTAGTCAATGTAGGGATGCATTGTGTAGATGTAGCCATGGGTATTGGCACCTAGATTTTTATTGTTTTATTGGTAATTATTTGTTTCCTTATGAAAAACATGTCATGATAAAAATACATAATGATGGATAACTATACAATATTTAATATGAATACTAGCTGAAGGTGATGGAATTGTTATTGTTACAATTCTGAGATCGCTTTTTGGAGCTATTGAAAATGTTACAAGTGGTATTAAATGAATTATTGAATTTATTTTGGTGAATGCATGTATATAATATATGGCATATAAATGATTATGATAACAACTTAAATGAGGTGAGTATTTCTAACTCGTGAAGTTGATAACACTTAAGGGACTGTTAGATATTGCAACATGAAAGTTGCAGGTTAAAGTAGCTACATAATGATAAATTACATAAAATCTATGTTGAGAGAAAAGAGTAATAACAATATTGATGTCTAGAAGAAAACAAATTTGATCATAATACATGTGTAGAGAATTATGGGTTCATTCCAGTTAATAGTTGAATTCCATTTTAATGTCAATAATGGATGGAAGTAATTGAATTGTAGATGCAAACAATTCTGAGATCACTTGTCTCCATTGTACATGAGTTACATACAATATCTTTGGTTGCATGTGAGATGAGGAAAATTGCAAGTGGGGTGATATTGAATATGGAAACAATGTAAGCCCATAAGGAAGACTAGTCTTTACTACTCCAAGAGCCAAACATTATGAGTAGAAGCTCATGTTTGAAAATTTTATTTTTCTATAAAACAGTTTTGGCAATTATAACTTAATAATGACTGACAAATTGTTTTGGCTGAGTGTAAATTGAGAAAATTGCAGGTAGAATGGTATTGGATATGGCATGGATGTAAGCCATATGGAAGAATAGTTACAGAAGCCAAACATTATGAGCAACAAATTCTTTCATGGGAATTTTATTTTCTTGTATAAAATAAATTTCAGAAATTAATAATTACAAATTGTTATGTTATGCTAACAAATTGTGTGGTCAAATGAAAGGTTGAGGAAATTGTAGGGAGGATGGTCTTAGATGTGGTAGGGATGAAAGCCCATACATAAGAAAAAATCTTGTTGCTACAAGAGCCAAGCATTATGAGAAAAATCCTCATGCCCGAGGAAGTTTTATGTCCTGTATATAAACAGATGTGAGAAAGTAAAAATTGTTATGATATGCTAATGATTGGTTTGGATGATTGAAGGTTGGGAAAATTGGAGGAATAATTGTATTGGGTATGGAATTTTTGTAAGCCATAATAAATATTGATGCATGTAGCTCCAATATCCAAACGAATTATGAGATGGAAGCTCATGCCTGCAAAATTTTGTTTTCCTGTATAAAACAAATTTGACATTTATGATTGAGAATTGTTATAATGATATCTCATGATGATTGTATGTGTATAATACATATGAGATGTTGACTATTAAATATGGAAGCTCATGAATAAGAGAACCATAAGGAAAGCAAGCTCAATGACAAAGGCATGGAATGAAGAAAGTCCAATGGACTTGTTGCAGCTAGAGTTCTTGGAGCCGCAACTCTGAAACTTCCCATTCGAGTGTATTGGAGCCTTGCAGACAAATGAAAAAACCCGAGGGACTCATGGCAGAGAAAGGGGTTCATTTCTTTGGGTTGTGTAGCCTGATAGGGAAGGATATCTTATTGGTTGGAACTGCTTCCATAAATATAATTTCTGAATATCATTATGCATGTTTTGGGCCAGAGTGCATATGTATGCATGTTTTATTTTAGGTCGGAGTGCCTATGTATATAATCATTTGGTTGGACTTCCTGTGTGGATTAAAGGTCAGAGAACATAAATTTGTAATGTTAATAACATAGATATGGTGTTGTGCACTAAGGATAGTGCCAAAATAAGGGGAGGGGGATGTAACACCATGATTTTAATCCCTATGAACTAGAATGTATTATGTAAATGTGACTTAGGCTGGTGAGCCAATAAAGTTGGAAAGGGGATGAAATGCCTAAAAAA
>JZKD02S1936531.1:142749-159867 GCA_000966675.3 Picea glauca
TGAAAAGTGATTAAATGATATTATTGAGGCCATGTGGTTCTTGGCTCTTGTAATTATATAAAAAATTCACGTGGATTGTTTGGGGTTTGTTCATGGTTGGTGGCTTGTTGTTTTTTGTTCTTGCTTCATCTTCCTCATCCACTCTTGCTAATTCATGTGCTCTTGGTTGGACCATGGAAATGAATGGGTGGAGGACGAGAGACATTGTGATATGGTTGTGAGGAATTACTAATTATTCTAGGTTTGAATGGATGCCTATGCGCATCAGATTGATGGAAGTTCTAAATGAATTGCTCACAACTGAGAATCCTTGGAGTTTCCAACATGGATATTTCTTGATCAACAACACTAGAGTCTTGGAGAGAAATGGAACATCTTGAGGGACTGAATGGAAGATAAAGGGGTTCATTTCGTTGGGTTGTCCAGCCTAAAGGGGAAAGAGAGTCGGAAATTAGGATTGTTGTGTGGTTGGGAAAAACTGAGAGCTAATTAGACAATTGCTGTGTGTTTTTATATTTGGCCTAGGACCTATCCTTGTGGATTCATATCCCTGGCTCAGGGTGACCTTTTATTGAGACTTCGAACAATAATGTATATGGTTGGGTGGAATGTCCTTGGTTTGAAGCCAATTGGTGATGGTTTTGTTAGCACCAAGAGTTGTTATTACAATATTTCAAGAACAATCCTAATACCCATCAGAATTTGAAAAATTAAATCAATTTAAATTGGGTGGATCAACAAGAAAGAAAAAGAAAGAGGGAAACAATCTCACTATAGATCAATAATATACCATAGGGCATGGAGTCAAAAACACTTTGTAAATTGAAGGAAATCAAGCTAAATATCAGGTTAAGAGCTTATATGATGATGATTAGAAGAAAGGAAAGTGAACAAAAATAATAATGTCTACTAAACATAGATCCTCTCTGCAGAATAAATTGAAAAATGCTTGAACAAAAACAATGATTAACAGGCCTGCTACAACAGATCCGTTGCTGCTCATGGATCCATTTATCAAAGGAAACCTTTGATCCTCAAAACCTGCAATATATTCAAGCAATAAGATAACAAAATAAATGGAAAACAAAGAAGAAAATCTAAGAAACAACTCTCATGAATCTTTAATGGAAGAAAAATGTGATTACAAATAGGCCCTCAGGGTTACAAATAAGCAACTAAACTGCTCCTCCATATCTCTCCTCTCTTGGATCATGAATCTAACCCTTTCCTCAACAAAACTAGTACTAACTATAGTGTATCAATCCTTCATACTCTAGATAGGTTGAATCCCAAGTGGTTTCATTGGATTCCCTTTTCTTTAGGAGTTATTACAACAAGTTGAAACAAAAAATCCACCTAGCTCCTATTTTTTTTGGATCTTGTCTATTGTGATAAATTCCTTTTGAAATAGGTCATGCTGCTTGATTTGGTGATGCAAAAACATGCCCCTCATGTCCAAATAACTCCTAGGAAACCATTAAAACCCCCTCATACATGTATAATCCCTCATACAACTTAGATTTATCAAACTATTAGAGTTTGTAGCGCAATTTCATGATTCGCTGCAAAATTTCCTGTAGATCATGATTTCAATTTTTCTTCCAAACAACGAACTAGGTTAGGATGATTTTTGATCAGCAAGTCTAATATATTATGATTCATCTCCATAAAAACTTTCAGAAGAACCCATATCGACATTTAAACATTATGATGAAAAAATGACCCTACTGTGTACTATTTTGCTGCAAATTGTCCCAAAATTACTAGTTCGCAGTTCTTTTGACAACACACGCTGTGAACTTTCTTGTAGGTGCCCTTTTACCTCCAAAATGATTCCAAACTTTAAAAATTGCATAATAAGTTGGGAAAAACCTTCCATAGCTTTCTACAAACCTCTTGAAACATGAAGTAACCTTTAGAAATCATATGAATATGGTAATCTTAGCTCAAGACCCAAAATCATTACTCAGGTTATAATTGTATGCAAAATGTGAACCATGAAAAAAATGATGCTGATGTTAAATAATGTTTTATATTCATCTTTTCCTGGTACTCCTTGTAGTATCCACATTAGCCGATATATCGATATTCCTTTTTTCTATCTTCTCTTTGAAGGGCTACAACTCTGCTTTCAATTTCCTTATCTCGGCTTGACACACTCTCTTTTGTTTATAAACATTTATAAGTTTCCTATGAAGGGGTAGAGACCTCTTAGCCATGTATATTGATTTATTAATAGTCTCCTCATATAGTTCTAACATATCCTTTAGCTTGATTCCGACCTCCAAGTTTTCCTTCTTCAATTTGTCATTTTCAGTTTTTGCATTCTTAAGTTGCCTCATGAGTCTTCTTATCACAATTTGTTATGAGATATGTAATAAAAACATGAAATTTAGGGTTTGTTTATAGAGCTAACACAACTTAGGGTTTACTTGAATGAATAATTTATGCACAACAATAGTGTGAGAATGAACATTTTGGAAGTAGGAAGTGAGAAAAGAGAAACAAAAATTCAACTGGATGAAACTACAAACAAGAAGAAATTGAAGCAACTCTATGCAAAACAGAGGGTTTGCAACACACTTGTTAAGTTTGTAGTGCCATTTTGGAGCGCATAGTTTGTAGCACACAATAATATAGTGGATGAGGTTACTGTTGCAAGAAGAAACTACAATTTTCTCTTTTTGGTATAATACAACAAACTTGAAGATTGCCAAAGTTTAGGATACCAATACTATAGGATTTTGATAAGTGCAAAGAGTTTGCAGCGCATAAAATATGTAATAGTTTGTAACAATATACAATGGTTACAAGAAAGCAATATAATATTTCATTTGGATGATGAGAACATGAAACCAAAGATTGCATGAAATCTTTAAAATGAGAGACATATATGACCAAAAATTTCCCTGTTTTGCTAATGATGACAACCACCATCATGAATGAAAGGATTTTGTAACTGTACTTTGATCAACTTTATAGACCTTGACTCCTATACATTCTGTGTGTTAACATCTAGCTCCACAGAGATGTAGACCTCCCTATGAGGCTCCAAGAACATGGTAGTTCTAGTACCTTATCCATTGATTCTTGCAAAACAGAGACCTGATAGATCCTTGCTCATTTATAGAAATCTGAAAATACTCTCACACTGCAACCTGACCACACTATGCAAAATGAAGGAAATGATCTAAAGGAGAGATTATTTATGTACACCTACTCTACTCCAAAAAACAACTCTAATCAAGTGTATGCAAATTTCTAGTCTAACCATGCAAGCAATTTACTGAGCAACTGAAATCTTTGCATATATTTTTTTAGAATAAAGACTTGAAACCAAATCAACAACTCATCATAAAACTGAACTTTGAATTTACATACGAGCCATGGTAAAACAAATTAATTAATGAAATCCTCCAAATAAGCTGCTACAAGATCGTGGAAGGCATGAAAACCAAATCTTAACTGATAATCAATAATGCATACCTCAGTCTGGTCTTCATAACTGAATTGATCCTGCACATTTTATTCCTCATGGCTGATTTTTTTTTGTGTGTTTTCTGTTTTAATGAAAGCATAAGGTATCATTTGTGAGTCTCCATGTGACCCATAATAAGAAAAGGAATGCTCTCCATTGTTGATGTCTTCTTCTTCTGCCTTAAGTAAATCATTTTTAGACTTGATGAAATCTTGAATCCATTGTTCAACATTTCTAGAAGAAAAAATAACTACTTGTTCATGATCTTCAACAATGCCATCCTAGTGTACATGAATATTGTTCAATGTTTCATCATCATTTTTTTCAGCCAAGCTATCATCTTCAATATCATATTTTTTTTAGTTTCAAGCTCCTCTTGCATAGAAGAGTTTGAAATTTCTTCTACAAGAACTAACTCTTCTTTAATCTCCTTTTCAACAAGATCTTCATAAATCTCATCACAAGAGATACATTCTAATGTCTGCTGATTACAAGACTCAAACTGTTCACAACAATATTCAATAAGTATGTCAGCAGAATAACACCTTTTGCAACGTTTTTTGAAAGAAACATGGAAATCTCTCAAGGAACATATGCTGGAAGCAGGAAGAGAAAAATACCATTCTTGTGCATCACCCTTTAAAGAGTACATGGAGATTTTCATCAATACATCCTCGTGAAGTATTCCTAGTTGATCCATGCATTGATGAAATGTAACAATATGTTGGGCATGATTATCCTCCTCTTCTTTGAAAACATGAAGATAATCCATCCATTCTGATGGAGGAGGAACTAGATTTGGGAAACTAGGGACAACTGAGGACCTCCATGCCAAGATAACCTCCATGGGATTTGTTGTCCTGAATCATTGAATTTTCCAATAGATAATTTCTTCATGGAGTGGATTTTCCAGGTGAATGATGCAGTTTGAATATGTCCACCTTCAGTTCACCATCCAAAGTTGGATCTAATCAGTGTCGTTCTCACAGGGAATATCTTCAAATTATTCCTCGACAACGATGTCTAAAATGTTATCACTAGGAGTTGTTCTTAGACTTCTTTAAGAAAAATCCTAACACCCATCATAATTTGAAAAATTAAATCAATTCAAATTGGGTGGATCAATAAGAAAGAACAAGAAAGAACAAGAAATAACAAGAAAGAGTGAAATAGTCTAATTGTAGATCAATGATCTACCATTGGGCATGGAGCCAAAACCACTCTACATATTGAAGGAAATCAAGATAAATATCAGGTTAAGAGCTTACATGATGATGATTAGAAGAAAGGAAAGTGAACAAAAAGAAGAATTTATACTAAACAAATATCCTCTCTGCAAAATAGATTGAAAAATGCTTGAACAAAAACAATGATTAACATACCAGCTATAACAGATCCTTTTGTTCTTAGGGATCCATTAATCAAAGTAAACCTTCGACCCTTAAAACATGTAGTATATTCAAGCAAGAAGATTAAAAAAAATGGAAAAAAAATAAGACAATATGAGAAACATCTCTCATGAATCTTTAATGGCAGAAAAATGTGATTACAAATAGGACCTTAGGCTTACAAATACGCATCTAAATTGCTCATCCATCTCTCTCCTCTCTTGGATCATGAATCCAACCATTTCCTAAAAAAAACACTGCTATATATAGTGTATCAATCCTTCCTATTATAAAGAGGTCGAATCCCAAGTGGTTTCATTGGATTCCCTTTTCTCTAGGAGTTGTTACAACAAGGTGAAACAAAAAATCCACCTAGCTCCTATTTTTTTGGATCTTGTCTATTATGATAAATGCCTTTTGAAACATGTCATGATGCTTGATATAGTGATGGAACACATGTCCCTCATGTCCAAATACCTCCTAAGAAACCATTCTAAACCCCTCAGATAGGTGGAAGCCCTCATACAACTCATATTTATCAAACTGTTAGAGTTTGTAGCACAATTTCAGGATTCGCTACAAACTTTCATGTAGATGATGATTTCAACTTTTCTCCCAAACGACGAAGTGGGCCAGGATGAGTTTTGGTCAGAAAGTCCAATATATTATGATTCATATCCAAATAACATTTTAGAAGAACCCATATAGGAATTTAAAAGCTATGATGAAAACATGACTGTGTTGTGTACTAATTCATTGCAAACTATCCCAAAATTACCAGTTCACAGCGCCTTTGACAACACGCATTGCAAACTATCCTATAGGTGTCTTTTTACCTCCAAAATGATTCCAACCTTTAAAACTTGCATAAGAAGTTGGGAAAAAACTTCTAGAGCCTGCTACAAACCTATTGAAACATGAAGTAACCTTTAGAAATCATATGAATATAATCTTAGCTCAAGACCCAAATTCATTACTCAGGTTATAATTGTATGGAAAAAGTGAACCCCTGACAAAAATGATGTTGATGAGAAATAATGTTCTATATTCATCTTTTCCTGGTACTCCTTCTAGTAGCCACCTTAGCCAATATATCTATATTCCTTTTTGCTACTTGCTCTTTGAAGGGCTGCAACTCTGCTTTCAACTTCTTGATCTCGACTTGGCAGGGTCTCTTCTGTTTATACACATTCTTAAGTTTCATATGAAGGGGTAGAGACCTCTTAGCCATGTATCTTGATTTATCAATAGTATCCTCATATAGGTCTAGCATATCCTTCATCTTGATCTGGGCCTCCAAATTTTCCTTCTTCAATTTGTCATTTTCAGTTCTTGCATCCTTAAGTTACCTCTTGAGTCTTCTTATGACAATTTGTTATGAGATATGTAATAAAAACATGAAATTTAGGTTTTTTTTATAGAGCTAGCACAACTTAGGGTTTACTTGAATGAATAATTTATGCACAACAATAGTGTGAGGCCGAACAAGCTGCAAGTAGGAAGTGAGAAAAGAGAAAGAGAAATTCAACTGAATGAAACTATAGACAAGAAGGAGTTGAAGCAACTCTGTGTAAAACATAGGATTTTCAATACACTTGTTAAGTTCACAGTGCACCATTTACAACGCATAGTAATATAGTGGATGAGGTTATTGTTGCAAGAGGAAACTGCAATTTTCTCTTTTTGGTATAATATAACAAACTTGAAGATTGCCAAAGTTTAGGATACTGATACTATAGGATTTTGATAAGTGCAAAGAGTTTGAAATGCAGAAAATATGTAACATTTTGTAGCAAAGAACAATGGTTACAAGAAAGAAATATAAGCTTGCATTTGAATGATGAGAACATGTAACCAAAGACTGGATGAAGGCTTTAAACTGAGAGACATACATGACCAAAAATTTCCCTCTTCTGCTAATGATGACGACCACCATCATGAATGAAAGACATTTGTAACTGTACTCTGATAAAATTAGTAGACCTTGACTACTGTACATCCTATGTGTTAACTGGTTTAATTAAAGATATGTTCTCTCCATGTTTTTTGTATAGTTATATTCTGTTGTGTATATTTATCTCTAAGGTGTATTTCATGTGCATGTCTACTAGTTTTTTCTATGCATGACACATTGTTTATTTCTTGGATGGTTTAGCATAAATCTTGATTACTGCATGTGTGGTTATTGCATTCTTTCATGTTGGATTTAAAATTAATTATAACTAGAATTCAAGATCAGATTCAAAGTGCATTTTTGAGGTAATGTGCCTAGCCTGCTGGACGCTGGGTATGTTACAACACTCCATAATAAATATTTTGTAAAATCAAGTGTAGCCATGACGTGATTTGTACACATCGTCTGCTTAAGTTTTTCAAAATATTTGGTTTCTTCTTCGGTCCAAGAAAATGATTCCTTCTTTGATAATGTTGTTAGAGGTGCTGCTGTTTGACAATAGTTCTTGAAAAACTTGTGGTAATATCCTATCAATCCTAAGAATCCTCTAAGTTTATTCAATCTTTTGGGAATTGGCCATTCCCTCATACCTTTAATTTTATTAGGGTCCACTTTTTCACCTTCATGAGATACAATATGACCCAGATATTCCACTTCCTGAACCCCAAAGGCACACTTGGAAGGATTTGCATAAAGTTGTTTCTCTTCCAATAGTTGCAATACTCTGTCAACATGTTGTAAATGCTCTTGCCAATATTTGTTGTAGATTAATATGTCATCAAAAAATACTAGCAAATTTTTTCTAAGGAAAGGCTTGAAATATAGATTCATCAAGCTTTGAAATGTTGAAGGTGCATTAGTAAGTCCAAATGGCATAACTAAAAACTCATAATGACCGTCATGTGTTCTAAAATATGTTTTAGGAATGTCTTCTTGCCTCATTCTAATTTGAATATGATATCTTGAATGAAGATCCAACTTAGTAAATAATTTTGTTCCATGAAATTCATGTAATAATTCATCAATGTCAAGAATAGGAAAATTATCTTTTATGGTCATTTTATTGAGTTTCCTAAAAATGGACACATACACCATGAACCATCATTTTTTGTAACAGACACCACTAGTGAAGAGAAAGAACTTTGGCTAGGTTGAATGATGCCAACCTTTAACATTTCTTGGATCATGTGCTCAATCTCACTCTTTTGTGGATATGGATACCTGTAGGGCCTAATGTTAGGTGGTACACTTCATGTTTTCAAATGAATAGCATGGTCATGATCTCGAGCAGGTGGAAAACCCGTAGGAATTTCACCAAATACCTTGGAATGATTGCTGATAACTATTTGGAGATCTAATTGAGTAGAGGATGTAGATGTTTGAACATGAAGTGAGAAAAATTATGCAATTAAACCATGATGTCCCTTTTTGATTAATTTTTTCATGTTATTAGAGCGAATCACTTTAGAGGGTTTGTCTTGGATACATCTAAGCTCAATTTCCTTTCCATTAGAGGAAAATCTCATGAAAATATCTTAAAAATTAAGGGCCATTTTTCCCTATGATTGTAACCATTGGAACCCTAATACAACATCAACACCACCCATTTGGATGACAATCATGGGGCTATAAAAAAATAGCCCTCCATGTTGAGCTTAATACTATTACATTTCTCTAAACAAATTATGGTACCTCCATTTGCAATCATTATTTGAAGCTATGGTACATGATATACAAATCAATTGAGATCTTTTGCTACTTTGTAATTGATGAAATTATGGGTACTACAAGAATCAATCAATACTGTTACCTTTTATTTTTATTTTTGATGTATCCTTGTATCTTGAGGGTTTGTGGAGTATTGATGCCTGCCAATGCATGGCAAAATATTGTTGGAGTATTCTCTTCTAGATCTGGATCTTTTAGTGGTTCCAATTCCCTATCTTCTTCCTCTTCATAGTATATGTAGAATAATTTATTCTCACCACACTTATTCCCCCTACTATACTTTTTGTCACAATTGAAACATAGTCCCTTTTCTCTTCTTTCATCCATTTTTTGAGGTGTCAACCTTGCCGGTTTAGGTACAGTTGTCTTATGAACCCCAAAATGATATTTCCTTCATGTGTATGCTCCAATGGTAGAATTATATGGAGCCTTATTCTTTGATTGAATATGAAGAGTAGATTCCATAGATTCCATAATATTTGTACGATGTCATAAGAAAATCTCATGTTTAATTTCCTCTTTTAATCCAACCATATAAGCTTGTAGCAATTTTTCATCACTTATGTTATCCACCCTCGTGGCCAATACTTGAAATTTTGAATTATACTCTTCAATGTCACCCAAGTGCTTGATTCTTGTCAATTGACTGAAGTAGTCATGTTCCCAA
The DNA here is from genome assembly GCA_000966675.3 of Picea glauca. NCBI lineage: Eukaryota > Viridiplantae > Streptophyta > Pinopsida > Pinales > Pinaceae > Picea > Picea glauca. The sequence continues at coordinate 151,965 of JZKD02S1936531.1, forward strand.
ACCTTCCCATATTGTGCTTCTAAATCTCTTATAACTAAACCCCAAGTATAATGATAAAAAGGGGGCTTCCTTTTAACTACCCATTGATACCATTGAAACGGTTTTATCTCAAAGCTCAAAGTTGTTATGCAAATCCTTTTCTTATCATAATATTATGTAGTTCAAAATATTTCTCTATTTGGTTCACCCATGTAAATACCTTCGTTCCATCAAAATTGTTTAATTCAATCTTGTTAAAGTTGAATTTAGAAACACCACCATAATTAACTCCACTATCAGAGTTAAATCCACTTGAAAATTTCTTATTATAGATAGGTTGTTCAACATGAATATTACCTTTATTTTCATGAGTCCCTTCATACACCTTATCAATTTTAGGTAACCTCCCAATTAAGGATTCTATAATTTTTTGTTCCATTTTTTCCATATTTATTTTCATCTCTTCATGATTTTCATCCATCATTTTTGTCATGTCATTCTTATTTTCATTCATCTTCTTTTCCACATGTTCCCAATTTATCTTCATATTCTCTTCTATCTTATTTTCCATCTCATTTTTAAGGATTCCTGAGAATGTGATAAATCCACTAGTTTCAACATACAACCACTCATTTCATCAACTTGGTTCTTTAATTGGGATAGCACGTTTTCAAAATATTTATTTTCTTTCGACATCCTATGTGAGATTTATGGAGGTTTAATTGGTGTTGAGATTCTTTTTGGATCCATGTGGGATAAAAATAATAATACTCCTCTATTTTCTCTTTATCAAAAATTTTGAATCACCAAAAACAAATCTTCCAATAAAAACTTATGCCAATTGTAAGTTACATACATTTCACACCCTTAAATATGAGTCTGTCCTCCTGATCGACCTTCCTACTTATGTATTTATGAAATTTTGGCCCTTATGAGTTTGAAATATTGGTCTATAGTTCTCTTATATGTACTCTCTATAATTATACATGGTTTACCAAAATTTGATGTGTTAAGTGAAATTTATGATAACTTCCCCAAACCTTACTACTTTTTGGAATTTTTTGGAGAGAAAAGTTGTACAAATTGGCACGTGTCCAATATTTGATACCTAAATATGAATATTGTACCAGAAATATTACATCCTATCCTCTTTCAAATGAAACTACTCTCACTAAATTTGCATCCTATATGAAGAAGATATGACGATTTTACTCAGAACACCTTGCAATGTCTTCTAAATAACCTCCAAGTTTCCCTGTCAATGCTAAGATGAATTGTTTGGAGAAGAAAAACCCTAGGATGAATGCTATGATACCACATATTATGATCCAATTCCTTTAAAAATGAAAAAATGTTAATGATTACAATCCACTTTGAGGGGGAAACCTCTGTTTACAATACATCCAATTCAGATTACAATATGAGATGAGAAATTATGATCCTAAGACTATGTCTCCTTTATATATATATATATATATATATATATATATATATATATATATATATATATATATATATATATATATATATATATATATATATATATATATATATATATATATTATACAAAGGGGTAAAATTATGATGAAAGGGTGCAATGAAGGTTTCTATCCGACCTACACATATAACACTAGAAATGTAATAATTCAATAACTAGGGATTAATAAGGGGTTTTATACATAGCATGGGGATTTGTCTGGGGCTTAAAAAGTATCCTTTAAGGATATAGTAAAAAATGATTTTGTTGATCCTAATGCTTCAAAGTCTTCACCAATTTCAAGTGTATATATCACATAACATGTTGAGGAGGTGGTAATGGTGGATATTATAACACCAAAGGTCAACCATCTACATTCCTTATATGAAAATGATGCAGTCATCTTCCGATGTAATGGGTATTCACCTCCTACTTTAGCTTTATATCAATGGATTTGTTCATCTTAGATAAAGAAATATGAGGTCTCTCTTCATTTCAAAGATTTTTTTATTGTTTAGTTAATTTATCATGTTGATTATTAAATAATTTTTGAGGAGGTTCCCTGGTTTTGGGGAAATGTAGGGATTTTTATAACTTGTTGGTTCCCATATTTTGAACCTAACTATATTTCCATTAATACAATACCATTTTGGGTTTATATCCCTAATATAACATTACATTCATGAAATTTACCAATTTTGAGGATATTGGGAAACTTATGGGCACTTACATCAAATCAGTTTTTGAGAGATATTTAATGATATTATGTACATACACTCACATTTTTATTGATATATACCTTAGTAAGGGTATTTCAGACAAAGATATTATCAAATGGAAAAAGCTTCAATACAACGAGGTCTTATATTATGAGAACACAACATTTCATTTCCGGATATGTCATCTACCAAGAAATCTACAAGATTCTTGTCCCCATGCTTATGTTCCTTGTCCTGGGAAAAAAAGCATAAAAACCAAATCCAAAAGTTGGAATTTTCCAAAAAATGATGATGATTAGAATGAGGATCAACAATCTCAAGTGACAATAGGGGAATCAACTTCTCCTTTGGGGGATAACATAGAAGATATGAATACACATATTTCCTCCCATTGATGTTCAGATTGGTCACAATCCCAACAACAACCTCATTAGGATACAAATACCCCCCTATGTTTTTTATAGAGGTGGTACTCCTTTGTTATAATCTGAAAGATGTAGCTTGATGTTATATGAATAATAAGGGAATGCTAAATAGTAAGCCCCAATATTTATTGCTTGAAATAAAATACAAAGATAAATAAATAATAATATTCACATAAATAATTCCTTAGAGAAGGACTAGGAATCTTTCAAAGACGGAAATAAAATATATGTAGAGTATTATACAACAAAAAATAAACCATAATATGAAAACAAGACATTCCTCACATCCATCACAACATAATAAAATTTGGTCACATTATAATATGGAAAGATAAAGTTACACAATTGTAGAGAACTTTAAAAGAGTTTTTTATTCATAAAAGAAGTGAATATGATAGGTTCACTTCAAAAATATTGTGCTCATAAACCCAGAGTTTGAGAACTCATTGAAATTACACCCCAAAGTGTTCTCTTGGGAGTTCCAAAATAAATACTGTTTTTTACAAATAAATAAAAGGATTTTGTTTTTCTAAATGGAATTAGATGCAGATCTCGTGGACCATAAAAGAAAGTGTAACAAGGTTGACCTAAAAGAAGAGAAAGGAAATGGTTAGATATCGGTTATGGGTTCTACAAAAACTGAAAATACACGACTGGATGATTTCTGAACGAGAAGTATAAAGAATAGAAGACTATGAAAGATGACCATTTTAGTTATTGTGATGGATTCTCTATTTCATTATCTACTAGATGATGTGACTTTTGTATTCTCCTTCACTGGAATTTTGTGACTGGTTGCAACTACCTCTTATTGATATGGTTACATTATTTTACTTAAGGAATTCTTTAACCAATTTTCAATATAATCTCTCATTGGTGCAACAATTATTTCCTGCCTTACTCTTATGTCAAATAATGAAATTTCCTTATCTCAAAAATACATTTAAAGTTGTAGTGTATCCTTAATGTGTTCATTCTTGTTTACATAGCTAACTAACCAACTTTCAACTTCTAACTCTGAATACTTGGTCAAACTATTAAATCTCTCAGCTGATGCATATTTCAACAATTCCAATTTTTCTTTGAAATTCTCATTTGACATAAGAATGGAATTCAATATAAACTTTCTGTCTTCAACTTATCCGACTATTCCATCTAGATCCAACTCAATTAATTTTAGATATGAATCTCCCCTTTTAACACTTATAGTGTCACAATCGACCAATATTTCTTTTAGACTCTTTATTCTTTTTATCCAACATGCTTTTAGTTGCTTTATACGAATAGGGGATGGTAAATCCTCTTCTTTTATTTTAAACTCGCTCATACTTGAAAATTTCATAGAAAATGTAGTAATAGCCCCTTTATAGAAATCCTCATCAGTTTGTAGATCATCTTGTAGGTACTACATCAGGTTTGTCATTCTTGATCCCAAAGAAATAAAATTATTTGCCAGTTCCCATGTCTCGAGAATTAGATACATTCTTTTCTTAATGTTTTCTCCAACATATCTTTTGACAACAATGAGTAAACTTGATGTCCCTCTTAATATTGAACTAGATTCTGGTGTTCCATCAAGACTCTTCGATGGATACATTGTAGCAATTGGGATGGAAAACATGGGTAGGGGCTTTAGAGCGCTTTATAATTCTTTAATCTTATATTTTAGGACAACATTTTCACTTTCCATTTCTCCAACTAACTTTAGGGCTTCACCCATTGCTTCATGGATTTGTAAAATTATAGACGGTCGAACTCCATTTAGTTCAAGCTTTGAGCTCAACTTTCCTTGAATATTTTAATTTTTTGAAAGAATTTTTTCAAATACCAATTTCTTTGAACCTTTATCGAACAGGGCTCTATGCAAATTCAAGGATTCTTATTCAAATATAGTTGGTTCTTGTATGACCAATTCTGCCGCAACTTTTCTACTTTCTTGAATGCTATGTTCTTTTTCAAGAAATTCAATGTCCTCAATGTTCAAATCCAGGTCCATATCTTCAAGAACAAATTTATCTTTAGGTGCACCTCATTTAATCCATCCTGATTTGTTTGTATTTTTATTTTATTGGTCATTGGAAGGTTGTGGTGTCTTTCCAGAATTCCCTTAGGAGGATTCTGGTCACCTCCACAATCATAACTGTCTATTGTAGATTTCTTTTGTTCTTGAGTTGTAGGTTGAGATTTTTGTTTTGGTAGGCCAAATTTCTGAAATATGTTGGGAGATTGTGTACTCCTTTCATTTACAAATTTTCCACGCTATATATGTTTCTCAGTGACTCTAAGAACAATTTCAATATCTTCGAGTTTCTTTTTAATAGGAAGTTTCTTAGGGTTCTGGCTATAGTCTTCGTCTTCTCCGAATACGAATGTATTAGAAAATGTGACACTGTAGCCCATATAAATAATGTGTTTCATGAATAGTTGGTTAGGGTCGCAGCCTTTGAATTCATCTTCTACCTTTAAATTAAATAGATCAAACTAAACTGAAAATTCATTGATATTTGTAGTGCTTTTCAATGTTATTTCTCTAATTTTCCAAGGCAAAGGGATACAATGTCTTTTTATCTTTTCATGAAAGAAATGGCCCCCAAATCTATATTGTTTGCACACTTCCATTACAAACATCTTTTCAAACATATGTGGGTCTTTCATGAGAAAAATATATCCCGATGATATTGAAATGACCCATTTCTTTGAAATTTCCCTTTTTATTAAAAAATGATGCCACTTCTAAAGACAGACTTGATGTATTTGGCCCAAAATATTATATCTTAAAAGAAGAAATAAATGAATTGTGTATCTCATAAAAATGATACATAGCCTTATGTTTCCATAAGGTGGGGTACCACATTTGAACTGTATCAATTTTACAATTGACTTGCTTGGATAAACACAGTCCTTTGAAAACATGATAGTAAGTAATGGAAAATATTAGGTATGAGGACATCTAAAATTTCTTATTCTTCTTGAATTTTGATAGTTGAAAAGATAATTCATTAGAGATTATTTTTTTCCAATCAAAAAAATCATTTTCATTTATAGAAAAATACAAGATATATAGAGCCAGACGAGGAATGGTAGTTGTAGATTCTTGTCTGGATACCCTGGAAAATAGCCATGCCATTTCTCGAGAAGGGTTTTTCAGAAAACTAACCTAGATAGTTGATATGTATTTTGGAACCATTGTTGGGTCCTCAAGATACTCATATAAAAGATCTAGTCCACCATTTATTTCCCTTAGAAAATATTTATCCTCATCCCCTTTGAAAGTCATTGTTGTCACTGTAAGTCTGAGCATTCTTTTGAAGACCAAAGGAAGTAAAGAAATAGGGGACTCTCCCTAAAGATGAATTATTCTCTGGTTCTTATTGAACTTTTCTATGCACCATGAAATCAGTTCTTTAAAATCAAACACTTCTAGAACACAACCTGCTTGAGAAATCCATGATGTCCAATTTTGGTTCACATTCCTCTCTGGAGGTGGTAATGATGAATAATAATTGTATGATATTGACCATTGGAATCTATGATCTTCACATCCAAGTAAGTTGATGGTGTCTCCACATACGTTTTATTTTCTTTGAGTTGTCATACTTTATGAAGTTGGTGAATTAGTGTACAACTCTTTCAATACGTTATTACCAAAATAATACCCTTTTTATCATCAAATACTTCGAGAATCTTAGTTCAATGTGTCGTTAATGTGAATTAAATTTAAAATGATGGAGGAATGTCTCGAGAAGATCACCATTAATAATGGCCTTTCAATATTTAACCCATTTGTTATCTCCATGAGATTTGCATTAAATGTTCATTGGAGAATGTGACCATATGTTACCGTGAGAAATGAACGATCAACATGGTGAATGATAGGGGAATCAAAATCAAGAGTGTGTACAAAAGATATGAAATCATCGTATACCCATGGACCCGAGGTGAAATTTTGAAAAATAGACTACGTATGAGAAATGATCATATCAATTGGGATCAGGGGTATATGGAGCAATAATAAGGTCATCACGGACTTGTGGATCCATGGTGAAAACTTAAGAATCAAATTAAGTGGTGAAAAATGAATTGGGTTAGCAGATTCAGGGATATGAAGTGATAAAAGGAAAGGAGTGTTGTGACACCGTGGGTTCGGGGGGTTGAAGGTTATAATGGATAAGAATCATAGCATCTCACAGAGTGTGGTAGATTACAATAAATTGATGAAGTATGGAGAATTAGTCGGATGGAGGGGTCACATTTATATACAAGTGATATGTTTAAAAAATAAACTAAGCATGGGTGAAAAATGATGGCGGTGGAATGAGATGGTGTGTTTTGGAGTTATTAGAAATTTGGATTAATAAACCTATGTGTTGTGAACCCACAAGAAACATGAAAAATTATAAGTATAGAAAAGGATATACAAGAGAGAGTTTACAAATGACTTAGCACATTTCAGGATCAACACTTCCTTGAAGGAGTTAGATGTTTTTGAAGCCTTTTTAGGTGGAACAAAGAGACTTCATAAAACTGATTCATATGATTCATATAAATATTTAGATCCCTCTACAAGCCTTGATATACCACCTTCAAACTTAAAATTGGTTACTATGGATCCTTTTTCACAGGGGTGGAAAGAGGTAACAAAAAAGAAGGGGAAAAAGGGAATAATTGATGGTTTTTTAAAAGGTAAGAGATGATATGCATATTTGATTTGTAATTTTATTATTTTACTACTGTAAGTGTAGTTTGCATCTACACTCTTCTAAGTGTTATTAGTACTTGCACTTTCTCTTTTCTATTGTTCCATGAGTTCCATAGGAATGTATTTTATTTTCACTACAAGGAGAATGCCTTATAATAGAGGTTTTTAATGTTACAAGATTGAGAAAAATTATAAAAAAAATGCACTAAAACCTCCACTATTGGTAGAGGAGGTTTTAATATATTTTCAGTATAATTGGAAATTTTGGGAGGTTGGAGGTTCTAGCTGAGGTTGTTTTTTTCTTGTGCACTTAAATTGATAGTGTGCACCAATGCACCAATATATGTGATGCGAAAGGCTTCCAAATATCTATTGTAAGAAATAGTGCATACAACATTGAAGCCCCTGTGTGTAATTTAGATATTGAAAGCATGGAGGTGCTTCTATCATAAATAGGCACCTCTTTGTTGTAGCTTGATACATAGTAGCAATTTAAAAGTATATATTGAAAGCATGGAGGTTCTTTTATCATAAATAGGAACCTCTTTGTTGTAGCTTGATACATAGTAGCGATTTAAAAATATATATTATGCACTAGTGCATG
>JZKD02S1936531.1:159954-192845 GCA_000966675.3 Picea glauca
TATACCATCTTGCATGTCGTAAGTTCTTGTAATGGTGACAATAATAGTAGTGATAGATGTAATTGTATCATTGGATGAAGAAGTGTTTTAATTGTCACTAGAAACACCATTGCTTTTATTATATTTATTCGCACTAGCACATGATACCCATTTAAACGAACTGATAAGTAAGTAGGTATGAATTGCACTGTTAAGTTAAAATGAATACAATGCAATGATATGTTTTAATGATGAATTTTTCCACGTTGGAGGTATGCAAATGCAACTTGCTTTTTTATACCAAAATTTCAATTAATCATTAGAAAATAAAATATTTTTTATAATAACAATGATTTTTATATTTTAGTTATTGCCTTTGGATATAATTATTACATTGATGTGTTGTATCATTTAAACAAATATACCATCTGATTATATATTTGTTCATTGTAATAATGTAAATAATCCATATATTTAATTAGTAATGTAATATTCTATGACAGTGGAAAATGCAATAGAATAAGAAATTGATTTTATTATATACAAATAAGAGACCCTTCATTATAAAAAATGGGACAACATAAAGGTCCATGATATTCAAAATGTTAATAAATATTTTTTATAGTCATTGGTAACATGTCATTAAATTGGGACAATATGTCCTCATTAAACAACATATTTGATTTTCAGTATAGAAAAACAATCCAGAATACACAACTTGTAGCATTCAATTTCAATGATCATTATTCATCACTTGACCCACTATTATTGCTCGATTTTCTTGCATGCATCATTTCTTCATCATTTACATGGGATATTATACTTGGGTTATTTTGGAATGTTTTGTTGATTGACTTGATTTTGACATTGTGCCTCTTCATATTCCATCTACAAACATAGAAATCAAGTTTAATGAGTATATATACATTTATGGGATAATATACATGATTATGTAAATAGAAAAGTGTACCATAGTAGTGAGTGCTTCATAAACAATACAGATTCTTTGAAAACCATGGTTCATGTAATCTCTCAATATATCTTTTGTTAGCTCCACTCTATATTTTGTTTTGTGTGAGTTTTATATGCTATGACAACGGATATATATAATTAAATGTTTCTTTTTGTTCCATTAATTATAAAATAATGAAAATAAAGCAACATAGCTACTTACAAATTGTTCAATTAACCCTTGATACCCCAACATATACTCACATCCCATACTTAATCCAATGTCAATCCAATGCTTGAATTTCTATTCTTTTTATGTTAGAACCTATTAGGAAACATTTATTGATGATTGTAAATCAATTAAAATATATACATCACAACAAATATGAAATCTTAAGTAAAGAAAACACATTAAGTACTCACAATCTTTGCAATCAACCCTCTTTTTCCTTGTCGTCCAATATTATGTGCTAAATGGGTTCCATTTTCTTTTCTTTTCTGAAACAAGAAAACAATTGAAAATTAATATTCCATGTGATAATTAAATTATATGTACATAGAAAGAAAATCAATGAATACATACACTTGATGCACGTTGTTGTTGGGATGGTTCCTGCTACAATGCAATTATGCTCATTTCTTTGTACACATTTTTTACATCCCTATCAACATGTTTCAAATATCACATCGATCTTCCTTTGGAATTTTATCAATCTTACTAAAAACGAAAAACACAATAAAATAAAATCAATTAATATTATATGCAAATAAATATAGAAAACATATTAATTTAGAATTTGTTTTTGCTAGTGTATGCATATTACAACAAAATATGTCTATCCATAACTTAATTGATTCTTTTTTTTATTGTATATTTTTTCCATTGCAAGTATCTTAGGTCTTGAAATTGACCATTGCTCTAGAAATTATTTATATAACTTATGTATAACCTAATTCTTGAAGTAACTGGATTGATTTTTGTACTATAAATGAAAAGAACATTTATACGTTCTTTCCACTATATATTTCATAGTTTTATAAAATATTTTACCCCTCTCATTAACTTCCAAAACTAGTCCAGATAAACTAAGGACCAATTCATCCTCATTTACATCCTGCATGATTTTCATCCTCTTAGGAAGACCTTTTGCACCCTCATTGTCGGTCCTTGCACAACATTCAATAAATGTGAAATCGAATGTTTGAAGCATGCTAACAATTATTGTTAATAAGTCCATTTATAGTAAAAAGACAAAGGAAAGCTTCATATTGATCACCTTTTGATCCACCTAATTCATCTCTTTGAAATATTTCCACAAATCGTTTACACTCTTTTCCACTTAGATTTTAAACAATATGTTGGAGTTTCTTCAATTTTTTTTCTTTTTGTGACATGAACTATACCAATAAACATCATTTGAACCTACAAATAATTCAAATATATTACTTTTATATTAAAATTTAAAGGAAATTTCCATGTTCTCTTCTTGGGATGTGCCTCCCCCGTCTTCATTTCTATAATATTTCCCCCTAATATTCTATCAATTAAAGTGTTTCATAATGAAATACACAAATTATGAAATATGTTTTGAAACCTAAGCATAGAATTCTATGCTATAAGAATTTTTTGGTTAGGTAGTGTGTACAATACAGTAACATACACTGGTGTTCTTAATACACATGTAAGCACAAAGTGCATATTTTTTTTATAATGTGCATCGATAAACTAAATAAAATTTTTCAATAACAAACATCATCAAAAAAATGTTCTTAATAAACCATTTCTCACCGATGTGGTGTTTTTGTAAAGTGCACACCGCGAACTACGATTTGTTTTTTTAAAACTCACAACGACAGGGTTTGGGGTCTAACATAAGGAGTGATTCCAATCCAATAGATACCCAAATCCCCATATAAAAATACACAAAGTTAATATATATTATTACACAACGATGCATTAGATATGAATTAGGTGAATTGGTTACTTAACTAGACCTTATATGTGGATTTATAATGTTACATGCTTCCTAAACGTTTTCAAATAATGTAGACATGTATTGGTTATGATTTTGGCTCAAATGAAGGGGAAAAAGTGATAATATCAAATGACCAATTATTGATATTCATGCTCATTCCATATCATTCTAAGTTCATTAAGTTCTCCCTTTCCATTTGTAGTAAGCCCATATTTTATTTATATTTTGATTATCTAATTGAATTTATGATACCTTTGCACATACATTCTAATGATTATGCATTCAACTTTGTAGGATCTTGAATTGGGTTTGAGTTTTGGATGCAAATGATATTCCACCAGTCTAAAAATGTCATAATATCTTATATTAGGAGAAATATACCATAGGAAGATGGTAGACAAAAATGGAGAGCCACTTTAACCTGCCAATTGTAACTTTCTATCTTCCAACAACGATCATGGGCCAATATTCCATCTCTTTTATGACACCCCAATAATATGTGGTTGTTCAAAATGTAAAGGATCGAAGGTGAACCCTAAGCATGTCACATAGTCCCATTATATTAATTTCGACTACCCAAAGTGATGGTCTAATACCTCCCACTTTGATCAAGGATCCAATATGTGATATAGAAAAGGAACATATGAACACTTCCATATGCTCCTTTTATAAAAAGATGGAATCCAACTCAACTATGTTTCATCTTAAATTAACTAATCTGTTTCCTTCTGTTGAGTCAACCAAGAGTTGTAGTGAGCCAAATTGTGATATCAATACTACCCAAAACATCTCTATTAGGAGATCCAAAAAATTGTAGAGATGAGAGAAAAAATGTCCAAGTACACACCGAGGTTAGTTCAATTGTTGGAGAGTTGCAATGGCTCTTCCTATTCATATACAAAGAAAATACCAAACCTATTAAAACCATGCTTTGTATGGAACTCAACTATGTTCCCTGATCGTGGCTGATGTTGGGACTTACTTCTCCTTTTGTGGTAATAATTACATGATTTCCAAGTCTAAAATAGATGTTACAAATCTTGGGTTGCTTATCCTTTCACATGTATTCATTCCACCTAAATATACAATAAAACTTATGCCATTTTATGGTCCTCTTTATAGTTGATATGAATATTTGAATTTTTTTAAATACAAACATATCACTTCCATGTATAGTATGTGTTGGGCCCTCCCTTTTTGAGAAATCTCAATTTTTGTGAGATACAAAAGTTTTCAGGAAAGCGCTGCATGACCATTTGGAAAAGGGACAATAGTGGAAATCAGTTACAAGAGCTAAAAACTAACTAAAATTATAACAACAGTAGAGACAACAAAAAGAACCATGTGCTATCTTGACAAGTAGTTAGAAAAGTGGAAAAATCATTGGATGCCAGTGGAAAAAGGCCAGAAAAGTAGTAGAACAAGAATTCCAAGAAGTGGCCAGGAGAAAGGTATAAAGAGGAAGGCAGTCCGATGAGGTACAAGGTTGGTTGGCTGGTTGGTTCGAAGGAAGGAGTTACAGGGTTGATGAATGAGCGCTCAAGAGAGATACTCAAGTTTTTTTGTTTTTTGCGTTGGGATCAAGTTATTATTGTCATGTTATTATTGTAATGGTTTTTTGTGGATGTCACTGTTCTTTCCCAATAGGGTAGAGTCTGTAATGGGTATATGGGAATATATTCCACGATATAAGTTATTGTATGAGAGATGTACTCATTGTATGAAAAATTTGAGATGATGATAATATAATGGATTGTTTGGGCCCTAAAATTTTGTTATACTATGTATGAATATATCGTTTTTATGTTGCGAAATTACTTCTATCATGTGTATTTAGCGTTCACTCACTGTATATGAATGTATTTTCATATTAATGTATGAATATGAACATGGTAATGTGCAATCCGATGATGCATTCTTCTTGACTCACTTCACTACACATGTCTCGACTGTGATTCAAGTGAGATATCCTTACCTTGCAGAAGGTTGAATATGCCATTTCTCCTAGACTACAACGACATATTTTGTTGACAACCTCCGAGAACCATGGTATTAATTTTGTGCCAAAAAATGGTTCCATTGCTCGGACCTGAGCTCCAAAGTGAGTTTTTAGAGGATGCCTCATTGTATATTCATATATGATGTTGAGAAGTGGTGGGAAAGAAGGTGAAATGCATTCATACAACAAGAATCTGAGTTGTGACACCACAACTTTAGGTTTGTAAAGAGTGTTGTCTTCTATTCATAACTTGCTTATGACCAATACGATATATTTAGGATCAGATTTCCTGAAGAGGTATTTCAGTGGTTAGATCGGCTGTATGAAGCTCCAGAATTCAAAGATCCATATAAAGAAGATATAACTAGACCGTTGAGGGTTTAGTATCTCCTCACCAGTTAGATCATCGGATCTCTCGTGCTGCGGATTTATGGGTGAATACTACTTTGGAAGGTTATATTATCATATTTTCTAAAGAGAACAACCAATATTTTTCAAAAGAAGAAGTTGTATTCAAAGAAGGGGCTAGAGGAATACTGTTGCGGGAAATCCCTCTTTGGATCAAGATTTTTCTAGTGGAAGAAGAGATTCTACATGTTCCCTTACTTGATATGGAATCATAAACCCCTATGCTTGGGGGGGAAGGTGGTTCATGGGAGGGTGAGTTAACAAAGAAGGATTTTCTGGAGATGGGGGGTCGATGAGAGAAGACTACAAGAAATGAACGATCTCTAAGGAGGGCTACGAATATTGAGGAGAGGTGGAGAAAAAAAATGATAAAGGTAGTGAAGCGACTTGATCAATCATGGAAGGAGATTGATTGTGATGGTAGTTGAATAAAATAATTAGGGAAATTGTGAGAGTTGCTAAGATGCAAAAGGATGACCAGTTGATGGTTGAAGGAGAGATTTGGTGAGAGAGGTGAAGGTTTTAAAGGAGGTAGACAAAAGAAGGGAACCTTAGGATAGACATACGAAGAAGTAAATAAATACACTACCACTAAAGAAGAATATTCAACTGAAAACTCAGAGGGATCTATGGGAGAATCATAACCTACAATGCCAGAAAATATCGGACTACAACATGAAGTAGACAAAACCTTGCAAGAAAACGTGACCCCCATTTTGAAGAAATATTATCTATAGGTAGATGACCCAACCCTGAGTTACCTACTCCCCCGATACCATCTGAAAATTTGGTAATATATACACTAAATCCTTCAATAGTTTATGTCATTTCTAACCCTCCTAGTATAACATGTTCTAGTAATAGTAGCAGTGGAAGTGTGACGATTGTTTCGATCATTTCAAAACTAGGATCCTTGGGGTTAATTTTAATAGGATATCCAAGTCCATCGATGGCGCATCAAAATGCAGGGTCCCTCACTTAATACCTAGAGTTTTGGGGTAAAGGAGATGAGGACATTGAACAACACTAGTTTCTTTGTGAAGCCATCTAGAGGTCTCGCAGAACTATGTACAATTTTTTTTTTGGTGAGTTCTAGACTACTTTGAGGGTTGATCTCTAAAGTGGTTGTTGTAGTCAGGGATAAAGTATGAGAAGTTTCTAGTAGATCCTTTCATAGAGAAATACACGTTATATCATCATATATAGAAGAAGACAAGCATACATATAGACATACACAATAGTGGGAGAACCATCAAACAATTTTATTAGATATGGCCAAAATGACCTCTGTCTTTCCATTACATAATGATGTACACACACACAGACACACACACACACATGTGCATGTGTGTGTTATATAGTTACTAGATGGTTACATTAACTAACGCGTCGGTCAAATCTAACTTCCTATTCGATCTAATTCCTTAACCGGATCCTACAGTCAACTCAACTGGAGGGTCTAGTCAGCACAATTGACTAGCCCCTACAACATCTCCCCCTCCCTCAATTCCTTGCCCGTCTTGAGAAAGCAGGGGAGTATGAAAAAAATTACCAAATTTTCTACTAATCCTTCTTCTGAGGCTATTACAAAATGAGAGAGAGAAAGAGAGAAGAGAAAATGTTGATGAGGGTGCCTTCTTTATAATGTTTCTAGATGCTTCTTTGTGTCCTAATGAATCTCCCATTCATGCATATGTACACCAATTGGAAAGGGTATTGTTTCTGCGAGAATATGTGACTCTTCATACCCTTCGAGGATGACTTATTGCATTGTTGATTGATGGATGGAAAATGGTATGTTTGATTCAAATGGTGTAGGATTGAAAAAAGAAAAGTTTTTCCTGTAGGCTGATGGTGCTTTAGACTGTTGTGCAAGTTCTTGTGCTAGATTTTTAAATGTTTGTTGGCCCTTGACCAAGTTTTGGGGAAACTTTGGTCAATTTTGGCCCACTTTTGGGACTTTGACACGTTGGTCGAAGAAGGAACGCCCAAGAGGAGATGAGATTGTGGATATCACCGATTTTGAGGGTTAAGTGGACCCAATAAAGGGTCCTCTAGGGTTTTGTAATGGGTTCATGGGATGTTGGCCCATGGGGTTTTCCCATGTTTAAGAATTATCATAAGGGTTTGTAAAATATAAATAAAGAAGAATGTATTGTATAAGTAGCTAAGTGCAAGTAGTTTGGGTTGCTTTGCACAAAGTAATGTATGTGCGTTAAGGATTTATGCTCGATAGAGAGTTGTCTCTATGCATTGACCTAGTTTTGGAAGGAGGATCTAGCGCTTAGTACACAAATCTCAAGGATTGTGCGAAGCTCGAATCTGTGGCTTAGTGCACATGAGTGAATTAATGTAATATTCTTGCGAATAATAAAGAGGTGAAGCGATTTGTGGACGTAGCCCAACCTTGGGGTGAACCACGTATATCTGGTATCTCATGGTTTGACTTATGTTGTGTTAATTCTATTATGAATCTACTTAGTTCTTGATTATGATGTGTAATAGATAGATCCTTTCTTTCTTAAGTACTTTAAGGGTAAACAAATGCTATATTTAACTTATAACGCTAAGTGCTCAGGGAATATAGTTATCTTCTATTACTGTGATGATCTATCTTTGATTATGTTTTGCAGAGTTATTAGGGTTAATAAACTAATGCATATCACTTCCTAAGCATTAATAGAAAATTTTGTGAAGTAATCCTATCACAAGTTCATGTCCCAACCTAGTTACAGACACTTGCATCCGATAACCCCCCCTACTTCTACCTCGGGTGAGACTTTTCCTGCTTCACAGGTGTTGCCGAAAGGAATGGTAGTCAGGGTTTTGTTGGTGCATTGTTAAACATTGAACCCCATGTTTGCCCTTGTGCCAACAAATGGTTTCGTTGCCAGGACCTAGAACTATGATTGCTGGGAACTGAAGTAAAGAAAAAGAGAATCTCTGTGCATAGATCTGTTGCTGAAGTGCGCAATACTCTACTTGACTTGCAGAGATTTGTGCTAAGAAAGTAAGCTGATCTGAAGAAAAGAGGTAAGATCCTAAAGAATCAAGCTTTGTGCTTTGGCAAGAGAAAGATAAGTGAATTTTTTTGTTTGTTTTGAAAACATGAACTTAAGTAGGTTTGATAGATTATGTCCTAGTCTAAAGGCCAAGGTGAAGTTGAAAGAAAGAGTTGATTTTAGTAAATTTAATGGAAATAAAGAAATATATGTTATTCATATGCATAGAAAGAATTTTTGGACTAATAAGTGGATGCAAGAACCTAGAAAGAATTTTTGCAGATTGCAGATCCAACACTATGATCCTAGGGGAAGTGCGCAGTACATAAAAGGTTGGGGAAAATTTAAAATAAAAAGAGGATTGACATTGTGTTATAATTGCAGAAGGCTGAGACATCTTGCTAAGGAATGTCCTGAAGTAGGCCCTATTTGTATTTGTTGTAAGTTTGTTGGTCATGAGGTTGAGTATTGTCCAAGGATTATTGTTAAAGTTGAAGGGATGAACATGAGATAAGAAAACTATGAAGAAAGTCAAGAGACTAAGGACATGATAGAAAGTCATAAAGAGAAAGGGTCAGAGGAAATTCAGACTACGATATTACAGTTGAAAGAAATGATGGATGTTCATAAAGATGTCAGTTTACCATAAAATATGAAAGAAAAACATCACATAACTGCAAGAATAGAAGACTTCGCCATAGACCGTGTCTTGGATGAAGAAACACAAGTGAATATTATTACAGAAGAAACTTGGGAAATTTTGGGAAAGCCTACTATCGTACCTTCTTTAGGAAGGATACACTTGTTTAAGGGTAAGATGATAAATTTAGGTGGAAGAGTAACTAATGTACCTATTATTGTTCATGGAACATCGACTGAAGAAGAATTTGAAGTCACTCGGTTTGATGGGGACACCACCCCTTTCCCACTAGTGTTAGGTAAGACTTGGATTGGGAAGGATCAGATCAGAAGGAAAGAAGAGGAAGAAGCTACAGAAAATAAAAAGCAAGAATTAAGGGATTTCATAGCTAGGAAAATAGATCGACTAATAGAAGAACGAGAGGACAAGTCGAAGAAATAGAACAAAGTAATAACACATGAGGAACATAAAGCAAGAGAATTAACTATGAAGGTTGAAAGAATGCAAGAAGGCTTGAAGAACCTATCTATTCAAGAAAGAAGTATGCCCACTCAGGAAATGTTAAGAAAATGGATATTAACTTCAGAATCTTTGAGGTCACCTCAACAGTGCGAAGCCAGACTAGGGGAAGATAAGAATAAAAATGGAAAGAGGATTCCTGAAACAGTTAGAGAAACTCAAATAACAGGAAAGAAGGAAAGGAAGCTCAATAAAAGGAAGGCTAAGTTGGAAAATGTACAAGAAGCTACAGAAACCAGATGGAAGACTTCGTAGATTAGAACCTCGTAGGAGGTAGGTTCACAGGATTTGAAACTCGCTAGAATAGCTGGTTTGCACAGAATTGGAATTCGCCCTGGCGAAGTTATATGACCGTTGGAGGCACCCCGTCTGTTAGAATGACACTACAAAACAGTTAGAAAACACATTTATGGGCTTATGGACTTCTTTTGGACATTGGGATTGCACCATAATGGATAGATTTACATTGATGGAAGCATTTCCTAGCCATTGGAAGATTCGTCACGATACCCCGCTTATTTAACTCGTCGATCGTTGTGCTAGGACCACTTTTTGCTACCCGTGATTGACTGATGTGAGCAGAGAATTGTCCAAGTGTCGTGTTGTGCTATCTGAAACTAGACCCCGGATGTCCGTTTGTCTACCCCACCTATTCATTTTTCTACCCCTCCTATCTATTAAAATCTAGAATGTCGGGCGAACCTAGTGAATTGGAGAATTATGTCAAGGAAGTTCTTAAGAATCTAATGGCTAACAGACTGATATCCAAAGGTATCCAAGCATCGTCGACTAGGGTACTGCATGCTTCCCCTTCGACCGGACGTTGTTACGGTCATGTCAACCCCGTAACTAAACAACGAAGTAAGCACCATGGTGATTTGGCTAACGCGAAGCAGATCCTGTCGATCCTACCTGAATATATTTTACCTCTGGCTGGATCTATTAACCATGAAAATATCCCTCGAGATTTTGCGTACTTTGTGTTCAATGTGTACATTCTGAAAGGAATTCACATAGTCGGGAGTCAGTTAGGACAGATCCTGTTGTTGAAGAACATTGGCTTCAACCTAGGAGACCGGAAGAACTACACCATGTTATCTCCCCTCTTCTACTTAACAAAGAAAAATGGAAAGAAACCTCGCCAAGCATAGGGGTTTATGATGCCATATCAAGTAAGGGAACAGGTAGAATCGCTTCTTCCACCAGAAACATCTTGATCCTAAGAGGGATTTCCCGCAACAGTATTCCTTTAGCCCCATATTTGAATACAACTTCTTATTTTGATAAATATTGGTGGTTCTCTACAAAAAATACGATAATATAACCTTCCAAAGTAGTATTCACCCATAAATCCACAACACGAGATATCTGATGATCTAACTAGTGAAGAGAGACTAAACTCTCAACGATCCAGTTATATCTTCTTTATATCGATCTTTGTATTTTGGAGCTTCATACAACCGATCTAACCACTGGAATACCTCTTCAGGAAATCTGATCTTAAATATATCGTATTGGTCACAAGCAAGTTATGAATATAAGACAACATAGTGGTTCATGGGAGGGTGTGAGTTCACAAAGAATGATTTTCTGGAGATGGGGGGTCTACGAGAGAAGACTACAAGAAATGAACGAGTTCTAAGGAGGGATATGAATACAAAGGAGAGGTGGAGAAAATAAATGAGAAAGGTAGTGAAGATACTTGATCAATCATGGAAGGATATTGATTGTGATGGTAGTCGAAGAAAATAATTAGAGAAATTGTGCGAGTTTCAAATATGCGAAAGGATGGCCAGTTGATCGTTGAAGGAGAGATTTGGTGAGAGAGGTGAAGGTTTTGAAGGAGGTAGAAAAAAGAAGGGAACCTCATGATAGACATATGAAGAAGTAAAAAAATACACTACCACTAAAGAAGAATACTCAACTGAAAACTTAGAGGGAGCTATGGGAGAATCATAACATGTAATGCCAGAAAATGTTGGACTACATCATGAGGTAGACGAAACCTTGCAAGAAAACGTGACCCCTCATTTCAAACAAATATGCTCTGTAGGTAGAGGACCCAAACCTGATTTACCTACTCCCTCGATACCATCTGAAAATTTGGTAATCTCTACACTAAATCCTTCTATAGTTTTTTTCATTTCTACCGCTTCTAGTATAGCAGGTTCCAGTAACAATAGCAGTGGAAGTGTGGCAATTGTTTAGATGATATCACAACCAGGATCCTTGGGGTTAATTTTAATAGTATATCCAAGTCCATCGATGGTGCATCAAAATGCAGGGTCCCTCACTTGATACCTAGAGTTTTTGGGTAAAGTAGATGAGGACATTAAGAAACACTAGTAGCAGTGGAAGTGTGGAGATCATTTCGATGATATCACAACCAGGATCCTTGGGGTTAATTTTAATAGTATATCCAATTCCATCGATGACGCATCAAAATGCAGGGTCCCTCACTTGATACCTAGAGTTTTGGGGTAAAGGAGATGAGGACATTAAGAAACACTAGTTTCTTTGTGAATCCATCTGGAGGTCTCGCAGAACTTTATGCAATTTTTTTTTGTTGAGTTCCATACTACTTTGAGGGTTGAGCTCTAAAGTGGCTGTTGTAGTTAGGGATAAAGTATGAGAAGTTTCCAATAGATCATTTCATAGATAAATGCATGTTATATCATCATATATATAAGAATAAAAGCATACATATAGACATACACAATTGTGGGAGAACCATCAAACAATTTTATTAGATATGGCCAAAATGACCTCTATCTTTCCATTACATAATGTTGTGTGTGTGTGTGTTGTATAGTTACTAGTCGGTTACATTAACTAACTTGTCGGTTGAATCTAAGTTCCTATTCGACCAAATTCCTTAACCGAATCCTACAGTCAAATCAACTGGAGGGTCTACTCAGCAGAGTCGACTAGCCCCTACAACATCTCTCCCTCCCTCAATTCCTTGCTCGTCTTGAGAAAGCAGGGGAGTATGAAACAATTTACTGAATTTTCTACTAATCCTTCTTCTGAGGCTATTACAAAATGAGAGAGAGAAAGAGAGAAGAGAAAATGTTGATGAGGGTGCCTTCTTTATAATGTTTCTATATGCTTCTTTGTGCCTTAATGAATCTCCCATTCATGCATCCGTACACCAATTGGAAAGGGTATCATTTTTGCGAGAATATGTAACTCTTCATACCCTTCGAGGATGAATTGTTGCATTGTTGATTGATGGATGGAAAATGGTATGTATGATTCAGAGGGTGTAGGATTGAAAAAAAAAAGTTTTTCCTATAGGCTGATGGTGCTTTCAACTGTTGTGCAAGTTCTTGTGCTAAATTTTTAAATGTTTGTTGGCCCTCGACCAAGTTTTGGGGAAAATTTGGTCATTTTTGGCCCACTTTTGGGACTTTGACACGTTGGTCAAAGAAGGAACACCCATGAGGAGATGAGATCGCGGATATCACTGATTTTGAGGGTTAAGTGGACCCAGTAAAGGGTCCTCTAGTGTTTTGTAACAGGTTTATGGGATGTCAGCCCATGGGGTTTTCCCATGTTTAGGAATTATCATAAGGGTTTGTAAAATATAAATAAAGAAGAATGTATTGTAGAAGTAGATAAGTGCAAGTAGTTCATGTTGCTTTGTGCAAAGGAATGTATGTGTGTTAAGGCTTTGTGCCCTATAGAGAGTTGTCTCTATGCATTGAACTAGTTTTGGAAGGAGGATCTAGCACTTAGTATGTAGATCTCAAGGCTTGTGCAAAGCTTGAATCTGTGACTTAGTTCACATGAGTGAATGAATGTAATATTCTAGTGAATAATAAAGAGGTGAAATGATTTGTGGATGTAGCCCAACCCTAGGGTGAACCATGTATATCTAGTGTCTCATCTTTCTCTTTGTGTTGTGTTAATTCTATTATGAATCTGCTTAGTGCTTGATTATGATGTGTAATAGATAGATCCTTTGTTTCTTAAGTAATTTAAGGGTAAACAAATGCTAGATTTAACTTATAATGCTAAGTGCCAAGGGGATATAATTATATGTTGTTACTGTGCCGATCTATCTTTGATTGTGTTTTACAGAGTTAATAGGGTTAATAAACTAATGCATATCACTTCCTAAGCATTAACAGAACATTCTACGAAGTACTCTTATCATAGTTTCGTGTCCCAGCCTAGTTATAGACACCTGCGTCCTGTAACCCCCCTGCTTCTACCTCAGGTGAGACTTCGCCTGCTTCACAGGTGTTGCTGAAAGGGATGGTAGTCAGGGTTTTTTTGGTCTTTGTTAAGTGTTGAACCCTGGGTCTTCCCTTGTGCCAACAAATGGTTCTGTTGCCAGGACCTAGAACTATGATTGATGGGAACTGAAGTAAAGAAAAAGAGAATCTTTGTGCGTAGATTTGCTGCTGAAGTGTGCAATATTGTACTTGACTTACGAAGATTTGTGCTAAGAAAGTAAGCTGATCTGAATAAAAGAGGTAAGATCCTAAAGAAGAAAGATTGTTTCTTTGGCAAAAGAAAGATAAGTGATTTTTTTTGTTTTTTTTGAAAACATGAACTTAAGTATTTTTAATAGATCATGTCCTAGTCTGAAGGCTAGGGAGAAGTTGAAAGAAATAGTTGATTTGAGTAAATTTAATGGAAATAAAGAAAGATATGTTATTTCTATGCATAGAAATATTTTTTGTACTAATAAGTGGATGCAAGAACCTAGAAAGAATTTTTGCATATTGCAGATCCAACACTATGATCCTAGGGGAAGTGCGTAGTACATAAAATCTTGGGGAACATTTAAAATAAAAAGAGGATTGACATTGTGTTATAATTGGAGAAGGCAAGGAAATCTTGCTAAGGAATGTCCTGAGGTAGGCCCTATTTGTCTTTGTTGTAAGGTTGTTGGTCATGAGGTTGAGGATTGCCCAAGGATTATTATTAAAGTTGAAGGGATGAACATGAGACAAGAAAACTATGAAGAAAGTCAAGAGACTAAGGACATGATAGAAATTCATAAAGAGAAAGGGTCAGAGGAAATTCAGACTACGATATTATAGTTGAAAGAAACAATGGATGTTCATAAAGATGTCAGTTTACCAGAAAACCTGAAAGAAAAGAAGCGCATAAGTGCAAGAATATAAGACTTCGACATAGACTGTGTCTTGGATGAAGAAACACAAGTGAATATTATTACAGAAGAAACTTGGGAAATTTTGGGAAATCCTACTATGGTACCTTCTTTAGGAAGGATAGGCTTGTTTAAGGGTAAGATGATAAATTTAGGTGGAAGAGTAACTAATGTACCTATTATTGTTCATGGAACATCGTCTGAAGAAGAATTTGAAGTCATTCGATTTGATGGGGACAACACCCCTTTCCCACTGGTGTTAGGTAAGACTTGGATTGGGAAGGATCAGATCAGAAGGAAAGCAGAGGAAGAAGCTACAGAAAATAAAAACAAAGAAATAAGGGATTTCATAGCTAGGAAAATAGAATGACTAATAGAAGAATGAGAGGATAATTCAAAGCAACAGAACAAAGTAACAACACAAGAGGGACAAAAAGAAAGAGAATCAGCTATCAAGGTTGAAAGAATGCAAGAAGGCTTGAAGAACCTATGTATTCAAGAAAGAAGTATGCCCACTCAGGAAATGTTAAGAAAAGGGATATTAACCTCAGAATATTTGAGGGCACCTCAAGAGTGCGAAGCCACTACGCTAGGGGAAGATAAGAATAAAAATGGAAAGAGGATTCTATAAATAGTTAGAGAAACTTAGATAACAGGAAAGAAGGCAAGGAAGCTCAATAAAATAAAGGCTAAGTTGGAAAAGCTACAAGAAGCTACAAAAACCAAATGGAAGACTTCGCAGACTATAACCTCATAGGAGGCAGGTTCGCAAGATTTGAACCTCGCTGGAATAACAGGTCCACACAGAATTGGACTTTGCCTTGGTGAAGTTATATGACCATTGTAGGTGCCCCGACCGTTAGAATGATGCTCTAGAATGGTTAGAAAAAACATTTATGGGATTATGGACCGCTTTTAGATGTTGAGACTGCGCCATAATGGATATATTTACATTGATGGAAGCATTTCCTGGCCAATGGAAGATTCGTCACGATACCCTACTTATTTAACTCATCGATCATTGCAGTGGGACCACTTTTTGCTACTCATGATTGAATGAGATGAGTAGAGAATTGTCTATGTTCCGAGCTATGCTATCTGAAACTAGACCTTGCATGTCCGTTTGTCTACCCCACCTATCTGTTTATCTACCTCTCTTGTCTGTTAAAATATAGAATGTCGGGTGAACCTAGTGAATTGGAGAAGTCTGTCGAGGAAGTTCTTAAGAATCTAATGGCCAACAAACCAATATCCAAAGGTATCCAGGCATCGTCGACTAGGGGACTGCATGCTTCCCCTTCGACCGAACATCATTACGATCGTGTCAAACCTGTAATTGAACAACAAAGTAAGCACCGTTGTGATCTAGCTAAGGCGAAGAAAATCCCATCAATCCTACCTGAATATATTTCAACTCTAGCTAGAGTTGTTAACCACAATAGTATCCCTCGATATTTTGAGTACTCCGTGTTCACTGCATACATTCTTAAAAGAATTCACATAGTCAGTCGTTAGTTAGGAAATGTCCCGCTGTTGAAGAACATCGAATTCAACTTAGGATACCGGAAGAACTATGCCGGGTTAGCTACCCACCACTACTTAACGAAGAAAAATGGAAAGAAAACTCACCTCGTCTCACAGCCATGGATTAATGGGTTGGCATAGTCCACCGTGTTGAATGTGATGAATATCCCACATTTTGGCTGCCATTAGAAGGTTAATGCTTGCATTAAACTCCTTCTGTCGTGCTATCACGGTGGATACTTATGGCTCGACAGGAGGATTATTATGGATCTGATGTTGATCTAATGGATCATAGGTTTAAGAGTGAAGGGTCCTGACCCTCAACAATTTTATCCAGGGAAGGCCTTAGACCATTCGTTATCACAACGCATGAAATAAGCTTATGGAGAGGTAGAAAAAGGAAATTGAGGTTACATGGTAGCCTCTATGTAGGATGGGATAGTTCTCCTTTCTTGTCAACTCTTAGCTAGAAATATAGTGAGGAAGAACCACCCCACATAGGTCATTGGGTTCGTGGTGGACCTCACATGAAAGTGTGTGGAGGGCATGCAGAGAAACTGGGCGAACTACCTCGTAAACAATCTAGAGAAGGATTTTCGTGAAGCCCACGAATTGGGATATTAATTCGATTACAAATGGTTGGTCATTTTGATTGCATTTGCCGCTTGGAAAATGAATGAAGGAGCCACTTCCTGAGAGATCAAACCTTTAGAACCTTCAAAGCCATTGGTCACTCGATGTTCCATCCTGTGGTATACCAACGACATGACAAAGCAGTGGTAGTCTAATATCGTGTTTCATGGATATTACCAGCAGTTGAAGGTCACCATCGAATCATTCCTGCATATGGCACCACACACCCCACATCAATATCGATCCATAGAAAAGTTTTGTGTTGATCCCCATTTCATCTACATCACCACACGAAGAGACGATCACCAGGAAGAATTGCAGTCGTACTACAAGCTGACAGATGAAGATATGGAGCAGATTACAAAGGAGTGGCCAGAAGAATTTCTTGTACTTGTCATCGATGCAAAATTATCTGACACTGACACCATAGGAAGCGCGATAGTTACACGATTTCAACATGTCAGATAGTCCAGTGGGATGAAGAAGAAGAAAAATCAGGTTGAAGTCCAAGACATAGAGAGTGATGAAGAGGAAAACAATTCTAGAGATAATGAGTCTGACTCGCTAGGAGGAGGAGAAGAAGAAGCAGAAGGACATGGAGGAGGAGATTAAGAGCAAGGGGGAGGAAAAGATACACCACCTAAATATCCCCCTATTGGGATAGTGACACCGCAAAAGAGGAAAATTTCTCCCAGGAAACCTTCAGCAAGGAAGAAAATGTGCGCCAATAAGCCACAGTTGGAGGCCACTCTCATCAATGACAACATCAGTCTGGTCCATGGACCTATGGAGGACTCCTCTAAAGACATGTTAAAGAGA
Organism: Picea glauca; assembly: GCA_000966675.3. Lineage (NCBI taxonomy): Eukaryota > Viridiplantae > Streptophyta > Pinopsida > Pinales > Pinaceae > Picea > Picea glauca. The sequence continues at coordinate 177,530 of JZKD02S1936531.1, forward strand.
TACAGAGAGAAGAAAGAGGAGTTATATGGAAGTATCGAGAGAGAATTGAAGGAAGTGAAAAAAGCTATTCGCTTGGTCCACACAGTACCTACTACGCCGTCAACACCTTCCTCATCATAGAATGTAGAATTGGGGGACAAACCAACCCAGTTAAGAAATATTACGGATGCAACAGAAGATCGGTTCCAGAGAGCTCAGGAAGATAAGGAGAACGCTATAGAAGCCTTGAAAAAGGAGAAAGAGGAAGTCCTAGTACAATTACAAGTAGTGCAAGATAGTGTAGTTTCCCATGAAAGCGAGAAAGTAGAGCTTCAGGAGGAAAAATCCTAGCTACAGAGGGAAAAAGAGAAGTTTCTTGTAGAGTGGGCCATGGTCAAAGAAGTGGTAAGTAAATCATGTCACTCTGTGCCATGCTTGGCACAGGAGGAGGAAGAGTTGGTCAAATATCAAGTGGTGAAGCTCGCAGAGACCCTCCAACAGCTTCAGGCTAGGATAATTGAACTGGAGGCCCAAACAGTACCAAGCACCTCGTAGGAGGTGCATGACCAGAGGGAGGATACTGCCAAAAACATACTAGAAATGATAAGATCCCTCTCCTCGGAATGTAAAAATTTAAGTGATAGAAGCACCCAGACATATGAATGCCTCGCTGAGGATCCAGAGCTAAGGAAGCTAGAAGCATAGTTATAGGAGGCACAACAACAAGCATTTTCGTTGCAGGTGCAGATGAAGCTGCTCAACGTAGTGGAAAGAATGAAGAGATCCTAGAAGTAGCACATAGTACAACAACATATCACTTCCTTCCAGGGTAAGGTAATGGAAGTAACACAGAAGATACAACATGTGCAGGATGAAGCTTGCAAGGTGTTCAAGGAGATTGATGGATAGGGCTCACAATAAAATCAAGTAGTCGTAGCAGTAGAACAACGCATGGAAGGGCCTGTTATAGAGCATGCAATCCATGAGCTCGCTGAGCAGGAGGCTCAGGCGAGGAAGAAAGTCGAGGCAAGTCGAGTTAATATCGAGGCTCTCGAAGAAGCATTGTCCACACCTAAGTTCACAAGTGAGTGTTGGGGGCCTGTTGGCCCTCGACCAAGTTTTGGGGAAACTTTGGTCAGTTTTGGCACACTTTTGGGACTTCGACACGTTGGTCAAACAAGGAGCGCCTAGGTGGAGTTTAGATAGTGGATCTCATCGATTTTGAGGGTGAAGTGGACCTAGTAAAGGTTCCTCCAGAGTTTTGTAATGGTTTTATGGGATGTCGGCCCATGGGGTTTTCCCATGTTTATGAATTATCGTAAGGGTTTGTAAAATATAAATAAATAAGAGTGTATTGTAGAAGTAGCTAAGTGCAAGTAGTTCGGGCTGCTTTGTGCAAAGGAATGTATGTGCGTTAAGGCTTTGTGCTCGATAGAGAGTTGGCTGTATGCATTGACCTAGTTTTGGAAGGAGGATCTAGTGCTTAGTGCGCAAATCTCTAGGCTTATGCGAAGCTCAAATCCATGGCTTAGTGCACAAGAGTGAATGAATGTAAGATTCTAGCGAATAATAAAGAGGCAAAGAAACTTGTGGATGTAGCCCCACCCTGGGTTGAACCACATATATCTAGTGTCTCATGGTTTTCTTTGTGCTGTGTTAATTCTGTTATGAATCTGCTTAGTGCTTGATTATGATGTGTAATAGATAGATCCTTTGTTGCTTAAGTAATTTAAGGGTAAAATAATTCTATATTTAACTTATAACGCTAAGTGATCAGGGAATATAATTATTTGTTTTTACTGTGTCGATCTATATTTGATTATGTTCTGTGGAGTTAATAGGGTTAATAAACTAATGCATATTACTTCCTAAGCGTTAATAGAACATTCTGCAAAGTACTCTTATCATAGTTTTGTGTCCAAGCTTGGTTACAGACACCTGCGTCCGATAACCCCCCTTACTTCTACCTTGGGTGAGACTTCACTTGCTTCGCAGGTGTTGCCAAAATGGCCTGTAGTCGAGGTTTTGTTGGTGCGTTGTTAAGCATTGAACCCTGGGTCTTCCCTTGTGACAACAAATGGTTCTGTTGCCAGGACCTGGAACTGTGATTACCGGAAACTGAAGTAAAGAAAAAGAGAATCTCTGCGCGTAGGTCTGTTGCTGAAGTGCGTAGTACTCTACTTGAATTGCGAAGATTTGTGCTAAGAAAGTAAGATGATAGGAAGAAAAGAGGTAAGATCCTGAAGAAGCAAGATTTGTTCTTTGGAAAGAGAAAGATAAGTGAAATTTGTTTTTGTTTTGAAAACATGAACTTAAGTATGTTTAATGAATTATATCCTAGTTTGAAGGCTAGGGCGAAGTTGAAAGAAAGATTTGATTTCAGTAAATTTAATGGAAATAAAGAAAGATATTTTATTCCTATGGATATAAAGAGTTTTTGGACTAATAAGTCGATGTAGGAACCTAGAAAGAATTTTTGCAGATTGCAGATCCAACACTATGAGCCTAGGGGAAGTGTGCAGTACATAAAAGGTTGGGGAACATTTAAAATAAAAAGAGGATTAACATTGTGTTATAATTGTAGAAGGTTGGGACATATTGATAAGGAATGTCTTGAGGTAGGCCCTATTTGTCCTTGTTGTAAGGTTGTTAGTCATGAGGTTGAGGATTGTCGAAGGATTATTGCTAAAGTTGAAGGGATGAACATGAGACAAGAAAACTACGAAGAAAGTCAAGAGAATAAGGACATGATAGAAAGTCATAAAGAGAAAGGGTCAGAGGAAATTCAGACTACGATATTACAGTTGAAATAAATGATAGATGTTCATAAAGATGTCAGTTTACCAAAAATCCTGAAAGCAAAGAAGCGCATAAGTGCAAGAATATAAGACTTTGACATAGATTGTGTCTTGGATGAAGAAACACAAGTGAATATTATGATAGAATAAACTTGGGAAATTTTGGGAAAGCCTACTATGGTACCTTATTTAGGAATGATATGCTTGTTTAAGGGTAAGATGATAAATTTAGGTGGAAGAGTAACTAATGTACATATTATTGTTCATGGAACATCGACTGAAGAAAAATTTGAAGTCATTCGGTTTATTGGGGACAATGCCCCCTTCCCACTGTCGTTAGGTAAGACTTGGATTGGGAAGGATCAGATCAGAATGAAAGAAGAGGAAGACGCTACAGAAAAGAAAAATCAAGAATTAAGGGATTTAATACCTAGGAAAATAGACTGACTAATAAAAGAACGAGAGGATAAGTAGAAGCAACAAAACAAAGTAAGAACGCCAGAGGGACAGAAAGAAAGAGAATTCTCTATCAAGGTTGAAAGAATGCAAGAAGGCTTGAAGAACCTATCCATTCAAGAAAGAAGTATGCCCACTTAGGAAATGTTAAGAAAAGAGATATTAACTTTAGAATCTTTGAGGGAACCTCAACAGTGCAAAGCCACTATGCTAGGGGAAGATAACAATAAAAATGGAAAGAGGATTCCAGAAATAGTTAGAGAAAATTGGATAACAGGAAAGAAGGAAAGGAAGCTCAATAAAAGGAAGGCTAATTTGGAAAATCTACAAGAACCTACAGAAACCAGATGGAAGACTTTACAGACTAGAACCTCGCAGGAGGCAGTTTCACAGGATTTGAACCTCGCTGGAACAATAGGTCTGCACAGAATTGGACTTCGCCCTGGCGAAGTTATATGACCATTGGAGGCACCCCAACCATTAGAATGACGCTCCAAAACGGTTAGAAAATGAATTTATGGGATTATGGACCGCTTTTGGACGTTGAGACTGCGCCATAAAGGATATATTTACATTGATGGAAGCATTTCCGGGCCATTGGAAGATCTGTCATGATACCCCTCTTATTTAACTGGTCGTCCGTTGCACTGGGACCACTTTTTGCTACCCATGATTGACTGAGCTGAGCAGAGAATTGTCCAAGTGTAGAGCTGTGCTATCTGAAACTAGACCCCACCTGTTCGTTTGTCTACCTCGCCTGTTCGTTTGTCTACCCCTTCTGTCTGTTAAAATCTAGAATGTTGTGTGAACCTAGTGAATTGGAGAAGTACGTCGAGGAAGTTATGAATAATCTAATGGTCGAAAGAACGATATCCGAAGGTATCCAGGCGTCGTCGACTAAGGGAATGCATGCTTACCCTTCGACTGAACATCGTTCTAGCCATGTCAACCCTGTAACTAAACAACGAAGTAAGCACCACAGTGATCTAGCTAACGCGAAGCAGATCCCGTCGATCCTAGCTAAATATATTCCACCTCTGGCTGGCACTGTTAACCTTGAAAGTATCCCTCAATATTTTGAGTACTCCTTGTTCACTGCATACATTCTGAAAGGAATTCGCATAGTCGGGAGTCAGATAGGAAATATCCCGTTGTTGAAGAACAACGAATTCAACTTAGGAGACCAGAATAAATGAACCATGTTAGCTCCCCACCACTACTTAATGAAGACAATCAGAAAGAAACCTTGCCTCGTATCATAGCCATGGATTAAGGGGTTGGAGCATTCCACAATGTTGAATGTAATGAAGATCCTGCATTTTGGCCGCCACCAGAAGGTTAATTCTTGCGTTAAACGCCTTCTGTTGTGTTATCACGACGTATACTTATGGCTCAACAAAAGGATTACTGTGGATCCGACATTGATCCACCATATCACAGGTTTAAGTGTGAAGGGTCCTGACCCTCAAAATTTTTATCCAGAGAAGGCCTTAGACCGTTCGTTAGCACAATGCATCACAGAATCTTATGGAGAGGTAGAGAAAGGAAAGCGATGTTACAAGGTAGCCTTTATACAGGATGGAGCAGTGCGCCTTGCTTGTCAACTCTTAGTTGGAAATATAGTGAGGAAGAACTTCCCCATGCAGGTCACCGGGTTCGTGGTGGACCTCGTAGGAAAGTGTGTGGATGGCATGTAGATGAACTGGGTGAACTACCTTGTAAACGAGCTAGAGAAGGATTTCCACAAATCCCAGGACTTTGGATATGAATTTCATTACAGTTGGTTGATCTTTTTTATCGCATTTGTCACTTGGAAAATGCCTGAAGGAGCCACTTTTTGAGAGATCGAAACTTCAGAGCCATTGGCCACTCGGTTTTCCACTCCGTGGTATACCAATGACATGACAAAGCAGTGGCAGTCTAATTCCGTGTTTCATGGTTATTACTAGCAGTTGAAGGTCACCATCGAATCATTCCTGCATATGACACCACACAATCTACATTAGTACTAACCCATAGAAAATTTTTGCGTTGATACCCATTTCATCTACATCATCGTGTGAAGAGATGAGCACCAGGAAGAATTATAGTCATACTACAAGCTGAAAAATGAAGATATGGAGCATATTACAAAGGAGTGGCCAGAGGAATTTCTTGCACCTGTCATTGATGTGGAATTATCCGACACTGACACCAGAGTAATCCCTATAGTTACACGAGTTGAACATGTCAAGCAGTCCAGTGGGACGGAGAAGTAGAAAAAGCAGGCTGAAGTCCAGGACATAGAGAGTGATGAAGAGGACAACGGTTCTTGAGATAACGGGTTTGACTCACCAGGAGGAGGAGAAGACAAAGCAGAAGGACAGGGAGGAGGAGATGAAGAGAAAAGAGGAGGAAAATATACACCACCTAAAGATCCCCCTGTTTGGACAGTAACACCAAAAAAGAGGAGAATTTCTCCGAAGAAACCTTCAACAAGGAATAAAACATGCGCTAATAAGCCACATTTGGAGGGCATTCTCACCGATGACGACATCAATCTGGTCCATGGAGCTATAGAGGATGCCTCTGAAGACATGTTACATAGATATGGAGAAAAGAAGGAGGATTTATATGGAGGGATCGAGATAGAATTGAAGGAAGTGAAATAAGTTGTTCACTTGGTCCACGCAATACCTACTGCATTGTCTGCACCTTCCTCATCACATAATGAAGAATTGGGGGATGAACCAACCCAGTTAAGAAGGCTTGCAGATGCAACAAAATCTCGGTTCCAGATAGATCAGGAAGAGAAGGAGAAGGCTAGAGAAGCCTTGAAAAAGGAGAAAGATGAAGTTCTAGTACAATTATGAGAAACACAGGACAATGTATCCTCCCATGAAAGCGAGAAAGTAGAGCTTCAGGAGGAAGAAACCCAACTATAGAGGGAAAAAGAGAAAGTTCTCTCAGAGCAGGCCATGGTCGAAGAAGTGGTAATCAAAGCATGTCGCTCTGTGCCAGGCTTTACACAGGAGGAACAATATCTGGTCGAAGCTCACTTAATGTAGCTCATAGAGACCCTCCAATAGCTTCAGTCGAGGATAACTAAACTGGAGGCCCAAACAATACTGAGCACCCCACAGGAGGTGCATGACTAGAGGGAGGAGACCGCCAAAAATAAAATATAAATTATAATAACTCTCACCTCGAAATGTAAACAATTAAGTGATAGAAGCGCCTATACATATGAACGCCTTGTCAAGGATCCAAAGCTAGGGAATCTAGAAGTGCAGTTACATGAGGTGCAACAACAACCATTTACATTGTAGGAAAGATGAAGCTTCTCACCGCAGTGGAAAGAATGAATATATCCTAGGAGTAGTGCACAATACAACAGTAGATCACTACCCTCTAGGGTGAGGTAATAGAAGTAATGCATAAGATACAATCTGTGTAGGATGAAGCTTGCAAGGTGTTCGAGGAGATTGATGGATAGGGATCACAATTAGATCAAGTAGTCGCAGCAATAGAAAAACACATGGAAGGGAATTTTACAGAGCACACAATCCAAGAGTTCACTAAGAAGGAGGCTCAGGAGAGGAAGCAAGTTGAGGCAGCTCGAGTTAATATTGAGGCATTCTAAGCAGCATTGTCTACACCTGAGTGATTCAATACAAGTCACAGGTGAGTGTTGGGGGGTTGTTGGCCCTCGACCAAGTTTTGGGGAAACTTTGGTCAGTTTTGGCTCACTTTTGGGACTTCGACACATTGGTTGAAAAAGGAGCACCCAAGTGGAGCTGAGATCGTGGATCTCACCGATTTTGAGGGTCAAGTGAACCCAGTAAAGGGTCCTCTAGGGTTTTTTAACCGGTTTATGGTATGTTGGCCCATGGGATTTTCACATATTTAGTTATTATCATAAGGGTTTGTAAAATATAAATAAAGAAGAATGTATTGTAGAAGAAGCTAAGTGAAGGTATTTCGAGTTTCTTTGTGCAAAGGAATGTATGTGCGTTAAGGATTTTTGCTCGATAGAGAGTTGGATCTATGCATTGACCTATTTTTGGAAGGAGGATCTAGCTCTTAGTGCGCAGATCTCCAAGCTTGTGTGAAGATCGAATTTGTGGCTTAGTGCACAAGAGTGAATGAATGTAAGATTCCTGTGAATAATAAAGAGGTGAATTAGTTTTCGGATATAGCCCCACCCTAGGGTAAACCACATATATCTTGCGTCTCATGGTTTGATTTGTGCTGTGTTAATTATGTTATGAATCTTCTTAGTGCTTGATTATGATGTGTAATGGATAGATCCTTTGTTTCTTAAGCAATTTAAGGGTAAACGAATGCTAGATTTAACTTCTAACTCTAAGTGATCAGGGAATATAATTATATGTTGTTACTGTGTCGATCTATCTTTGATTATGTTCTGTAGAGTCAATAGGATTAATAAACTAATGCATATCACTTCCTAATTGTTAACAAAACATTTTGTGAAGTACTCTTATTGCAAGTTCATGTCCCAACCTGGCTATAGAAACCTACATCTAGTAACCCCCCCTTCTTGTACCTTAGGTGAGACTTCGCCTGCTTCGCAGGTGTTGTCGAAAGGGCCGATAGTCAGGGTTTTGTTGGTGCGCTATTAAGCGTTGAACCCTGGGTCTGCCCTTGTGCCAACAATGTTGTTTGATAAATGACTGGGGATGACTGAAGAAAATGTGTAGAGAACATGTGCCATTACTTGACTATATGTTGTGCCTCTATTTCCATTGTATTCAGTTTCCTTAAAAGTTATAACTTTTCTGTTAAAAGTGCTTCATTCACTGAGGTCGAATTTATTGACTTTTCTTTTGCTAAAAGTGAGATGTCCTTTAGTATATTTTTTTATTTACTTCTTATAGCCATAATTTGGATACCCTCTCTAGTAACTCTTTTCCATATGACCATTTATTCCTTATAAAATTTGGTATATATTTCTATGATTTGTTCATCTGATGTGACCTTGGGATTGAATATTGTTTCTGTAGGCTATTCTGCTGAGCCGACTGATTTTAATGTGGGGTTGATGTTCTTCCGATGCTTAGTCTTCTTCTCTTTCTGGCCTTTTTCTCTTTGTCCCTTATTCTTATTTGTATCGATTTCAGTGCCTTTATTATTATCATTTTTTTCTTGATTCAGGTCAATGTTTTCCTCCATTTCTTCTTGATTAACTGGTTTCTTGGTGCCCTGATTTTCTTCCTGGCCATGTGGGTTGATATGCTCTGTATTGGTGTTGTGCTTAGGAGAGTCTGGATAATTGGTATGAGAATTTCTTGAGGATGGATGTCTAGGAGACACATATGTATTTATAATATTGGTAGGTTCATACCTTTTTTGTATGTCATCAATACTAATGTCGACTGGTTCTTGAGTATGTGGGCCTGTTGCTTCTGCTATGTGTTCAACTAACTTCTTCTATTGATACTGGTCATCTATTTGTTGGGATATGAATTTCATAACCTCTTCAATTAAAACATTCGACCTATTGTCGACATTTGTTTGGTTGGTACTATCATTCTCATTTTCTCCCGAGTGCTCTCTAGTTCCTTGGTTTCTACGATGGGAGAGTGATTTAAATGGTGTTTCTTCTGATGATACTTTCCAACAACCTTTCCTAGGCTTATTTTTGTGTTCTGATTTCTTCCTTGCTGGACTGGTTTCTTCAATAATTGGTGTAGCCTTTTGGGGGGGAAATCTCTTGTGAGTTCGAGTGTGCATTTATTTTTCAATGTTGGTTCTTTGATGAGGTCATGTTGAATCAATTTTGACTAGCGTGTGGTGACTGGTGTCAACCGACTAGTGCTATGTTTTTGTTGTTCCTCGATCCTCTGTTTCTTTTGAGTCCTTGTTTCCATTTGTTTTTCAAGGGAAACCTTTGTTTTCCTTTCTTCAATCTTCTTTTCATTTTCTACTGCCATCATTTCTTGAAATTGAGGTCCAACGCTTGACTTTAGGATATTCTGGGTTACTCCTTGATCTTTTTCTCTCCGTCAAGTCTTCTTAGCTATCCTATTTGTGAAAAAAAATATTTTTTCTTTTATTAAAGGGTATTCAAAATCAGATTTGCCTCTGATTTAAATGTTTGATGCCATATGGTACTGCTGAATCTTCAATAATTTTCTTTCCCCTACTTGTTTTCTCCTGTCTCTTTTTTGTTTTCAAAATTTGTTTTTCTCTAGGGACTCGCTACAATGTCAAGATTCTGTAGAAAGGGAGCAGTGTATAAAGAAACTTTCCTTTATTATTCTTGTTCATTGTAAGTTAGTGGTGTAATGAGATACAAACTGTCATTTAGTACCTTTGGGGGGATATGTGTTTGATAGCCCAATTATCTATCAAGTTCTTCAAAAATATGGAGTTCAGTTTGTTGGTAGTTCAATTTTGTTGTTGTTGGTCCCCCGTTGATGCCTGACAAAAGTTTGGTGTAGTCAAGGCTTAATTGAATGTGAGTGCTTGGTGGTAAGGCTCGATGAAATTTTTTCTCCACTCGCAATTTATGGGAAACATTCTTTACATGGTCAACCCAACATTTGAACATTATCTCAGCAAGGGGCGAGTTTGAAGATCCGATTGCTCCCGATGCAAAGGTAGTATAGTTATGCATGGCCGGGGTCCATTTTGATGTGAATGAGGGTTCCCCGACTGAGCCTACTTGGCTTATGGCTATACAAATTAAGAGTGAAGAGAACCAGATAGCCCTGTTTCTTTCCTGGTAGTCTTGCCAATTTCTTCGTATCCATCTGGCTATGCATTCTTTGGCTACGCAATCTTCCCAGTTTGTTATCACTCCAGGAAACTCTCCTAGGCTGTAAGTCGAAGATGCCTGGTAACTAACTCTTTTTGAAGCAATTTTCTAAATAAAGGTGTGAATTTGGAACAAGTCGGAGGACTGGATCAATTTTCACTCAAATCATGCAAAAACACATCAAGATGGACAAGGATTTCAACCACAGATGTTCAGAGAGTTGACAAATAAGTGATGGATGAAGAAATGACTATTATACCAGCAGAATCACATATAGACATATATGAATGACCAATTACAATAATCGCAAAAACATTTGCAGAGTTAAACTTATGAATGCAACGATAAGATGATAGTTATCTGGCATTAGACAAGCATAACAACATGAATATACTATCCAAGTGAAAATATAGAATAGACAGGAAGGTGAAATCTGAACAGGTTATGGCAAAAGAAGCTTGTATTACTTCATATGAAAATGAGAAGTTATGAGTTACATAGTATGAACAAGTCTCCAAAGTCGAACCATTGGTTCATGTTCCTTTCTAATATTTATCAGATTACAAAAATGTTGTTTGATCCTAAAAAAATGGATCAAATCAACTAAAGATAACAAGTCAACAACTGTTGCAAAATAAGTAGGATATTCCCTGAAAACGAGGTCAAATCCCTGATTTTCTTCTGTTGACCGTTGATGATGTGTAGACAGCCTTCCAAGTCTAAAGATCATTCTCCCATGGAGACCAAGTCGAGTTGGCTGATGTGGCGAAATAACCTGCTTTTTAGTTCAAATGAAATGGCCCATATGTATTTGAAATAATCATTTTCTTCATCATATATAAAAAATGACAGCTGAACTGAGTCTGATAATTCATTAGATATGCATTGGAAAAGGTCCCAAACCTTTTCATGTCAAAAATTGCCGACCTGTGCAAAAACTTATTCGAATTCTGGATATACAGACTTTCGATGGTTGACTAGAACAGTTCCTGGGTGGGTTATCCACCGAAAGCGCCTGTTTCGATGGTTAATGAGCACAGTGGGGCTCGCCTAAACCACCGAATGTTGCACTTTGAAGACCTTTCAAAATTGTAAAAATGACTTCTTTGAAACTTCTTTTAACACTCATGCTTTCTGAGATACTGTAGTCTTTATTTGAGCAGACCTTCGAATCTTTGTTGACTCTGCAGGAGAATCTGTTACATCTATTATGGTTGTGGCCAGATTGGCCAAGGTGTCTAACCCTATTTATTCCTCTTTAGATGACTCAAACTTCTTTAGCTTGAGCCTTAGGACCCTTAGCTGCCTGTACAATTTCATGTTTTCCCTAATCAACTCTCTGTTTCTACCTTTGATTGAATCATGCCTTTCTTTAAGGGTTTCATTCTCTTTGAATAGTTCAACAACCTTCTCTGTTAGCTCTGCATTTGCCTTTTTAATTACCCTCTCAAGTACTTCCATCTCATAAATTTCTTGTAGAATCTTATTGATTTTACTGGTCTTGCCTTTCTGAGGCTTGCTAGATGAAGCTTCTGCTTTCGGTTGCCTGTGTGTTTTTGTAGGATTAGATGGAGGTGTATTTAGCTTCAGTTTTTCATCATGTTTGGTCTGCAAAGTATCCTGTGATTTTGACATCTCCTGCTCTGAATCAGAGTCACTATAAGGCAGGTTGAGGGGGTTTTTCCCCGTGGCGAAGTTTCTGTCTTCAGACTTTAACTTCCTCTTGGTTTCTCCCTACTTGCTGGGTGGGGCTTTGATAGAACCCCTGGGCATTGAAATTATGGTTCTCCTCTTGTGACTACTCTTAAGAGTAGAATCAGTTCTGCATCTAGACTTCTTTGCTTTTATCTCTGGGGGTTTCTCTGTCTGAAACTCGTTCCAGAACAAGAAGAAACTCCATTCTATTTTCTTCCTGTGAAGAGCTTCTTTGAAAAGGAGGGTAATCAATCCCTGATGAGATATTCTGCTTGAAACTTTAATGGGCTGAGCCTTTACCTATTTTGCCATTTTAATCAGGGTCTTATGAAAGAAATAGGGTATGTTTAAGTCTTCTCTGCCCGTGAAGTGGTTCAACAGTTTGAAATGGTAGTACATCACCCTGTTATAACGCCCTTCACATGTTATGTATACCAAAATCACCTTCAGCAATATCTGCCATTTTAGCTCCAGATAGGACATGGGAATGTCCTTCTTCCATGTCAAAGTTTTATGCACTGGAAACAGATAGGATCTGAACTCAACATTTGAAGGTGAAGAGGTTTTGAACCAGCAAACCCCTGTCCTGGGAAACCCTATGTATTCAGCGATGGATGCTTCATCTATAACGAACTCTTCCCTGCCTATTCTGGCAACCCTTCCATCGTATGAGAGGGCAAATGCTTCTGCAACTTGTTGGTGGAAGACTGCCAATTTCTCACAATATGAGTAAACTCCGACCTGTTTAAAACATTCTGCAACCTCTGGATGCTCCTCAAAATACCACATACCATCCACTTCTAACCTCAATGCAGGAATGACTTTTGACATGATTGAATACTGACTGTGTATGAAACTGTAGATAACCAGGTGTTTGGAAAACACAGTTATGGGAACTAAAAATACAGTCGATATTACTCATGAACAAACGGTGAAACCATTTGACCGAGCATAGGATTGATAAATTTACTAAAATACCGACTCGTATTCAAATGACAGTCAAACTGGAGAAAGCCGAAACTTCGTATTTTCGGGGCAATTTGTATTTATGAAATTTTGACAGTAGATGGCTTCCAGTTTTACCTGATGACCCGATCCAATTTCCTTGGCTCGAGATGCGGGCTGAACTTGGAGACAGCTTGCTAATCGCCAGAGAAAAGTGGAATCAAGATTTTGAAAACACGATTTGGTTGATGAAATCGCGTGATTGTAGTTATCTTCAGCGATCCTCAGGCTTCGTCACAACACATTGAGTTTCAAAATGAATGAACAACCTGCTAATGATGTTTGATGTATCTGCCACTGAGAAGGAGGGAATTTCTGCGCAATCGTATATGGTACTGACAGCTCTGCATGTATTTGAAATGATTCATGTAATGGATAATGCGCGGGTGCTTTGAACCTTTGCTGACTGAACACCACGAATGAACATCATCTCCCACGATGCGGGCTTTCAGCGGTTGCATATCTAATCATTGCATGGATTTTGACATCTGGCTCGTGTGAAAGCACGAGCTTTGGTTTTTCCCGTTCACAGACTTTCGGTGGTTACCTGCCTCCTACTTTGACCTTTCATCTTCTGAAAATGAAAACTTTCGGTGGTTAATGAGCACAGTGGTGGCTCGCCGAAACCACCGAATTCTGCTGTTTTGCCAATTTCTTGACCGAACCAAAACCAACATGTCTTTTGAGATTATTTTGAAAAACAGACTCTCTAATCTTATTGCTAGAAATTTAAAAAATCAAATTTTGGGACCAACCTATCATCTACTAATCAAATAAAACCAATGATTTATTTGGGGAGTTAACACTGGCTCCTATTGGGGATGAACGCCTCCCTGCGAGGCTTCAAGAACCACATAATCAATGCCTTTCCTGGAAAAGAACCTAAAAATCAACCTATCTACTAGTTTTCCATTGGGCATGGAGTTATTGACAACTAAAACTAACACTATTTACAATGTCAAGGCTTTGAAGCCTTAGATGAAATAAAGTTTTAGAAACCGCCCGTTTACCGGGCCACTGAACACTTCCTCACCCTCCAGATTCTGCAGAATGAAAGTGTTGTTGTTTTGCACCCGAGTGATCATAAAAGGGCCTATCCACAAGGAATCAAACTTACCATGCTTGCCTTTTTCCTGTCGAAGAGCATCCCACTTCAGAACCCATTCACCGATCTGAAAACTGTCCACCTTGGATTTTCTGTCAAACGTCTTTTTGATCTGCCTCTGATGTGCTTCTGATCTGTCCACCAGATGTTCCTGAGTTTGTTGCAATTCAACCAAATCCAGCATCCTTCTTACCATGTCATTTTTCTCCGTCTTCTCTTCCTGAAAGAACTTAGCCACATGCAACACTAACTGAACAGGGAAGATTGCATCAGTACCATAAACCAGCTTGAAAGGAGAAGTTCCTATAGATTTTTTAATGGTTACTCTGTCTTCCCACAGAGCAAATTTCAATTTGGAATCCCAGCTCTTTTTATTTTCTTCTAACAGTTTTCTTATGATCTTTATCAAGCTCTTATTTGACGACTCAGCTAAGCCATTACCTTGAGGATAGTATGGAGTCAAGTGTACCAGCTGGATGCCCATGGACTCACACATGTCTACCAATGCTTCTGATTTAAACACTGCTGCGTTATCTGCCACCAACCTCTTGGGACATCCAAATCTGCTTAGAATATTTTCATAGAGGATTTTTATTACCACCTGATGTGTAGCATTTCGTGTAGGGATCGCTTCTATCCATTTCGTGAAGTAATCAGTGGCTACCAAAATCCACTTGTGTAGGCCACTGGATGCAGGATTTATTTCACCGATGAAATCCAAGACCCACTGCTAGAAAGGGCCATTTACCACAATGGGCCTCAGGGGTAGAGATTTGAGTTGCTGCTTACCGATGAATCTTTGGCATTTGTCGCAAGATTTGACGAACGCACACACATAAGCAAACAGAAAAGGCCAATAGTATCCGGCCCTCAGGATCTTATGAGCAGTCGTCTTCCAGTAGTGATGACCACCACAGTCAGCCGAATGAAACTGATATGTTACTTCGACAACTTCTTCTTTATCCAAACACCTGAGAAGCAGGCCAGCAGGGTCCCTCCAATACAACTGATTATTATAGATGCAGAATTTGATAGCTCTAAGTTTGAGAGCTCGAGCTTGAGTTATACTGAGTTCAGGGGGAACTTCAAACTTTTGCAGAAAATGTATGATGCCAGCATACCACTCACAGGACGATAAACGCTCTGCCACTTGCTGACTATCATGCTGCCCTTCTGCTGCCAAATCTGTCTGTGAATTTCCTGAAATTTCTGCTATAAAATTGATATCCAACAACTTATGATTTTCCTCTGCTAAAAGCTTGGCGAGGCCCTGGCCTTTTACCAGCTTGGTGGGCTTTACTTCAATATTGAATTCTATCATATTTTCTATCCATCTCGCCCTTTTTCCATCGATATCCGGCTGAGTTAAAACATCTTTTACAGAAGACGAAGGAACATGTGCGATGACCTTTGAATGAAGAATATAAATTCTGAATGCTTTTAGAGCTTTTATAAGAGCGTAAGCTTGTTTCTCGATAGGGTCATACCTTAGCTCAGCATCCCGGAGAGTCTTGCTGA